>CM065598.1:0-353382 GCA_033119425.1 Bufotes viridis | reverse complement strand
CTTCTCCAACATTTCCTGCAAGATAACAATTAAATCATGTAATCCCACAGTTCTAAAATACACAATTATTAGTTATCATAGTCATAAGAACCATCAAAAATAACATTTAATATCAAAACAGTCAAAGAGTAGAACATCGCCATCCTTTTAAAAGTGACTTGAACATTGCCGCCCTTTAAAAGTGACTTGAACACTGCAGCCCCTTTAACAGTGACTTGAACATCGCCATCCCTTTAAAACTGACTTGAACATCGCCAATTCGCCATCCCTTTAAAAGTGACTTGAACATTGCCGCCCTTTAAAAGTGACTTGAACACTGCAGCCCCTTTAAAAGTGACTTGAACATCGCCATCCCTTTAAAACTGACTTGAACATCGCTACCCGCCATCCCTTTAAAAGTGACTTGAACATTGCCGCCTCTTTAAAAGTGACTTGAACACTGCAGCCCCTTTAAAACTGACTTGAACATCGCCATCCCTTTAAAAGTGACTTGAACATTGCGATCCCTTTAAAAGTGACTTGAATATTGCCGCCCCTTTAAAAGTCACTTGAACATCGCCATCCCTTTAAAAGTGACTTGAACATTGCGATCCCTTTAAAAGTGACTTGAATATTGCCGCCCCTTTAAAAGTCACTTGAACATCGCCATCCCTTTAAAAGTGACTTGAACATCATCATCCCTTTAAAAGTGACTTGAACATTGCCACCCCTTTAACAGTGTCTTTCACTAATCATACATGTAGTTGTGCAGTCTGCTAAAGCCTGTGATGAGTTTATGTCACCAAGCAGTAGGACATGTGACAGTGTAAGGCAGTTATGAGATCAGTGAAGGCCTGCAGGCTTCTTGGCTAATAAAAATCATTAATAAGTTTAAATCACATTACTGAATTACACACTAACTAAGTTCAATTACTTACAGTTATTAAGAAATCCAGCTCTTCTTTAGAGAAATTACTTTTCGCCATAATCGCTGGGCAGTCACCAATCTCCACTCTCGTCTCTCTCGATCCGAGGTAACGCACACACGTACAGACGCACGTACACGATTCTTGAATAGTTGTATTATCGCGATAATAAAACTAACAGTGTAAAGTTGACTGTATTGCTCTAAGTTATATTCGCGTACGAATGTAACTTCTATTACAGCACACCAATACTAAAACTGACTAAGAGACAGCTTTAAGTTCTATTCGAACGCGATTGCAACTTTGGAACTTATAGTGGTGTACGATTTTAAAAGTTGAGTACTAAAAAGTTGGAATCGCAATGCGATTCTTATGTATTTGCTTAATCGCATTGCGATTACAACTTTGAGCTACCGATCACCATGGGCACGCCTCCTCCAGTAGAATGTACTGTCGGATGTGAGAATTAAGTTGAAATCGCAATGCGATTATTATATATCTGCTTAATCGCATTGCCGTTTCAACTTAGCATTGCTAATTTAATAATTCCATTCATATTCGTTAACTTACTGACTCAGTAAGTTAACGTATATGGATGGAATTATTTAGCAATGCTAAGTTGAAATCGCAATGCGATTAAGCAAATATATAAGAATCGCATTGCGATTTCAACTTAATTCTCAGATCCGACAGTACATTCTACTGGAGGAGGCGTTCCCATGGTGATCAGTAGCTCAAAGTTGTAATCGCAATGCGTTTATTGCGGTATATTATCCCTCTGGGTGTCTTTTACAGGTTAATTTTTATTTATTTTATTTTAATTCATTTCCCTATCTACATTTGTTTGCAGGGGATTTACCTACATTTTGCTGCCTTTTGCAGCCCTCTAGCCCTTTCCGGGAGTCTTTTACAGGCTTTTTAGGGCCCAAAAGTTCGGGTCCCCATTGACTTCTATGGGGTTCGGGTTCGGGATGAAGTTCGGGTTGAGTTCGGATCACGAACCCGGACATTTTCCGGAAGTTCGGCCGAACCTCTCGAACCCGAACATCCAGGTGTTCGCTCATCTCTAATTAAAATGGAAAATTTTACAAAAAATTGAAATTCTGAAATTTTATCTCCATTTGCCATTAACTCTTGTGGAAAACCTAAAGGGTTAATGATGTTTGTAAAATCAGTTTTGAATACCTTGAGGGGTGTAGTTTCTAGAATGGGGTCATTTTTGGGTGGTTTTTATTATGTAAGCCTTACAACGTGACTTCAGACCTGAACTGGTCCCTAAAAAGTGGGTTTTTAAAATTTCTGAAAAATTTCAAGATTTGCTTCTAAACTTCTAAGCCTTGTAACGTCCCCAAAAAATAAAATGGCATTCCCAAAATGATCGATACATGAAGTAGACATATGGGGAATGTAAATCAATAACTTTTTTTGGCAGTATTACTATGTATTATAGAAGTAGAGTAATTGAAACTTGAAAAATTGCAAATTTTTCAAAATTTTGGGTAAATTTGGTATTTTTTTATAAATAAAAATGAAATTTTTCGACTTCATTTTACCACTGTCATGAAGTACAATATGTGACGAAAAAACAATCTCAGAATGGCCTGGATAAGAAAAAGCCTTTTAAAGTTATCACCACATAAAGTGACACTGGTCAGATTTTGAAAAAATGGCCTGGTCCTTAAGGTGAAATAGGGCCGTGTCCTTAAGGGGTTAAAAGGGCCTGCTATGTTCAAGTCACTGTTAAAGGGGCTGCTATGTTCAAGTCATTGTTAAAGGGGCTGCTATGTGCAAAGCACTTTTAAAGGGGCACTCAATGTCAAAATCACTGTTAAAAGGGCCTGCTATGTTTAACGCACTGTTAAAAGGCTGGTATGTTCAAGGCACTGTTAAAGGGGCTGCTATGTTCAAGTCACTGTTAAAGGGCCTGCTATGTTTAAGGCACTGTTAAAGGGCTGCTATGTTCAAGTCACCGTTAAAGGGGCTGCTATGTTCAAGTCACTGTTAAAGGGGCTGCTATGTTCAAGTCACTGTTAAAGGGGAGTCAATGTTAAAGGGGCTGCTATGTTGAAAGCACTGTTAAAGGGGCACCCAATGTCAAAATCATTGTTAAAAGGGCCTGCTATGTTTAAGGCACTGTTAAAGGGGCTGCTATGTTCAAGGCACTGTTAAAGGGGCAGCCTATGTCGAAATCACTGTTAAAGGGGCTGCTATGTCCAAAGCACTGTTAGAGGCGGTGCCCAATGTCAAAATCACTGTTAAAGGGTATGTTTAAGTCACTCTTAAAGGGCCTACTATGTTTAAGGCACTGTTAAATGTAAGGCCATTGTATAAAGTCACTGTTAAAGTTGTGGTCTCTGTGAAAGTCACTTTCAAAGTATAGTCCATTGTGGAGTTTAGTTCTGACATTTGCTTTGAATAAAAACATTTTTTTTAATTATATATACTTCAAAAGGGAACTGCCTGCCTGTGCGGTGTACTGTAGCATGGGCAGGAAGAGTGCTTTGCCCTCAATAGTGAGCTGTATGAGGCTCCATAGTCAAATCCTTTGGTTCACTTTGGCCATGCATTGTTCCCAAGACTTGAGGGCTGCTCCTTCCTCCCCAACTAGACTGCTAAGATGTTCTTTTAGTCTGGTCTGATGGTGAATGGGAAGGGGGTGGAGGATGCCAGATGCCATTCCCAGAAAAGCATGGCTTTGAATTTCACAGTTGACTTTGGCCCCTGAAGCTTGTACGAAATCCTCGCATGTCTGGACGAGTGTAGACACCGTCTATCAGGACAATTGGGCCACAGGCCAAAATAAAGTCATATACCCAAATCACTCTTGTTCCCTGGGGAGTGGCCCTACACCTAATAGCAGCACTGAGCTGAAGCTGAACGTAATCAACCATGCCAAAAGACAGAGTGCATGGGGTACACACAGGGTCCTGGGCCGGTAGGTCAAGGCAGACACTGACGATAATACACTTGATCTTAGCTAAAAAGCTGACAAGAAATCTATGGGTGATTATTATGCCATCCCATCACACCATAGATTAATTTGTGTAGCTTTTTTTGGCTTTAAATGTTTATCTTGGTATTTGTTACAAATTTGGTCATCATCATTACAGATGCTCCTATTCCAAAAGTAAGAGCCAAGCGCTCAAACAAGAAGGCGGTGGCGGAAGAGGAGGAGGAGATGAGTCCAGATGAGGAGGAGCAGGAAGAGGCAGGGCCATCAGGGCATCAAGCCCATAGCCCACGTGGTGGAGTAGAGGTTGAGGAGGAGGATGATGAGGAGAAAGAAGAGGTGGTGACACTATAGGGTCTGTCAGATGCCATGCTTATTTCTCTGCAGGTTCAGTTTTCACGTCTCCTGTACACACTTGAAAAGGACAGCATTTTTAACGCCCACTTTATATAAACCCTTGATGGAGTATGGGAATGACCTGTCCTACTATATCTATCTGGGCAATCAGTCCAAAAACACGGACCAAAAATCCACACAAAAATATTTTTTTTTGCAGCAAGCAAGCTAATGTTTACTGGTCTACCTATTTCCACAAAGTATCTCAATGAGACGTACATATTAATTACGATGTAACGAGAAACCAATATATTACATTTTTGTTAGACTAAAGTTCACAAAACCATATACATATTTATCTAATCAATGGTTTAAAAACAATAAAACAGGCAACAAAGAACTTAGTTATAACACACAATAGTAATATAAAACATTAACACTATAAAATAATGAATCTACATAATTTTTTTTTACATAACTAGTAAGTCAATAACCCTAAACTCGTAGGAACTATTGTTAATCCTACCTCAACCAATATATAACGGATTGGGATAAAGAAATATCATCTGCTTTATACACCAATCAATGGTTGTATTTTAAAGTACATTTCAAAATTGTATTTCTTTTTTTACAGCTCGCAACAACTTACTTAAAAAGATTTTAAAAATTTCGGGGTTCAAACGACACCTTTATCAAGTCTATGGAGCTGCAGCAGCAGACTCGGCAGTAGCGCGTCCACCCGGTCGCTGCACATGGGGCGTCTGATTGGGCACCCCACATGCAGCGACCGGGTAGCCACGCTCCTGCCTAGTTTCTTGCTGCAGTGCCACAGACTTGATAAAGGGGTCTTTTGAAATGCATTGTCTTGAAATAAACCTGATTACACTAATATTCTGGTTGTGATTTGCGACGCGTGTCCACGTGCTCACTAGACTGTTTAAGTCCAGAGGAGCTCCAGTACCAGTTCCTATCCGTATGAACAGACCTTGAGGGTAGAAATGTTCATACACTGGAAACTATGACCCTGGAAACCCTGAATTGCCCTGGAATAGTGTCAGTGCTTGAGACGACCTGTTCCTTCCCATATGAAAGAACCAGCGTCTCCCTGAGGCCTAGTAACAAGTGACAGAGGTGAAGCAACAAAATATAAAAGAGAAGTAACACTTAACTTCTAAAGTAAATGGACGAGCAGGAATTCAGGAGAGAACCACACACCAGCACTTCCAATACCAAACTGAAGCTATGAAGCGCATAGCATAATGGGTGAAGCCAAATTAAATAAAGGAGTTGGAATGACCACTAAGCTACATCTGAGACAAGAGGTGTGGTCATTACCAGCAACAACACTGAAACACGTGAAACCAAAAGAGGCTGTCAGATCACATGTCGTGCAGTTAGTCTCTTAGATCTTCTGACACCTGTCACGTTAGAGACTGTGACACAATGCCATTATTAATCCTGTAGCTTTTCGTCTTGAACTTCCTAAGGCTCTGAAAATTCATGATCTGTTTCACAAATCTTTGTTGATATGTTGAACCTTTGGAGTCTTCAACCTTGCCACCCGCTCCTGTCATGATGGACGGCAGTTTGGAATTCCAGATCGCCAAGAACATTGACTCTCAAGTTCTCCGTAGATTTCTTCAGTATCTGGTTCACTGGAAGGGTTATGGACCAGAGGAGAGGATGTGGGTACCGACATCTGATGTGAATGCCAGTCGTTTGGTGAAAGTCTTTCACAGGTCTCATCTGGATTAGGTTGGTCCTGGGTGCCCAGAGGTCACCTGTAGAAGAGGTGGTACTGTCATGGACGTTCCCGTGTCAGGTGGCATGGGATTGGTGAGACTGGCAACACGTGGTTTGATCTGACATGTTTTCTGTTTGGATCAAATGACATCTGTGTTGTTTCTAGTGCTTGCCATGCCTTCTTTCCCCAGGTCTGGCTATTATGGTTATTTAAGCTTCTCTATTTATTGTTGTTTCTCTCACTATTCTATGCCGTTTATAGCTTCAGTTTGAGTTGTGGATAGAAAATTCTATTTAAGTGTCACAAATATTAAATATTTTGTTTTTTTAGTTTAACTCATGGATGGCATTGTGTCTCAGGGCTCTTTTGATCTCTGAAAACAATCTTGAACACCTGTTATAATTAGATTGCCAGGTGAGCCCAATTTAAGGAAAAACTACTAAAAGAGGGTGTTCCACATTATTAAGTAGAACACCATTTTCAAGCAATATGGGGAAGAAAAGGGATCTTTCTGCTGCCGAAAAGAGTGAAATAGTTCAATGTCTTGGACAAGGTATGAAAACATTAGATATTTCACGAAAACTTAAGTGTGATCTATTAAGAGATCTATTAATAATCTCTATTAAGAGATTTGTGGCTGATTCAGAGCACAGACAGGTTCGTGCAGATAAAGGCACATTGAGGAAGATTTCTGCCAGATCCATGCATCGGACATGAAGCAGTGGAATGACGTTGTTTATACCGTAGTCCTGGCGACTGAAAAAAACGTGGCGTCCTCAAAGGGCCTGAGCAAACGGCAGGTGTCACGCATGAGCTGCCACTGGCTGACATTAAAGTACTCAGGGGAGTACTCCTGTCCGCTTGGATCAATAAGAAATCGTTGATGGCCTTTCTCTGTTGGTATAGTCGGTCCAACATTTGGAGGGTGGAATTCCAATGGAGGGAAACGTTGCCTATGTTCTGCAGCTCAAGAATGGTGTGTTTTGTGGTGTACGAGTGGCTGAAGTGCATGCAAAGTTTCCTGGCCACTTTTAGGATGTCTTGCAGATGGGTGGAAGACTTAAGGAACCACTTGACAACCATATTGAACAAGTGTGCCATGCACGGAGCATGGTTCAGCTTTCCTTGATGCAGCACCGACACCATGTTTTTCACATTGTCAGTCACCATGGTTCTCATTTTAAGTTGTCACGGAAAAAGCCAGGATTAAATTTCTTGATGACGGACAAGAAGCAGTTCCGCCCCTGTGTGATTCCGTTCACACAGGCAAACGAAGTGCAGAACAACGTGACACTGCCATGCCCTGCACATGTGGTATGCTGGAGATGCACTGTGAATTGTCCCTGCAGTGGAGACTGAGGACACGGTGGAGGATGAGGAGGGAGAGGTGGACATTGTCACCTGACCAATGGCATGAGAACATGAAGGCGGAAGCGGCGTTACTTGGCCAAGTTGCTGGTGAATAGTATTCACTTCCGGTCCGGAAGTCACATGACCGGAAGTGAATGGATACCACGTGTAAACCAATGAGTTACCATTGAATTGTATATTTAAGTTGTGCATGCACACCACTGTTTTTATATGCTCCTGGTGAAGGGGTTTTATGCATACCCCGAAACGCGTCGAGCTTGAATAAAAGGAACACTTTGCAATCCAGAAGGTCTCCCGGGTCATCCTTTTGAGGGACTTCGTGGATTATATCCAACTGAAGGCGATCTCGGCGAGGGGGTAGTGGGCTCCAAGTGTCTTGAGCTTATCTTGACCCACCCCCCTGGTGAAGTGAGTAATATTTATCGATTACTTATATACCACCTCAAGTGTGTTTTTTGGTGAAAACCTAGAAGCCTCACCACCTGAGGAGCCTTGTCTCTGCACCAACCTAATTTTATTTCCCATCTGGCGCTCCATCTATTTTCTCTCTTCAATCCAAGTTGCTGGTGTGGCTGTCCAGGAACCACATTCACCCAGTGGGCCGTAATGGACATGTATTGTCCCTGACTGTAGTTACAGCTCCACACGTTCGCGCTGCTGTGCACTTTGGCAGACAGCGACAGGCTCAAGGACTGGCCCACCTTCTGTTCTACATACGTGTGCAGGACTGGTACTGCTTTTTTGGCAAAGATATGACGGCTTGGAACTCTCCACCTCAGCTCAGCACAAGCCATCAGTTCTCTAAAAGATGCAGAGTTCACCACTTGGAAAGGGAGGGACTGTAGCACCAGCAACTTGGCAAGGAGCACATTCAGCTTCTGCGCTATTAGATGAGTGAACGCATACTGTTGTCTCTTGGTAATCGCTTCGGTGACCGATTGCTGATGGAATGACTGATGAGGAGTAGTTGCAGGAGCATCAGGACCAGCAGATGATGGGAAGGACAGACAGCTCCCTTCGGCTGAGGTGGTGGAGCCTTGACTGCCTGAAATCGGGTGCGGTGTGCCCTGGGTGGTGCAGGCTGGACCACCATATCGGAGCCACGGTTCTCCCAGGCCACTTTATGGTGATGCTATATATGTTGACGCAGGGCCGTAGTGCCAACATTAGCACCCTGGCCATGCTTCACCTTCACAGATTCTACATATGGCCATGTTCACCTATTACTTCGGCGACTTACCGCCGAGTTGGTGATATTACCTCCAACACTCTGCACTGACTGACTGCTACCGCCACTGCTTCCGTGAACCCCTGCACCACTACTTTCCAGTCAGGTAGGCTCCTGCAAAGGCACGTTTGGCTCCCGGCTTCCCACTGCTGCCACCCTGATGACTTCTGGCCATGCTAGTGACTTGTGGGCTCCACCGCTGGCTCACAGGCAAGCTGCCACTTTGTTCTCCGGATGATGATGAAGACCCTAATTCACCCGGCTCCCAAGTGCAATCAGCCACATCATCATCACCGAGTACTGTCTGCACGTCACTGATCTCCTCCTCAAAGGTCTCTGGGTCAGGCGCCTTACCGCTCGTAACACCAGCTCCCACGCCACTCTCCTCATCACTACTTGCCCACCTACCACCGGAAGTGGCGGATGTCTCCTCCATATCTTGGTTGGACAGTAGCTGCTGATTGTCCTGTAGTAGCTCATCCTCGCTGTATAGTGGAGATGAGCCCATAGCATGTAAAACTTCTCTGGCTGAAGGTACAGAAAAAGACGGCAGGTTGAGGACAGATGAGGGCACAGGGCCTGCTTCCACGCCATGCCAACTAAGGGTTGTGTCTGATGAACCCACGACTCTTGGCTGGGGGTGTCTGATGTCACTTGGGACGAAGTGGATGACTGAGTCAACCATTCAAGAACCGTTGGGTTGCTGGTCAAGACCCGACCGCTAGATGACACCAAGAGCTCAAGCCACTTGCTGCAACTTCTTCTGTGACCTGTGCCTGCGCCAGAAACATTTTGGCCTCTGCCACTCCCCTGTGCAGGGCCTGGCATTTCTCTGTCTGACATACTGTTAGATCAAGTAAATAAATAAAATGGCAATTAAAACACTCCAAAAAAGTCTGTAATTTTCTCACTTCACCACACAACAGCTAATAAGCGCTTTTTTTCCCAGTAATACACGCCAAAACATGCTTTAGAACATATAACTGCACCGCACAAGGGCAAATAAGACATAGAAATGTTTCCTTGCAATAAACCCTGTTATTGGCTGTATCAAACAGCCCTTGAACGCCAAAAACAAGAACTGTATAATGGCAATTTGGATGCCCAGTTAGTGCAGCAAGGTGTAATAGGATTGCTCCTATTACCGAGGCTGTAAACACTCATATTGAACCCTTTTCTGCTTCAATACTGTGTAATAATTCCTCCTTATTCTTTCCATACACTTCTAATACTTTTTCCCTGAACTTCTATAGAGCAAAATATAAGTTTTCGAGTCTTTCCTAGCACTGTCCCTAGCGCCTACTAATCTCTCTCCCTGCACTAAGTACACTAGAAAATGGCAGAATCCAAGATGGCTGAGACTATATATAGGGTCGTGACATCACAGGGCTGGCTGGCTGCTGATTGGCTGCATGCATGGCATTATGGGTGATCCCACCTTCCTTGCTCCATGTCCTCACACGTGCAGCAGTTATTTAAGGAAAAAATGTGATTCGTTACCACGAAGCGTGAGGAAATTCGGATTCGACTAATTCCTGAAATTCGGATCGAATTCCACTTCGTCAGCTTCGATTCGCTCATCTCTAACAGTGATAATTCTGTCCTTAATTGTATGTTAGGGCAGATTTGCCTTTCAGCAGTTTTGGAGACATGGATAGCATGTAGAGGTGTAACTATTGGGGGAGATAAAACTGGTGTATAGAAAAACTGGCTTACTTGCCCATAGCAACCAATCGGATTCCATCTTTTATTTTCCAAGGGAGCTCTAAAAAAGGAGAGATGTAATCTGATAGGTTTCAATAGGCAACTAAGCCAGTTTTGATTTAAACCAGCATCGCTCTACCTGGGCTTGCTGTACTAAGTGGGATTGTGAATAAGTGGAGTTTAAATAACCGGAGTTTAAGACAAGGAGTAAGAAACTAAGGTTGGATAGATTTTCCTTGTGTGTTGTTCGCATGATTCTAGCTAGTCCTCCAACTACAGCAGAAAGGGTCTAATTCTAACTCATATTTACTGTTTTCCTTCTTTACTGTTCATCCCCATTTAAACATGGGCTCCATGGACAATGGTACTAAGTGTGTGTCCTGTGCAATGTATGCATGCCTTGAAGAGCCATTCAAGGGTGAATACATTTGCGCTAGATGCAATCATGTTGCACATTTGGAAGCCCAGATCTTGGATCTAAAAAATACTTAGGGGCATTGCAAAACTGGACAGAGGCTTAGACTGTGCAGGCACTGACAGGGGTCAGTGAAATGGAGGTGGGAGGAAGAGGGCAAGATCAGGACTATGAGGTCAGCTGTTAGGTTAATGTAGGAATAAGGGATAGAGGGAAACGTGCCAAGGAGACTAGTCCTGAGCTGGAACGCCCTAGTAAATATGCCTTTTTGGCTGATATTAGGGCTGAAAGCCCAGGGCCAGCAACACTGCAGCAGGGCATTTCTCCTAGCAACCAGGAGGATGCGCCCTGCAGGAAGGATGGGAAAAGGAGTGCAGCAAAGGTTAGACAGATGCTGGTGGTAGGGGACTCTATTATTAGGAGGACAGACAGGGTCATCTGTCGCCAAGACCGTGAATGCCGAACAGGGCAATAAAAAACAAAAAAAGGGCATTTAAAAAATACAAATCTGAGGGGTGAGCTGTAGCGTTTGAAGATTACATTAATAAAATCTGTAAAAGGTAGATAAAATTAGCAAAAATACAAAACGAACAGCAAGTGGCAAAAGAGAGCAAAACAAATCCCAAAAAATTCTTTAAATATATAAATGCTAAAAAACCAAGGTCCGAGCAGGTAGCTCTCCAAAATAATGGTAAAGGGGGGGGGGGGGGTAGTCACTGAAGATAAGGAAAAGGCAGAGTTACTAAATGTTTTTTTTTAGCTCTGTATATACAAAAGAAGAGAAAAGATCTGATATCTGTGGTGCTGGTGCTGTTAGTACATCTAGTAATATACTCAACTGACTAACTGTAGATATGGTCCAAGATTGTTAAATAAGGTAAATGTGAACAAGGCTCTGGGTCCAGATGGATTACACCCAAGAGTGCTTAAAGAGCTCAATTCAGTCATTGGTGTGCCCCTGTTTATAATTTTTAAAGATTCTCTAGGTACTGGTACAATGCCAAATGATTGGCGCAAGGCAAATTTTGTCCCCATATTGAAAAAAGGATCTAGGTCCTTCACAGGTAATTATAGACCAGTTAGTTTAACTTATGTTGTGGGAAAAATGCTTGAAGGACTCTTAAGGGACTATATACAAGAGTATGTGACTGTAAATAATATTATAACTGATAACCAAAATGGGTTTACCAAGAACAGAAGTTGTCAGACTAACCTGATTTGTTTTTATGAGGAGTTGAGTAGTTGCCTAGACAGAGGGGCGGCTGTGGATGTAGTGTTTCTGGATTTTGCGAAGGCTTTTGATACTGCCCCTTATAGACGTTTAATAGGTAAAGTAAGGTCTATAGGCTTGGAAAGTATAGTTTGTAATTGGATTGGAAATAAGTGGTGTACCCCAAGGTTCGGTGCTGGGCCCTCTATTATTTAATCTATTTATTAATGATATCAAGGAAGGGATTAATAGCACCATTTGTATTTTTGCAGATAATACCAAGCTATGTATTACTGTACAGTCTATGGAAGATGTCCATAAACTACAAGCTGACTTGAACACTCTGAGTGATTGGGCATCAACTTGGCAAATGATTTTCAATGAGGATAAATGTAAAGTTATGAACTTTGGTAGCAATATTCTCCATGCTTCATATGTCCTAGGTGATGTAACACTGGGAGAGTCACTTATAGAGAAGGATTTGGGTGTCCTTATAGATGGTAGATGAAATAACAGCATACAATGTCAATCAGCTGCTTCTAAGGCAACCAGGATATTGTCATGCATTAAACGAGGCATGGACTCACAGGGTAGGGATGTAATATTACCACTTTACAAAGGGTTAGTGCGGCCTCATCTGGAATATGCAGTTCAGTTCTGGGCACCAGTTCATAGAGAGGACGCACTACAGCTGGAAAAAGTACAGAGGAGAGCGACTAAACTGATAAGGGGCATGGAGGGTCTTAGTTATGAAGAAAGATTAAAAGAATTGAATTTACTTGAGAAGAGACATCTAAGGGGGACATGATTACCCTATACAAATATATAAATGGGCCATACAAAATATACAGTGAAAATATGTTCCATGTAAAATGCCCTCAAAAGACAAGGGGGCACTGCCTCCGACTGGAGAAGAAAAAGTTCAGTCTCCAGAAGGGTCAAAGCTTCTTTACTGTAAGAACTGTGGAATAGACTTCCTCAGGACGTGGTGACAGCAGGAACAGTGGACAGTTTTAAAAAGGGTTTAGATGAATTCTTAAAAGTAAACAACATTAATGCTTATGAAAACATGTAGAAATCTGAGTCTCACTTCCTTCTGGGATTCACGTCCCCACCTATCCCTTGGTTGAAATTGATGGACTTACATCTTTTTTCAACCATATCAACTATGTAACTATGTAAATATGATAAATCTCCCCCATAGAGTTTACAGAATGTTTGGCATCTGTGACATCTCTGCAGAGATTATAATTCCAGCTTTTTGTTATTGGGCTGCAAGTGCTATGTTGAAAAGCCTTTAGTCGCTAATATCTTAGTATCTTATTCAGTACTACAAGAAAAATATATTCTCAGTTCACTTCTGCAGTTATTTCTGGTGAAAGTGTATAGGGGCGTATTACAGTAAAAAAAGAAAACTATATACGCATTGCACTGTTGAAGTTATTTCAGTTAAAAGCGTATAGAGGCATATTACAGTAAAAAAAGAAAAATATATATATGCACTGCACTGTTGCAGTTATTTCTGGTGAAAGCATATAGGCGCGTATTTCAGTCCATCAAGAAAAATATATTCTCAGGTCACTTCTGCAGTTATTTCTGGTGAAAGTGTATAGGGGCGTATTTCATCCAATAGAAAAATCGGATCCAGCTTCTTGTGGAGTAAAAAAAAGTTCCTTATTGGCTCGTCATATAAAATCCACCAAAATCACAGAAAATGACATCAACAGTGACGCATTTTGGGCTATAAAATCCAGCCCTTCATCAAGACATAACATATGTATTAAAACCATTCCTTTTATACAGCACAGAGTCCAACCTCTTACAATTAGCAAAATATCCACACCTGGAACCCAGAATGAGAACCATTCAGTGGCCCAGGGGAGGAGATCCAGCTTCACAGGTGGTGCATACATATACACAGTGAGAACACCTTAATTATATTGCATGATGAGATCATGTTTTTTATTTAGTCCTTTCGGTATGCAAGTGTCAAGCGAAAACATCCAAAAGGTTTCCCTACTAAGAAGTTTATGTCTACGGTCCCCTCCTCTCATAGGCAGTGAAGCCACTTCAATCCCCTGTGCACAAAATGCAGATGCGTCTCCTTTGTGAACAGTGGCGAAGTGGAAAGTAGCTGCTGATACATTACGGGTTTGGAAATATGGGATGTCACTAAGATGTTTTCTAATACATATTTTCAACTTATTCGTAGTGGATCCAACATACTAAAGTTTACAAATTTTGCATGTAATAACATAAACAACAAATTCCGTATTACAATTAATATATTGTTTCAAGGTGTATCTGTTATTATTCACTGTAGACATAACCTCCTTAGTAACGCACATATATTGACAGTATATACATCTCCTACTTCCACATTTGTAGTTACCAATGGTTTTTGGCCAGGAACATATCTGAGGGACGGTATCAATAAACAAGCTGGGACTAAGTTTTTGTCCCACCGTAGGTGCTTTTTTTGGATATACATTTAATGCCTGCAGATACCACATCTCTTCATTCTTCATCATAATTGAGGACTTTTCTGCAGCACAGAAACCGCAAGAGGACCGCGTCTCGCTCTTCCGGGCGGACCTACTTCCTCCGCTACGTCCCGTTCACTTCAGATCACTCCGCCTCAGGCGCGTTTTTTTTTTTTTTTTTTTTTTAGCTGACAGCCTATAACCCTCTGTTGAAAAGTCTTTAGTGGCGTATATACGTGGAAAAAGAAAAATATACTCAGCATTCACTGTTCCAGTTATATGTGGCAAAGCCTTTAGTGGCGTATATCAAAAGAAAAAGATATTCGGTGTTCAGCACTGCAGTTATATGCGGTAAAATCATTTTTAAATTATTTCTGTGGGAAAAAAATGTAAACAGCATTAAGCGCTTGCACTTCTATGCGGTAAAACCTTTTTTTTTATATTTTGGTGGGAAAAAAATTGTATTCAGCATTAAGCGCTGCACTTATTTGCGGTAAAATCTTTTTGGAATTATTTCGGTGGAGAAAAAACTTATATTCAACATTAAGCACTGCACTTATATGTGGTAAAATCTTTTTTGAATTATTTAGTTGGACAAAAATCTATTCTGCGTTAAGTGCTGCACTTATATGCTGTAAAATCTTTTTTTAAATATTTTGGTGGAGAAAAATCTTGTATTCAGCATTAAGCGCTGCACTTATTACAGTAAAATCTTTTTTGTATTATTTCGTTGGACAAAAATCGTGTATTCTGCGTTAATCGCTGCACTTACTGTATATGTGGTAAAAAATGTTTGCATTATTTCGGTGGAAATACAAATTTCCACCTCCTCCATTAACTTCCTCATCTCTTCATTATCCTTGGATACACTAACTCTACACCCCCCCCCCCAGCTATATATATAAGTGGTGCCAGCACCACCTAGGAGTGAATAAAGGTAAATTACACTGCCAGCCTGTTAAAGGGAATTACAGCATAATATCACAGTACATTTGATATGACATTTAGCAAGAGTTTAAAGTGTCCACATATAGCACATAGTGGGACACTGCATCAAGATGAATCGGGTGTGGATCAGGCAGGATTTCCACATTCCAATGCCTGATGCATCAGACTAGATCATCCATGGTGCCACACCAACAATTTGACAAAAGAGACCAGTTCCTCTGGCTATCACCATTCACATAAAAGTTTGCCTCATCACTGAACAAAATCTTCTGCGTAAACTGAGGGTCCTGTTCCAATTTTTGTTTTGCCCATTCTGCAAATTCAGTGCGCCGACCTGGTTCATCCTCGTTGAGATAATGCAGTAGCTGGAGTTTGTAAGGGTGCCATTTGTGAGTAGCTAATATCCGCCGAAGGGATGTTCGACTAATGCCACTCTCCAGAGTGCTACGCTGTGGGCTCTTGCTGAATGAAGCTAGGACAGCCACTGATGTTTCTTCATTAGTGACAGATTTCATGCATCCACCTTTTGGCAAATCTAAGTTTCACAAAACTTAGCAAGCAGTTTGCTAACTGTAGCATGGGAGATGGGTGGTCTCGTAGGGTTTCTTGCATTGAAATCTGCTGCAATGACCCGGTTACTGCGTTCACCAGACATCAACACAATTTCTATCCGCTCCTCACATGTTAACCTCGGCGACATGTCAATGGCTGTAAACAAAGATAAACTTGTAAATAACTAATGAAAGAATAAAGTTACGTTAAAACCAAGCACACCATTGTTTTTCTTGTGAAATTCCCAATAAGTTTGATGTGTCACATGACCCTCTTCCTATTGAAAAAACTAAAGTTGGATTAAAAAAATGGCCGACTTCAAAATGGACGCCATGGTCACCACCCATCTTAAAAAGTTCCCCCCCTCACATATACTAATGTGCCACAAACAGGAAGTTAATATCACCAACCATTCCCATTTTATTAAGGTGTATCCATATAAATGGCCCACCCTGTACTTTATTTGTGTCTGCAGACTGCTGTTGTCCTTTTTTTTCTTTGTGTCTCTAGCATTGGGATGTGCTGACTGACCCCTTTTTTTGCAGTTCTACTCATGCTGCCGCCACCTGCAGACTTTGTCATTGTGCCGCTCTGTGTTCTCCTCATGCTTCTACCACCTCCAGACTCTGTCATTGTGCCGCTCTGTGGTCTCCTCATGCTGCTGCCATCTCCAGATTCTGTCAAGGTGCCGCTCTGGGGTCTCCTCATGCTGCCGCCACCTCCAGACTCTGTCATTGTGCCGCTCTGTGGTCTCCTCATGCTGACTCCACCTCCAGACTCTGTCAAGGTGCCGCTCTGGGGTCTCCTCATGCTGCTGCTACCTGCAGACTCTGTCAAGGTGCAACTCTGTGGCTTACTCATGCTGCCGCCACCTGTGGACTTTGTCATTGTGCTGCTCTGTGGTCTCCTCATGCTGCCGCCACCTCCAGGCCCTGTCATTGTGCCACTCTGTGGTCTCCTCATGCTGCTTCCACCTCACCACTATGTCATAGGGCCACTCTGTGGACTTCTCATGAGGTTCCCACCCTCCCCACTTCATGACTGGTCCACTATTTTGGCTTTCGGCCTGGCAGACATCATCATTTATTTGACACTTCTGATCTGTCAGAAGAAAGGAAAAATGAGACGCACAACGGATCCTGTCTGTGTAGAAGCTTTATGGCCTGTATGGTCCCATCAGAATTGGCTTATGATTTGGTAGCGAGTGGGTAGAAAACACAGAAGACATGCGAATATTCCATTCAAGTGTCATCTCCGTTTTAGATCCACTCCATTTTTTTTTTTTTTCCTTTAGCAATAATGATGGATTATTGAGCAAATGCTAACGAGTGAAGGTGTATGCTCCACAGACAGTATACGTTTTTTCTGGGTAATTGTTTTGACTGATCAGAGAATGGGGAAAATTAATCAGTGACGTCAACACAAACTTACTGCCGACACCCTCACTACTCAGTTGGGGGGCTCTACTTGTATAAGCGTTTAATATAACAGGTTCTGTAGACAACTATGTGGAATCAGCTGACGAGGGTGTAAAAAGAGTGCGCTTCTTCTTGATGCTAATATCTACCTGTAAGGCTGAGTTGATACTTGAGTATATGAAAATTGTATTAAGGATATGGCAACACATTTAAATTTATTAATGCAGTTTTAGAAGTCAAAACCAAGAGTGAATTAAAAGTAGGAGGAGAAGTTGTATATGTCCTTAATACTTTCTATTTATGATCACTACTGATTTTGGTTTCAAAAACTGCATAAAAAAAACTGAACATATGGCTATGACCCAAAGCTGTATTCGCAGTACAACATACAAAATATCATGTACTGTAGTTTGTAATTTTCCTCTCTGAAGTCATTAGTGAAAAGCACAATGAAAAACATCCAAAAACCATTTACCACCACTGGACTCACACACAGTTTCTAATACAGTTCATATAAGAGAAAAGTGAATATAATTGTTAACTTTATATTTTTCCTTCTAAACTAGATGCACTCCTGGCTGTAGCTAAAAAGGTGCCTACAGGTGCAGATCAATAAATTAGAATATCAACAAAAAGCAAATGTATTTCAGTGATTCAATTCAAAAAGTGAAACTCTTATATTATACACATTCATTACACACACACATTGATCTATTTCAAGCATTTATTTATTTTAAATGTTGACGATTATGTCTTACAGCTAATGGAAATTAGAATATAGTAAAAAACTTCAATATTGTTAATGTAAAGGTTTCCTAAGCGCTTAAATTGCCCTTCAGTCTGGTACTAAGAAGCTATCTATTCAGTGTGGTAGAAAAAGGTGCACTAGCAAGAGGGATAACCACAAACCACAGCCTTGAAAAGAAAAGGCCATTGAAGAATTTGAGAGATAGTCACTCAGAAGGAGTGTGCTTCAGTGCTTCAAGAGCCATCACACAGACGTATCCAAGAGGTAGGCTACAACTGTCACAATCCTTGTGTCGAGCCACTCATGACCCAGTGACATTGTCATTAGCGTCTTACCTGGGCTAAGGAGAAAAAGGACTGGACTGTTGTTCATTTTGCCCAAAGTCCTGTTGTCAGATGAAAGTAAATTTTTTATTTGATTTGGAAATCATGGTCCCATTGTCTGGAGGGAGAGGGGAGAGGCACACATTCCAAGTTGCTTGAGGTTCAGTGTGAAGTTTCCACAGTTAGTGATGTTTTGGGGAGCCGTGTCATCTGGTGTTGGTCCACTGTGTTATATCAAGTCCAAAGTCAGCACGGCTATATACCAGGAAAGTTTATAGCACTTCATGCTTCTTTCTGCTGACAAGCTTTATGGGGATTGTAAGAAATGGACACCCTTTTCATAGCTTTTATTATCTGTGTATGGTTTTATATCTATGTCGTGTGATTCTCCATATTTTAATGCCATTCCGTAACATTGTCTGTACAAAGCCATTCAGTCTGGACCTGTAGAAGAGAATACACATTCACCTTCATAGAAATTAGCATCTGGCTGCTAACAAACTAGTGGTAATGAAGTTTTCTGGATGGGACTGTTAGAAAGTGTACTTTTGCAAGTGGTAATAAACATGTTTTCTGGAGCCCATTAGAGATGTCGTTCGCGAACCCGGTCAGAGTGGGATCCATGGCAAAACTCCCATGAAAAAATATTTAAATGATGCAGAGTCAAAGTTTAATCCTTAAAAGGCATAAATCACCTAATATTTTTAAATGGTTTAGAATAATCTATTTTATAACCTCTAAAACTACTATAACATTTTATTTCTTTTTCCTAACCTATTTTTAATTGTTAATTTAATATTTCCTTATTATTTGTAAAATAAAAAAAAATCACTCTATATCATGCCAAAAGCCAGGTACATGCAGGCTGACTATCTAGCCATAAGACAGGGCATCAGCATACCTTACAATGACAGGTTTGAGCAATTTAGACAAACATAAGTTCTCAATCCAAAAGGAGGGAAATTGCTTAGCATTGGTTGGCTATCTAGAGGGACCTGGTCCCTAGACCATTATCATTAGGGCGACAAAAATTTTAATTTTTTTTTTTTATATGCCAGCCTAACTCCTCTCTCACTGCCTAAGAGAGCTGAATAAACATTTTCCAACATTTAACTATCCTAAGGTTAATTTAATAAGTTTAATAAGTCTTAGATTATCATAAAAACTCATTTGCATACACATGGCCAAGAAATGCTAATGAGCAATATAGCAGTATCTGCCTTGTTTGTAAGATGAAACACTATTTGCATGGCTTTCCCATAGTCCCATATTATGCAAATGAGTTTATATGACAAAACAATATAGAAGGATTATTAAATTAATCTGGGTACAATTACAAAACAAAAAAAAACTATGCAGCCTTCTTAATCATTGAGACGAGAGCTAGGTAGCATATTAAAAAAAAAAAAAAACATTTTTTCTCACCCTAATGATATTCATCTATGTGCACAGGTCCCCCTAGATACCTAACACTGAGCAATTTCTTTCCTTTTGGAAAAATTGGTTAAATCCCAGGCTGCCTTGCTAAGGTTTGCTGATGGTCTGTCGGATGAATGGATTGTTGGCCCTGCATATACCTGGTGCTCTGCGGCCATAAGGGAGAACTGTTCTGTGTTGTCAATTGGATGTTTTATGTAATAATACAAACAACAATAAAAATAATTTTGTCTTTGTCTGTTTTATAAAGGACAAAAATTAGGGCTTCATTAACTATTTTACCATATGTTTGATTATTATATCTTAAAGGGATACTGACTACCCTTCCTGCTGTGCTATCCACTTCCTGGTATTTGCTGGTGGCGGGCTTAGTTTTGTTTGATTGAAGTGTATAATTCTGCCGTGCTGTGCATGCGCCTAGGAAGTTTATTCTTCACTAGGAATAAGTCACCATAGTGCATGCGCAGCTGCTGCATGCACGTTCAGGACAGCACATTGTACAGACAGAAAAAATCATGAGTCAAGCACGGCCAGCGGAATCCCTGACAATCAGAGGTAAATTATGAATAAAAACGTTTTATAGACATTATGCAAAGGCAGTGTTGGATGATAATAGCATAGTTTTACTGAGATCAAGGAGCCTAATACAGGAAAATATATATATATATATATATATATATATATATATATGTCTATAGAGTAAAACAGCCTGTCCATGTCCCTTTAAGGTGTAATACTCAATCAAACATATGGTACGGTATTTGATTAAAAAAAACTAATTTTTGCATTTTATAAAACAGACAAACACAAAGACAGACATACAGACATTTACCCTAACCTACCTACCAGAAAATCTTATTATTATTATTGTTTATATTATTACATAAAACATTCAATTGACAACACAGAACAGTTCTGCCTTATGGCCGCCAACCATCTATCCATCAGACAGATCATCAGCATACCTTAGCAAGGCAGCCTGGGTTTTAACCAGTTTTTCCAAATGGAAAATTGCCTGGTTAGTGTTAGGTATCTAGGGGGGACCTGTGCACATAGATGATTATCATTAGGGTGACAAAAAAAAAATTAAATTATTATTATTTTTTTAATATGCCACCTAGCTCTCATCTCAATGATTAGGAAGGCTGCATAGTTATTTTTTGTTTTGCAATTGTTCCAAGATTAATTTTATAATCTTTTTTACAAAAGGAAAATTGCCTGGTTAGTGTTCGGTATCTAGGGGGACCTGTGCACATAGATGATTATCATTAGGGTGACAAAAAAAAATTTAAATTATTATTATTTTTTTAATATGCCACCTAGCTCTCGTCTCAATGATTAGGAAGGCTGCATAGTTATTTTTTGTTTTGCAATTGTCCCAAGATTAATTTTATAATCTTTCTATTCTGTTTTGTCATATAAACTCATTTGCATAATATGGGACTATGGGAAAGCCATGCAAATCGTGTTTTAGTTTACAAACAAGGCGGATACTGCTATATTGCTCATTAGCATTTCTTGGCCATGTGTATGCAAATGAGTTTTAAATATTGGAAAATGTTTATGCAGCTCTCTTAGGCAGTAAGAGAGGAGTTAGGCTGGCATATAAAAAAAAAAATTTGATAATGATAATGGTCTAGGGACCAGGTCCCTCTAGATAGCGTACCAAAGCCAAACAATTTCTCTTCTTTTGGATTGAGAACTTATGTTTGTATGTTTTAAAACTCATGATTGTCATTGTAAGGTATGCTGACGCCCTGTCTCATGGATAGATAGTCAGCCTGCACATACCTGGCTTTTGGCATGATCTGAGTGGTTTATGTTGTATGTGGTAGAAAATTAGCATTGATGATATATCATCTTTAGAAAGGGCTTTTCTTGGTTTGAGGGTTGGGGTGGAGAGAGGACACTAGTGTACTTTCCCTGCTCTAACACTGCAGCTTTAAATTGAGTTTACTATGCCTGACTTTGGTAGAAAGGTAAGCTGAGTGTAAGAATGCAGAGCTGGCAGAAGCGACTGTTCGCAGGGAACTGTTCACTGTTGAACAGTTCGGGACATCTCTGGAGCCTATATTCACCTAGAGCAGGGCACCTCCCACAGTAGAAGTCAATAAGCTTTCAGCTAGAGTACCAGAAGATGAAGAGAATATATCATAAGTGATAACTCATCTTTGGTACACCTTACATATTACTTATTGAAATAATTGCATTTCGTATAATGTGGGCATCTCAGGGAGTCCAAACATGGGCCCCCCCCCCCCCCCCAACAACCAGCATTTGCGTAATGAGAATCTCTCATTCTGGGTCATATTTAGTATCAGAACAATCAATTTTATTAATATTTTATGCTTGCCAGCCGTGGGATAGAGGTGGGGGATGCACCCATAATGAAGGCCTTCCCAGAAGGCTGGGCCAAGGATGGGGGAAGACTCCGCTCAGCCCCACCCTCTGCTGAAGGGGAATAAAAATGTGGGATTTGGAACCTTTCATGAACACAATTTGGGGATACGATCAACATTGGGTTGTGTTCCACATTCTCCTGTTCCAGAACCAGAACAGACTCTTATCATACAATTCGTTTAGTATTAAGAACCTTTCTGTTTTAAGCCATTTGTTTTTATAACTGTTTTGTGCATGTTTATGTATGTCTCTTATTTCTTTTAATTTTTTGTAACTAAGTACTGCACCCTTTTTAGTACATTAAAGCACATATTTAATGGGTTTGCCTTGTGCCCTGAATGAGCCCAGTAACCTCAATTGTTTCTAAGTGTATAAGTGCGGTTTGTATTACCGTGTATTTGCCTTTAAGTGTGGCTAGTGCTACTGTGAGCTTACCTGCGAGTGGAGTGCTGTGGGGTTTTCTATGAGCCCCTAATTAATTGGTGTATTCATTTAAATGTCATAGATGGTGGCAGCATGTTGGAGTGCATGAAAGGCTGTGTTGGAGTGTGATCTAGGTTCAATGTGGGGCCTCTGTGTAGGGAGGGGCATGAGAGGTTGAGTTTGTGAAATAGATTGACCCTTGGCAGTTGCATCCAGGTCATGTGACAGAGATGCTGATTTCATTTTCCATCAGGACTTGGCATCTGGCCACACTTCTAATAGTACCAATACCTAGTTTAAAGAGGACCTTTCACCTAAAAATGGATGCACTCGCAGCCAGGGAGAAGTAAAGACCGCCCAGCAGAACTAAAAGATCGACGCCTACTATAACCTAGACGCCTCATTTGCATATGAGGCACCAAAACTAACGGCGAGCGCAGCGGGCGAACGGGGGGTCCATTTGAAGAAATAAAAGGTGTCCGGGCATCACAGGCAGCAACACTATGAGGTAGTGTGATAATTGAACTATGATTTTTTAGGTGAAAGATCCTCTTTAATATAAAAATCCTCTTTAAAATGTGCTTGATTGGTGAGCAAACTTGCCTGACCTAAACCTCATAGAGAATCTATGGGGTATTGTCAAGAGGAAGATGAGAGACACCAGACCCAACAATGCAGACGAGCAGAAAGCCATTGTTAAAGCAACCTTGGCTTCCATAACACCTTAGCAGTGACACAGGCTGATCACCTCCATGCCATGCCAGATTTATAGAGTAATTCATGTAAAAGGAGTATCAACCAAGTGTTGAGTACATATACTGCACATACTTTTCAGTAGGCCAACTTAGTAGTGTAAAAATATAAACAAACAGCCCTTGCCCTGTACGATACAGTAAAGGACAAGGGGGAGTATCAGAGCATGAAATGCTCCGATCCTCATCTCAGAGGGGCTGCTTGGGTGAAAGAAGGGATATGTCTGGGTTCAGAGCTGAACCCAGGCAACCCCTTTAACTCTTCAATGATATTCTAATTTATTGAGATGCATCTGTATATTCACCTTTGCAGTTTGATGAAGCTTTTGATGAGTTTTTATGAAAACTCCTGATATTTTTCTAGGAGAGAACACGTGTATAATATGGAGGTGTCAGATATAGCATAATTTTGATATATGCCTCCAAATGAAACAGAGTATGGGCTCATACACAGATATAGGTGCAATATTACAGCTCTGTTCTAGTCAAAGGTTATATAGAGCTATAATATAGTCATGTGCATGAGGCCAAATTTAAAACATGATATATTTAGGTGACAGTGAAAAATGGCTTTGTAAGCCATCACATGGTTATTTTTAGAACTGATTAAAGTCAATAGGGCTATTCACATGACCATTATTTTACGGTTCAGTGAGGGCTGTCAAATAAACCAATAATTGGTTTAATAACGACGGTATACTGTGCTTGATTGGCGAGTAAACATTCCTGACCTAAACCCCATAGAGAATCTATTGTCACGGAAATATGCGAACAGGAGTACAATCAGTGCACAAGCTACTGAGCGGACCCAAACTAGGGAGAATAAAAGGTAACCCCTGTCAGACCCTAAGAGCTCTCCCTGCGCTGCTATGCACATGCCCAGACCCTGATGGTAGGTCGAGGCATGCCCGCGTACCTAAGGCTGAGTGAGACCTGAAACCCCTATGATAAAGGGGGGGGGGCACGGCCACCGGCTCCCTGCTCAGTATACGGACGGAACTGGGGTCGCCTCGGATCCAGTCAGCAAATAAACAAAACCAACAATGTCTGCAAACTTATCTGTAGGGGCTGCAGCAGCAGTGAAGACAGAACCAATCTCAGCAGACAATATCCGATGTTGCTTGCTTCAGCAAAACACACGTCCAGTGTAAAGAGACACAGCAGTTTAGGTACTCCAGCGGCTGACACAACTCAAGATGAGAAATATAACCCGCAAGGTGAAACAGGAAGAGGGGTGATTTAAAGGAAGAGGAATCAATCAGAGAAGGAACAGCAGGGAAGAGGTAAAGGAGTGAAAATAAAAGTAAAGACCTCATCACAGGGGCGGAGAAACAGAGCTGTGAGAACTCAAAAACATATATTTTGTTCTGGGGTGAAATTCAATTGCCAAAATAGCAATACCATAAATCAGTGGTTTCAGCTGTGGCTGGCAAAGTATAATAGTGTCCGCCAAAACATATATTTTGTTCTGGGGTGAAATTCAATTGCCAAAATAGCAATACCCTGAATCTGGTGTCCCAGCTGTTGCAGGCCAAGATTCATAGTGTCCGCAAAAACATATATTTTGTTCTGGGTGAAATTCAATTGCCAAAATAGCAATACCATAAATCAGTGGTTTCAGCTGTGGCTGGCAAAGTATAATAGTGTCCGCCAAAACATATATTTTGTTCTGGGGTGAAATTCAATTGCCAAAATAGCAATACCCTGAATCTGGTGTCCCAGCTGTTGCAGGCCAAGATTCATAGTGTCCGCAAAAACATATATTTTGTTCTGGGGTGAAATTCAATTGCCAAAATAGCAATACTATAAATCAGTGGTTTCAGCTGTGGCTGGCCAAGGTTCATAGTGTCCTGCAAATTATATATTTTGTTCTGGGGTGAAATTCAATTGCCAAAATAGCAATACCCTGAATCTGGTGTCCCAGCTGTTGCAGGCCAAGATTCATAGTGTCCGCAAAAACATATATTTTGTTCTGGGGTGAAATTCAATTGCCAAAATAGCAATACCATAAATCAGTGGTTTCAGCTGTGGCTGGCAAAGTATAATAGTGTCCGCCAAAACATATATTTTGTTCTGGGGTGAAATTCAATTGCCAAAATAGCAATACCCTGAATCTGGTGTCCCAGCTGTTGCAGGCCAAGATTCATAGTGTCCGTAAAAACATATATTTTGTTCTGGGGTGAAATTCAATTGACAAAATAGCAATACCCTGAATCTGGTGTCCCAGCTGTTGAAGGCCAAGTTTCATAGTGTCCGCCAAAACAAATATTTTGTTCTGGGGTTAAATTCAATTGCCAAAATAGCAATACCATAAATCAGTGGTTTCAGCTGTGGCTGGCAAAGTATAATAGTGTCCGCCAAAACATATATTTTGTTCTGGAGTGAAATTCAATTACCAAAATAGCAATACCCTGAATCTGGTGTCCCAGCTGTTGCAGGCCAAGATTCATAGTGTCTGCAAAAACATATATTTTGTTCTGGGGTGAAATTCATATGCCAAAATAGCAATACCATAAATCAGTGGTTTCAGCTGTGGCTGGCCAAGTTTCATAGTGTCCTGCAAATTATATATTTTGTTCTGGGGTGAAATTCAATTGCCAAAATAGCATTACCATAAATCAGTGGTTTCAGCTGTGGCTGGCAAAGTATAATAGTGTCCGTCAAAACATATATTTTGTTCTGGGGTGAAATTCAATTGCCAAAATAGCAATACCCTGAATCTGGTGTCCCAGCTGTTGCAGGCCAAGATTCATAGTGTCCGCAAAAACATATATTTTGTTCTGGGGTGAAATTCAATTGCCAAAATAGCAATACCATAAATCAGTGGTTTCAGCTGTGGCTGGCAAAGTATAATAGTGTCCGCCAAAACATATATTTTGCTCTGGGGTGAAATTCAATTGCCAAAATAGCAATACCCTGAATCTGGTGTCCCAGCTGTTGCAGGCCAAGATTCATAGTGTCTGCAAAAACATATATTTTGTTCTGGGGTGAAATTCAATTGCCAAAATAGCAATACCATAAATCAGTGGGTTCAGCTGTGGCTGGCCAAGTTTCATAGTGTCATGCAAATTATATATTTTGTTCTGGGGTGAAATTCAATTGCCAAAATAGCAATACCATAAATCAGTGGTTTCAGCTATGGCTGGCAAAGTATAATAGTGTCCGCCAAAACACATATTTTGTTCTGGGGTGAAATTCAATTGCCAAAATAGCAATACCCTGAATCTGGTGTCCCAGCTGTTGCAGGCCAAGATTCATAGTGTCCGCAAAAACATATATTTTGTTCTGGGGTGAAATTCAATTGCCAAAATAGCAATACCCTGAATCTGGTGTCCCAGCTGTTGCAGGCCAAGTTTCACAGTGTCCGCAAAAACATATATTTTATTGTGGGGTGAAATTCAATTGCCAAAATAGCAATACCCCGAATCTGGTGTCCCAGCTGTTGCAGGCCAAGATTCATAGTGTCCGCAAAAACATATATTTTGTTCTGGGGTGAAATTCAATTGCCAAAATAGCAATACCATAAATCAGTGGTTTCAGCTGTGGCTGGCAAAGTATAATAGTGTCCGCCAAAACATATATTTTGTTCTGGGGTGAAATTCAATTGCCAAAATAGCAATACCCTGAATCTGGTGTCCCAGCTGTTGCAGGCCAAGATTCATAGTGTCTGCAAAAAAATATATTTTGTTCTGGGGTGAAATTCAATTGCCAAAATAGCAATACCATAAATCAGTGGTTTCAGCTGTGGCTGGCAAAGTATAATAGTGTCAGCCAAAACATATATTTTGTTCTGGGGTGAAATTCAATTGCCAAAATAGCAATACCCTGAATCTGGTGTCCCAGCTGTTGCAGGCCAAGTTTCATAGTATCCGCAAAAACATATATTTTGTTGTGGGATGAAATTCAATTGCCAAAATAACAATACCCTGAATCTGGTGTCCCAGCTGTTGCAGGCCAAGATTCATAGTGTCCGCAAAAACATATATTTTGTTCTGGGGTGAAATTCAATTGCCAAAATAGCAATACCATAAATCAGTGGTTTCAGCTGTGGCTGGCAAAGTATAATAGTGTCCGCCAAAACATATATTTTGTTCTGGGGTGAAATTCAATTGCCAAAATAGCAATACCCTGAATCTGGTGTCCCAGCTGTTGCAGGCCAAGTTTCATAGTGTCCGCAAAAACATATATTTTGTTCTGGGGTGAAATTCAATTGCAAAAATAGCAATACCATAAATCAGTGGTTTCAGCTGTGGCTGGTAAAGTATAATAGTGTCCGCCAAAACATATATTTTGTTCTGGGGTGAAATTCAATTGCCAAAATAGCAATACCCTGAATCTGGTGTCCCAGCTGTTGCAGGCCAAGTTTCAAAGTGTCCGCAAAAACATATATTTTGTTCTGGGGTGAAATTCAATTGCCAAAATAGCAATACCATAAATCAGTGGTTTCAGCTGTGGCTGGCAAAGTATAATAGTGTCCGCCAAAACAAATATTTTGTTCTGGGGTGAAATTCAATTGCTAAAATAGCAATACCCTGAATCTGGTGTCCCAGCTGTTGCAGGCCAAGTTTCATAGTGTCCGCAAAAACATATATTTTGTTGTGGGATGAAATTCAATTGCCAAAATAGCAATACCCTGAATCTGGTGTCCCAGCTGTTGCAAGCCAAGATTCATAGTGTCCGTAAAAACATATATTTTGTTCTGGGGTGAAAGTCAATTGCCAAAATAGCAATACCATAAATCTGTGGTTTCAGCTGTGGCTGGCAAAGTATAATAGTGTTCACAAAAAAACATATATTTTGTTCTGTGGTGAAATTCAATTGCCAAAATAGCAATACCCTGAATCTGGTGTCCCAGCTGTTGCAGGCCAAGATTCATAGTGTCCGCAAAAACATATATTTTGTTCTGGGGTGAAATTCAATTGCCAAAATAGCAATACCATTAATCAGTGGTTTCAGCTGTGGCTGGCCAAGTTTCATAGTGTCATGCAAATTATATATTTTGTTCTGGGGTGAAATTCAATTGCCAAAATAGCAATACCATAAATCAGTGGTTTCAGCTGTGGCTGGCAAAGTATAATAGTGTCCGCCAAAACATATATTTTATTCTGGGGTGAAATTCAATTGCCAAAATAGCAATACCCTGAATCTGGTGTCCCAGCTGTTGCAGGCCAAGTTTCATAGTGTCCGCAAAAACATATATTTTATTGTGGGGTGAAATTCAATTGCCAAAATAGCAATACCCTGAATCTGGTGTCCCAGCTGTTGCAGGCCAAGATTCATAGTGTCCGCAAAAACATATATTTTGTTCTGGGGTGAAATTCAATTGCCAAAATAGCAATACCCTGAGTCTGGTGTCCCAGCTGTTGCAGGCCAAGATTCATAGTGTCCGCAAAAACATATATTTTGTTCTGGGGTGAAATTCAATTGCCAAAATAGCAATACCATAAATCTGTGATTTCAGCTGTGGCTGGCCAAGTTTCATAGTGTCATGCAAATTATATATTTTGTTCTGGGGGGAAATTAAATTGCCAAAATAGCAAAACCATAAATCAGTGGTTTCAGCTGTGGCTGGCAAAGTATAATAGTGTCCGCCAAAACATATATTTTGTTCTGGGGTGAAATTCAATTGCCAAAATAGCAATACCCTGAATCTGGTGTCCCAGCTGTTGCAGGCCAAGATTCATAGTGTCCGCAAAAACATATATTTTGTTCTGGGGTGAAATTCAATTGCCAAAATAGCAATACCATAAATCAGTGGTTTCAGCTGTGGCTGGCAAAGTATAATAGTGTCCGCCAAAACATATATTTTGTTCTGGGGTGAAATTCAATTGCCAAAATAGAAATACCCTGAATCTGGTGTCCCAGCTGTTGCAGGCCAAGTTTCATAGTGTCCGCAAAAACATATATTTTGTTGTGGGATGAAATTCAATTGCCAAAATAGCAATACCCTGAATCTGATGTCCCAGCTGTTGCAGGCCAAGATTCATAGTGTCCGCAAAAACATATATTTTGTTCTGGGGTGAAATTCAATTGCCAAAATAGCAATACCATAAATCAGTGGTTTCAGCTGTGGCTGGCAAAGTATAATAGTGTCCGCCAAAACATATATTTTGTTCTGGGGTGAAATTCAATTGCCAAAATAGCAATACCCTGAATCTGGTGTCCCAGCTGTTGCAGGCCAAGTTTCATAGTGTCCGTAAAAACATATATTTTGTTCTGGGGTGAAATTCAATTGCCAAAATAGCAATACCATAAATCAGTGGTTTCAGCTGTGGCTGGCAAAGTATAATAGTGTCCGCCAAAACATATATTTTGTTCTGGGGTGAAATTCAATTGCCAAAATAGCAATACCCTGAATCTGGTGTCCCAGCTGTTGCAGGCCAAGTTTCATAGTGTCCGCAAAAACATATATTTTGTTCTGGGGTGAAATTCAATTGCCAAAATAGCAATACCATAAATCAGTGGTTTCAGCTGTGGCTGGCAAAGTATAATAGTGTCCGCCAAAACATATATTTTGTTCTGGGGTGAAATTCAATTGCCAAAATAGCAATACCCTGAATCTGGTGTCCCAGCTGTTGCAGGCCAAGTTTCATAGTGTCGCAAAAACATATATTTTGTTCTGGGGTGAAATTCAATTGCCAAAATAGCAATACCATAAATCAGTGGTTTCAGCTGTGGCTGGCAAAGTATAATAGTGTCCGCCAAAACATATATTTTGTTCTGGGGTGAAATTCAATTGCCAAAATAGCAATACCCTGAATCTGGTGTCCCAGCTGTTGCAGGCCAAGTTACATAGTGTTCGCAAAAACAAATATTTTGTTGTGGGATGAAATTCAATTGCCAAAATAGCAATACCCTGAATCTGGTGTCCCAGCTGTTGCAAGCCAAGATTCATAGTGTCCGTAAAAACATATATTTTGTTCTGGGGTGAACGTCAATTGCCAAAATAGCAATACCATAAACCTGTGGTTTCAGCTGTGGCTGGCAAAGTATAATAGTGTCCACAAAAAAACATATATTTTGTTCTGTGGTGAAATTCAATTGCCAAAATAGCAATACCCTGAATCTGGTGTCCCAGCTGTTGCAGGCCAAGATTCATAGTGTCCGCAAAAACATATATTTTGTATTGGGGTGAAATTCAATTGCCAAAATAGCAATACCATAAATCAGTGGTTTCAGCTGTGGCTGGCAAAGTATAATAGTGTCCGCCAAAACATATATTTTGGTCTGGGGTGAAATTCAATTGCCAAATTAGCAATACCCTGAATCTGGTGTCCCTGCTGTTGCAGGCCAAGTTTCATAGTGTCCGCAAAAACATATATTTTGTTGTGGGATGAAATTCAATTGCCAAAATAGCAATACCCTGAATCTGGTGTCCCAACTGTTGCAGGCCAAGATTCATAGTGTCCAGAAAAACATATATTTTGTTCTGGGGTGAAATTCAATTACCAAAATAGCAATACCCTGAATCTGGTGTCCCAGCTGTTGCAGGCCAAGATTCATAGTGTCCGCAAAAACATATATTTTGTTCTGGGGTGAAATTCAATTGCCAAAATAGCAATACCATAAATCAGTGGTTTCAGCTGTGGCTGGAAAAGTATAATAGTGTCCGCAAAAAAATATATATTTTGTTCTGTGGTGAAATTCAATTGCCAAAATAGCAATACCCTGAATCTGGTGTCCCAGCTGTTGCAGGCCAAGATTCATAGTGTCCGCAAAAACATATATTTTGTTCTGGGGTGAAATTCAATTGCCAAAATAGCAATACCATAAATCAGTGGTTTCAGCTGTGGCTGGCCAAGTTTCATAGTGTCATGCAAATTATATATTTTGTTCTGGGGTGAAATTCAATTGCCAAAATAGCAATACCATAAATCAGTGGTTTCAGCTGTGGCTGGCAAAGTATAATAGTGTCCGCCAAAACATATATTTTATTCTGGGGTGAAATTCAATTGCCAAAATAGCAATACCCTGAATCTAGTGTCCCAGCTGTTGCAGGCCAAGATTCATAGTGTCCGCAAAAACATATATTTTGTTCTGGGGTGAAATTCAATTGCCAAAATAGCAATACCCTGAATCTGGTGTCCCAGCTGTTGCAGGCCAAGTTTCATAGTGTCCGCAAAAACATATATTTTATTGTGGGGTGAAATTCAATTGCCAAAATAGCAATACCCTGAATCTGGTGTCCCAGCTGTTGCAGGCCAAGATTCATAGTGTCCGCAAAAACATATATTTTGTTCTGGGGTGAAATTCAATTGCCAAAATAGCAATACCATAAATCAGTGGATTCAGCTGTGGCTGGAAAAGTATAATAGTGTCCGCAAAAAAACATATATTTTGTTCTGTGGTGAAATTCAATTGCCAAAATAGCAATACCCTGAATCTGGTGTCCCAGCTGTTGCAGGCCAAGATTCATAGTGTCCGCAAAAACATATATTTTGTTCTGGGGTGAAATTCAATTGCCAAAATAGCAATACCATAAATCAGTGGTTTCAGCTGTGGCTGGCCAAGTTTCATAGTGTCATGCAAATTATATATTTTGTTCTGGGGTGAAATTCAATTGCCAAAATAGCAATACCATAAATCAGTGGTTTCAGCTGTGGCTGGCAAAGTATAATAGTGTCCGCCAAAACATATATTTTGTTCTGGGGTGAAATTCAATTGCCAAAATAGCAATACCCTGAATCTGGTGTCCCAGCTGTTGCAGGCCAAGTTTCATAGTGTCCGCAAAAACATATATTTTGTTCTGGGGTGAAATTCAATTGCCAAAATAGCAATACCATAAATCAGTGGTTTCAGCTGTGGCTGGCAAAGTATAATAGTGTCCGCCAAAACATATATTTTGTTCTGGGGTGAAATTCAATTGCCAAAATAGCAATACCCTGAATCTGGTGTCCCAGCTGTTGCAGGCCAAGTTTCATAGTGTCCGCAAAAACATATATTTTGTTGTGGGATGAAATTCAATTGCCAAAATAGCAATACCCTGAATCTGGTGTCCCAGCTGTTGCAAGCCAAGATTCATAGTGTCCGTAAAAACATATATTTTGTTCTGGGGTGAAAGTCAATTGCCAAAATAGCAATACCATAAATCTGTGGTTTCAGCTATGGCTGGCAAAGTATAATAGTGTCCACAAAAAAACATATATTTTGTTCTGTGGTGAAATTCAATTGCCAAAATAGCAATACCCTGAATCTGGTGTCCCAGCTGTTGCAGGCCAAGTTTCATAGTGTCCGCAAAAACATATATTTTGTATTGGGGTGAAATTCAATTGCCAAAATAGCAATACCATAAATCAGTGGTTTCAGCTGTGGCTGGCAAAGTATAATAGTGTCCGCCAAAACATATATTTTGGTCTGGGGTGAAATTCAATTGCCAAAATAGCAATACCCTGAATCTGGTGTCCCTGCTGTTGCAGGCCAAGTTTCATAGTGTCCGCAAAAACATATATTTTGTTGTGGGATGAAATTCAATTGCCAAAATAGCAATACCATAAATCAGTGCTTTCAGCTGTGGCTGGCCAAGTTTCATAGTGTCATGCAAATTATATATTTTGTTCTGGGGTGAAATTCAATTGCCAAAATAGCAATACCATAAATCAGTGGTTTCAGCTGTGGCTGGCAAAGTATAATAGTGTCCGCCAAAACATATATTTTATTCTGGGGTGAAATTCAATTGCCAAAATAGCAATACCCTGAATCTGGTGTCCCAGCTGTTGCAGGCCAAGATTCATAGTGTCCGCAAAAACATATATTTTGTTCTGGGGTGAAATTCAATTGCCAAAATAGCAATACCCTGAATCTGGTGTCCCAGCTGTTGCAGGCCAAGTTTCATAGTGTCCGCAAAAACATATATTTTATTGTGGGGTGAAATTCAATTGCCAAAATAGCAATACCCTGAATCTGGTGTCCCAGCTGTTGCAGGCCAAGATTCATAGTGTCCGCAAAAACATATATTTTGTTCTGGGGTGAAATTCAATTGCCAAAATAGCAATACCATAAATCAGTGGTTTCAGCTGTGGCTGGCAAAGTATAATAGTGTCCGCCAAAACATATATTTTGTTCTGGGGTGAAATTCAATTGCCAAAATAGCAATACCATAAATCAGTGGTTTCAGCTGTGGCTGGCAAAGTATAATAGTGTCCGCCAAAACATTTATTTTGTTCTGGGGTGAAATTCAATTGCCAAAATAGCAATACCCTTAATCTGGTGTCCCAGCTGTTGCAGGCCAAGATTCATAGTGTCCGCAAAAACATGTATTTTGTTCTGGGGTGAAAGTCAATTGCCAAAATAGCAATACCATAAATCAGTGGTTTCAGTTGTGGCTGGCAAAGTATAATAGTGTCCGCAAAAAAACATATATTTTGTTCTGGGGTGAAATTCAATTGCCAAAATAGCAATACACTGAATCTGGTGTCCCAGCTGTTGCAGGCCAAGATTCATAGTGTCCGTAAAAACATATATTTTGTTCTGGGGTGAAATTCAATTGCCAAAATAGCAATACCCTGAATCTGGTGTCCCAGCTGTTGCAGGCCAATATTCATAGTGTCCGCAAAAACATATATTTTGTTCTGGGGTGAAATTCAATTGCCAAAATAGCAATACCATAAATCAGTGGTTTCAGCTGTGGCTGGCCAAGTTTCATAGTGTCATGCAAATTATATATTTTGTTCTGGGGTGAAATTCAATTGCCAAAATAGCAATACCATAAATCAGTGGTTTCAGCTGTGGCTGGCAAAGTATAATAGTGTCCGCCAAAACATATATTTTGTTCTGGGGTGAAATTCAATTGCCAAAATAGCAATACCATAAATCAGTGGTTTCAGCTGTGGCTGGCAAAGTATAATAGTGTCCGCCAAAACATATATTTTGTTCTGGGGTGAAATTCAATTGCCAAAAAGCAATACCCTGAATCTGGTGTCCCAGCTGTTGCAGGCCAAGTTTCATAGTGTCTGCAAAACATATATTTTGTTCTGGGGTTAAATTCAATTGCCAAAATAGCAATACCCTGAATCTGGTGTTCGAGCTGTTGCGGGCCAATTGTAAATCTGTACATAAAAGGATACCTTTCAGTCCAGGGCCTAAATACTAGCCCTAAAAGAGATATTCCCTAAATCAGTGGTTACTGCTGTGCCTGGATTAGTGTAATACGTCTACATAAATAAATAGGCAAATAGTGTTAGGTGCCTATAAAAATGGCCTGAATTTGAAATCAATACATTGGGCCAAATATTTTTTTCCTCATTGTGGTGCTTGGTGAACGGTAACAATGAGGAAAACATCTAGTAAGGGACGCGGACGCGGTCGTCTTAGTGTACCCTCTTGTGCTGGTAGAGGACGTGGCCATTCTGCCACAGCCACACGTCCTAGTGAACCAACTACCTCAGGTTCCAGTACCCGCCAGAATTTACTGCGATATTTGGTGGGGCCCAATGCCATTCTAAGGATGGTAAGGCCTGAGCAGGTACAGGCGCTAGTCAATTGGGTGGCCGACAGTGGATCCAGCATGTTCACAACATTATCTCCCACCCAGTCTTCTGCAGAAAGCGCACAGGTGGCACCTGAAAACCAAGCCCATCAGTCTGTCACATCACCCCATGCATATCAGGGAAACTGTCTGAGCCTCAAGTTATGCAGCACTCTTATGCTGTTTGAAAACTCTACTGGCAGCGTTTCCCAAGGGAATCCACCTAGCCCTTCCCCAGTGGTGGAAGACATAGAATGCACTGATGCACAACCACTGATGTTTCCTGATGATGAGGACATGGGAATACCACCTCATCGGAGTCCGCACGTCTATGATGATGACGAAACACAGGTGCCAACTGCTGCGTCTTTCTGCAGTGTGCAGACCGAACAGGAGGTCAGGGAGGAAGACTGTGTGGAAGACGATGCAGGGGACGATGAGGTCCTAGACCCCACATGGAATGAAGGTCATGCCACTGACTTTCATAGTTCAGAGGAAGAGGCAGTGGTGAGACCGAGACAACAGCGTAGCAAAAGAGAGAGCAGGGGGCAAAAGCAGAACAGCCGCCTCAAGAGAGTTCGCCTGATACTGGCCACCGCCACCAGGACCGAGCACCCTAAAGGCAGCTTCAAGGAGTTCCCTGGCATGGCACTTCTTAAACAATGTGCTGACGACAAGATCCGAGTGGTTTGCATGCTGTGCCATCAGAGCCTGAAGCGAGGCATTAACGTTCTGAACACTAGCACAACCTGCCAAGCATGAACTGCAGTGGAGTAAACACCTCAGAAGCAAGGAACTCACTCTTCCTCACCTCGGAGGAATGTTGGCATAAAACCATAAAAACATGTATTTTGTTCTGGGGTGAAAGTCAATTGCCAAAATAGCAATACCATAAATCAGTGGTTTCAGTTGTGGCTGGCAAAGTATAATAGTGTCCGCAAAAAAACATATATTTTGTTCTGGGGTGAAATTCAATTGCCAAAATAGCAATACACTGAATCTGGTGTCCCAGCTGTTGCAGGCCAAGATTCATAGTGTCCGTAAAAACATATATTTTGTTCTGGGGTGAAATTCAATTGCCAAAATAGCAATACCCTGAATCTGGTGTCCCAGCTGTTGCAGGCCAATATTCATAGTGTCCGCAAAAACATATATTTTGTTCTGGGGTGAAATTCAATTGCCAAAAAAGCAATACCATAAATCAGTGGTTTCAGCTGTGGCTGGCCAAGTTTCTTAGTGTCATGCAAATTATATATTTTGTTCTGGGGTGAAATTCAATTGCCAAAATAGCAATACCATAAATCAGTGGTTTCAGCTGTGGCTGGCAAAGTATAATAGTGTCCGCCAAAACATATATTTTGTTCTGGGGTGAAATTCAATTGCCAAAATAGCAATACCATAAATCAGTGGTTTCAGCTGTGGCTGGCAAAGTATAATAGTGTCCGCCAAAACATATATTTTGTTCTGGGGTGAAATTCAATTGCCAAAAAGCAATACCCTGAATCTGGTGTCCCAGCTGTTGCAGGCCAAGTTTCATAGTGTCTGCCAAAACATATATTTTGTTCTGGGGTTAAATTCAATTGCCAAAATAGCAATACCCTGAATCTGGTGTTCGAGCTGTTGCGGGCCAATTGTAAATCTGTACATAAAAGGATACCTTTCGTCCAGGGCCTAAATACTAGCCCTAAAAGAGATATTCCCCTAAATCAGTGGTTACTGCTGTGCCTGGATTAGTGTAATACGCTACATAAATAAATAGGCAAATAGTGTTAGGTGCCTATAAAAAAGGCCTGAATTTGAAATCAATACATTGGGCCAAATATTTTTTTTCTCATTGTGGTGCTTGGTGAACGGTAACAATGAGGAAAACATCTAGTAAGGGACGCGGACGCGGTCGTCTTAGTGTACCCTCTTGTGCTGGTAGAGGACGTGGCCATTCTGCCACAGCCACACGTCCTAGTGAACCAACTACCTCAGGTTCCAGTACCCGCCAGAATTTACTGCGATATTTGGTGGGGCCCAATGCCATTCTAAGGATGGTAAGGCCTGAGCAGGTACAGGCGCTAGTCAATTGGGTGGCCGACAGTGGATCCAGCATGTTCACAACATTATCTCCCACCCAGTCTTCTGCAGAAAGCGCACAGGTGGCACCTGAAAACCAAGCCCATCAGTCTGTCACATCACCCCATGCATATCAGGGAAACTGTCTGAGCCTCAAGTTATGCAGCACTCTCTTATGCTGTTTGAAAACTCTACTGGCAGCGTTTCCCAAGGGAATCCACCTAGCCCTTCCCCAGTGGTGGAAGACATAGAATGCACTGATGCACAACCACTGATGTTTCCTGATGATGAGGACATGGGAATACCACCTCATCGGAGTCCGCACGTCTATGATGATGACGAAACACAGGTGCCAACTGCTGCGTCTTTCTGCAGTGTGCAGACCGAACAGGAGGTCAGGAGGAAGACTGTGTGGAAGACGATGCAGGGGACGATGAGGTCCTAGACCCCACATGGAATGAAGGTCATGCCACTGACTTTCATAGTTCAGAGGAAGAGGCAGTGGTGAGACCGAGACAACAGCGTAGCAAAAGAGAGAGCAGGGGGCAAAAGCAGAACAGCCGCCTCCAAGAGAGTTCGCCTGATACTGGCCACCGCCACCAGGGACCGAGCACCCCAAAGGCAGCTTCAAGGAGTTCCTGGCATGGCACTTCTTTAAACAATGTGCTGACGACAAGACCCGAGTGGTTTGCATGCTGTGCCATCAGAGCCTGAAGCGAGGCATTAACGTTCTGAACCTTAGCACAACCTGCAAAGCATGAACTGCAGTGGAGTAAACACCTTAGAAGCAAGGAACTCACTCTTCCTCTGCCTCGGGAGGAATGTTGGCACCTGCCGCCCACCAAACAGAGGATGTGCCACCGACAACACCACCTGCGTCACCAAGCATCTCCACCATGTCACACGGCAGCGTTCAGCTCTCCGTCTCACAAACCTTGAGAGAAAGCGTAAATTCCCACCTAGCCACCCTCGAGCCTTGGGCCTGAATGCCAGCATTTCTAAACTACTGGCCTTTGAAATGCTGTCATTCAGGCTGGTGGACACAGACAGCTTCAAACAGCTGATGTCCATGGCTGTCCCACAGTATGTTGTTCCCAGCCGCCACTACTTCTCCAAGACAGCCGTGCCTTCCCTGCACAACCAAGTATCCGATAAAATCAAGTGTGTACTGCGCAACGCCATCTGTGGCAAGGTCCACCCAACAGATACGTGGACCAGTAAGCACGGCCAGGGGCGCTATATCTCCCTAACTGCACACTGGGTAAATGTAGTGGCGGCTGGGCCCCAGGTGGAGAGTTCCTGGCGCACGTCCTTCTGCCGCCAAGGATCGCAGGGCATCATTCTTTGCCTCCTGTAGCCTCCTCCTCCTACTCTGGCTTCCTCCTCCTCTGCTTCCACCAGCTCATCCAGTCAGCCACACACCTTCACCACCAACATCAGCACAGCCCGGGGTAAACGTCAGTAGGCCATTCTGAAACTCATATGTTTGGGGGACAGGCCCCTACCGCGCAGGAGTTGTGGCGGGCTATTGAACAACAGACCAACGAGTGGTTTCTGCAGGTGGGTCTCAAGCCCGGCCTGGTGGTGAGCGATAATGGGCGAAATTTCGTCGCAGCTCTGGGACTAGCCGGTTTGACGCACATCCCTTGCCTGGCGCATGTGCTGAATTTGGTGGTGCAGAAGTTCATTCACAACTACCCCGACATGTCAGAGTTGCTGCATAAAGTGCGGGCTGTCTGTGCGCGCTTCCGGCGTTCACATCCTGCCGCTGCTCGCCTGTCTGCGCTACAGCGGAACTTCGGCCTTCCCGCTCACCGCCTCATATGCGACGTGCCCACCAGGTGGAACTCCACCTTGCACATGCTGGAGAGACTGTGCGAGCAGCAGCAGGCCATAGTGGAGTTTCAGCTGCAGCACACACGAATCAGTCGCACTGTGGAACAGCACCACTTCACCACCAATGATTGGGCCTCCATGCGAGACCTGTGTGCCCTGTTGCGCTGTTTCGAGTACTCCACCAACATGGCCAGTGGCGATGACACCGTTATCAGCATTACAATACCACTTCTATGTCTCCTTGAGAAAATGCTTAGGGCGATCATGGAAGAGGAGGTGGCCCAGGAGGAGGAGGAGGATGAGGGGTAATTTTAGCACTTTCAGGCCAGTCTGTTAGAAGTGGCTCAGAAGTAGGTTTTTTGCAACAGCAGAGGCCAGGTACAAATGTGGCCAGCCAGGGCCCACTACTGGAGGACGAGGAGGATGAGGAGGAGGAGGAGGTGGAGGAGGATTAGGAGGAAGCAGGTTCACAGCGGGGTGGCACCCGACACAGCTCAGACCCATCACTGGTGCGTGGCTGGGGGGATACGGAGGACAATGACGATACGCCTCCCACAGAGGACAGCTTGTCCTTACCTCTGGGGAGCCTGGCACACATGAGCGACTACATGCTGCAGTGCCTGCGCAACGACAGCAGAGTTGCACAAATTTTAACGTGTGTGGACTACTGGGTTGCCACCCTGCTGGATCCCCGGTACAAAGACAATGTGCCTACTTTACTTCCTGCACTGGAGCGTGATAGGAAGAGAGCATTCCCAAATGTCACAGGGGAACAGGTGGAAGCCCAAGGCGAAGGCAGAGGAGGAGCAAGAGGTCGCTAACGCAGCTGTGTCACGGCCAGCTCCTCTGAGGGCAGGGTTAGAATGGCAGAAATGTGGAAAAGTTTTGTCTCCACGCCACAGCTAACTGCACCACCACCTGATACGGAACGTGTTAGCAGGAAGCAGCATTTCACTAACATGGTTGAACAGTACGTCTGCACACCCCTCCACGTACTGACTGATGGTTCGGCCCCATTCAACTTCTGGGTCTCCAAATTGTCCACGTGGCCAGAGTTAGCATTTTATGCCATGGAGGTACTTGGCCTGCCCGGCGGCCAGCGTTTTGTCTGAACGTGTATTCAGCATGGCAGGGGCGTCATTACTGACAAACGCAGCCGCCTGTCCACAGCCAACGTGGACAAGCTGACGCTCATAAAAATGAACCAGGCATGGATCCCACAGGACCTGTGCCTCCCTTGTGCAGAATAATAGAAAAAGATTCAAGCAGCACTCCACATACACTTTCATAGGTAACGTCTCTCTGTTAGGTACCGGAGCTTCGGTCCTAGGTTGGTGCAAGCAGATAGGGACTCAGACCAAGGTCCCAAACAACTGTAGAAAGGAAATCCATAGCACTCCTCAAATTCCTTATCATCCAAAGGTTTATTCACAGGCAGCAAGTACAGGCGACGTTGACTCGTAAGTCTTTATCAAGCCATCAAATGGCTTGATAAAGACTTACGGGTCGAAACGTCGCCTGTACTTGCTGCCTGTGAATAAACCTTGGATGATAAGGAATTTGAGGAGTGCTGTGGATTTCCTTGTGCAGAATAGACATTTATAACTGCCTCCCTCAACCATGTATTCTTGTACTCCGGGCCACTTCTTTATTGAATCCTCATTTTTTTAACTTTACCATGATCTTACGGTGCAACCTAAAGTTGAATGAACCTCTCCTCTGTCTGGGTGGTGGGGCCGAAATAACTGAAAGTGGCCTTCTCCGGTGGTGGGTGATATGACGCATGATTCCTTGCTGTGGGACCTCTCTCCTCTGTCTGGGTGGTGGGGCATAAATAACTGAAAGTGGCCTTCTCCAGTGGTGGGTGATATGACGCATGATTCCTTGCTGTGGGACCTCTCTCCTCTGTCTGGGTGCTGGGGCCGAAATAACTGAAAGTGGCCTTCTCCGGTGGTAGGTGATATGACGCATGATTTCTTGCTGTGGGACCTGTACCTCGGTCTGGGTGCTGGGCCGAAATAACTGAAAGTAGCCTTCTCCAGTGGTGGGTGATATGACGCATGATTCCTTGCTGTGGGACCTCTCTCCTCTGTCTGGGTGCTGGGGCCGAAATAACTGAAAGTGGCCTTCTCCAGTGGTGGGTGATATGACGCCTTATTCCTTGCTGTGGGACCTCTCTCCTCTGTCTGGGTGCTGGGGCCTAAATAACTTAAGTGGCCTTCTCCAGTGGTGGGTGATATGACGCCTTATTCATTGCTGTGGGACGTCTCTCCTCTGTCTGGGTGCTGGTGCCTAAATAACTGAAAGTGGCCTTCTCCAGTGGTGGGTGATATGACACCTGATTCCTTGCTGTGGGACCTCTCTCCTCTGTCTGGGTGCTGGGGCCAAAATAACTGAAAGTGGCCTTCTCCAGTGGTGGGTGATATGACACATGATTCCTTGCTGTGGACCTCTCTCCTCTGTCTGGGTGCTGGGGCCGAAATAACTGAAAGTGGCCTTCTCCGGTGGTGGGTGATATGGCGCATGATTCCTTGCTGTGGGACCTCTCTCCTCTGTCTGGGTGCTGGGCCGAAATAACTGAAAGTGTACAAGTGTACATCCATACATACACCCGAACCCGAACTTCCAGGTGTTCGCTCATCTCTACTCTGTTCTACTCAAAGGCTTTATAGAGTTATAATATGTTCATGTGCATGAGGCCAAATTTAAAACATGACACATTTAGTCGACAGTCAAGAATGGCTTTTAACAGCAATCAAATCACTGTGTGAATGTAACCTTAAAGGAGGGCAACTATCCCAAAGCAGCATAAGTACTTAAAATGGACAATTGCAGTACAAAAAACAGTAAACATTGTGATAACCTAATAAGCATGCCCCATCAGGATAGATCATCAACATAAACCTGTTCCAGTAGTAAATCAACCACAAGGTCTATTATTATGGATAGAGAGAGATGATAGAATTACTGTATAACAGCTATTTTGAATCTTTGGGATACTAATTGGCTGAAGTGGAACAATCTTGCACTGTTAATAGAAAGCAATTAATCCTGCAATGCAGAGCATATTATCCTTGATAGTGTTTTCATAGGATGTTTTCATAATGTTTTAATAGGATGTCATATTTTTGCCTGTTTTCATGGACAGACAGCTCCCATGGGACAGTTTTAATGGCCATATAGACAGGAGTTTACCCATCTAACACCTGTTAAAAACAGCTACAAGAGCCTTTGATGGTTTTAAAAAATAATAAAGAAAAACAAAACTTTATGCACTTACACACGGGTACACTCATTCCTCAAACTCTTACTGCTTGGTGGATGCAACAGGACCTGTTCTCCCAGCGTGATGTCACATGATGATGCTGGGATCACAGCATACAATGATGAGTGAGTGTCCCTGCATGTTAAAGTGGATGAGTTTTTTTTTTCTGTCTGCACTATCATGGGTCAGAAGCTAAAGGGGGCACACTGGGGGCACAAAGGGGGCATTCTCTATACGGGGGGGCACTTTGGGGGCCATTATCTATACTGGGAGGTACAAAGGGGCCACTATCTATATGGTGGCACTATGGGGCTATTATGTATACTTGGGGGGACAAATGAGGACCATTATCTATACTAGGGGGCACTATGGTGGCCACCATTATTTACACTGGTAGGGCCCTATGGGGGCATTAAATATACCGAGGGCACAGTAGGGTTAAAATAAAAATAAACTATGAAATTCATCCATTTATAATGGATTTTTAATGGCTGTTAAAGACTGATGTAAAATGGATGCACACACTAAAGGGGTTGTGCCCTCAGAATAGGTCATCAACATAAACCTGTTGCAATAGTAAATCAACCACAAGGTCTATTATTATGGATAGAGAGAGACATGATAGCACTATAACAGCTATTTTGAATCTCTGGGATACTAATTGGCTGAAGTGGAACAATCTTGCACTGTTTATAGATAGCAATTAATCCTGCAATGCATAGTATATTATCCTTGATGGTGTTTCCATGTTAATGCTCTATAAAACATTTATGCTGTTTTAACACCTTTCCGGGCAATTTAATCACACCTAATAGTTTCAGACATCCAAATTGCAATACACATTTTACCACCATGATGTCCTTGACCTCATTATGATAAACAGTTATGCTGAGTGAAGCATGCATCAGCAGTATTTAATGCCAGAGATTTCTTGTACAAGTAATTCCAACTGAGAAAGTCTGTTGGATGAATAGCCAAGCGTCGCCAAGAGAAAATAGCAGTCCAGTTGCTCTGACTTATTACAACTGAAACATTTGCAAAATAAAATCTGTAAAAGAACAACATTATTGTTAATTATTATTATTAACCTGAAAGTCTTAATAATGGTAACATTTATTTGGGGCCAAGCCTTTATCACATGTGTCAAATTATTAGACATTAACTACCCTGCAACACACTTTAGTCACTTACTTCACAGGGGGTCATCACAAATGCACTAATTGTGGTACTAATTGACAGTTCCATTTACATATCAGAATCAGCGTACATCCCATTAATTAAATAATCTACTTGGGCATAGTCTTTTTCTTGTAGCTCTCATAAGCCTGAAGTACAAATAGTACTATGACAGCTATAAAGAACAAGTTCCCTAATAGCAGCACCACCAGCAGAAAGCTGTTATTCTGCACATGTTTTGTTATTTCCCGACAACAATAACAATATGGTCATCATCTTTCTTTAGATTACCATTTTCAAAGGACGCTGAAAAAATCTTGGTCGACATCAAAACACTAGAGTCTGGTTTGGATGTTGTGCTTGTGGTTCGGTTACTACTGACTGATAATGACAAAATTTCTGCCTCTGTTGTAGAGGTAGTTTCTTTTGGTGAATATGCTGTCTCCAACAGATCTGTAACAAGGGGAATAAGCGTAGTTGTCAGACCTGTTGTCTTTGCTGGTATTGTGGTAGTTACATTTTTGTTGGCTCTGACGAGATGATCTGTGTTGCAGTCATTGTAATAGTAGCAGCTGAAGAGGTGGGTGCCATTTTGATTTTACCTGGTTCTTTAGTAGTTGTTAAAGTCACATTTGACATAGCAATCTTTGTGACTTTAGCCTCTGTAGTGGTGACTGGAAAGGGCTCTTTGGTGTTAGTTAAAGGTTGAGGTGAATATGGTGATACTTTGTTTGATAAAACTGTCGGCTTAATGCTTTTTAAGGCCATTGGTGCCATCGTTGGGATTGTACTAAAAGCTGTGTTTTCTTCAGTGCTTTCTTGCTCAGTTATTAAAATTTGATGTGTTTGCTCTGTTGTTGGTTTTGTTGTCACATTCATAACTGAAGACATTAAGTTGTGAATAGCTTTTGTAGATTCTGTGCTGGTGGTCATTGCAGAGTACACTTTTGAAGTTACTACCTTTGTGCTTTTTGAGTTTATTAGAGAATAACTTTTTGTTGTTTCATTTATTTGTTGTGTACTAGTTGAGGATTCAGCAGTAGTTCTTGTTGAAGATGTGATTCCTGATCTACTGGAAGTTTCTGGAGTAGATTTTATTGTTTCCTTTGTCTTTGCGGTGGTTTGTTTTGCCCAATGCTCTGTACTATTTGTGGATAAAGTGGTAGTTATCGACATTATTTCTGCTGTACTAGAGGTTGCTGTAGTAGTTGTTATTGTTTTCTCTCTGCTTGTGGTAGTTTTTCTTGCTGGATGTTCTCTAGTAGCAGGCACAGTTTTACTGTTGGCTATTATTGGTTCAATAATTGTTTCTAGGATAAATCTTTTCTAGTTTCTCTTATGGGTATTTTTGAATATGTTGTTGCAGTTGCAGTACCTATATCTGGTACTGTCCTTTTATAGCAAGATTATTGTCTTTATTTTTTTTTCTTGTATGACGTTTTCTTCTTTTCTTTAAGTAATTTATACCTGTTAAATGTTTAAAGAAATAAATTAGCAGAACACTTTAAAAAGGAAATTCTAATATTATTGTTAGTAAATTAAATATTTTAAGGCAAACAAGCCAGCTTGGAACAGTATGGAGATAGCGATAGCAAAATTGAGCACACCTTAACTTGTGACTGAGATTTAAAAGTACCTGTCATGGGGAAGTTTCAGAACCAGCTGTTATGTACATAAGGAATAACACTATTTGTAGCTAGTATATGACCGGTAGTGTTGAGCGAGCATGCTCGGCCGAGTACCGGTTCGGCTCGAGCATCGCTATGCTCGGCAGATCCGAGCACTCGGCCGAGTACCACATGTGCTTGTGCGTCATGCTTGAGTCTCCTCCCCGCATGTTTGGCGCTTGCTAAGCAGCCAATAAACGTGCAGGTAAGTATTGCTATCACTGTAATGCCATTAGACATGTTTTCTACTGGCATTACAGTAATTGGCTGGCCGGAACGCGTCATCGGGTGCTATATAGCACCCGGTCACGTGGGTTCGGCTCATTGCGAGTCAGGGAGAGCTGCTGTTAGGAAGGGACAGAGAGTGTTGGGACGAATTTGATCACAAATTACTCATTTTAAAGACGTTTCAAAGAACCAAAAGTCCTTATAACCTCTTACCGACCGCCTAACGCAGGATTGCGTCCTTCGGGCGGTCAGTTTGTTCCTCCTTGACGCGCGGGCGTGTCATCTAGCGAGACGCGAGATTTCCTGTGAACAGCGCACGCCGCGCTCACAGAATCGCGTCGGTGAGAACTTAACTACAGCCTGCCAGCGCTGATCATGCGCTGGCAGGCTGTAGAAGTTAAAAAATGGCATATCAGATCTGGTCTGATATGCTTTGGTGGTCCCTTTGCTTGGGACCACCAAAGGAAACTTTTGTAAGTGCACCAATCACCACACAGACCCCCCATCCATCCCCCGTCACTGATTAACCCCTGATTAACCCCCGATTAACCCCTGATCACCCCATGTCACCCCCCTGTCACTAATCACCCCCTGTAAGGCTCATTTAGACGTCCGTATGTGTTTTGCGGATCCATGGATCCGCGGATCCGCAAAACACGGACACCGGCAATGTGCTTTCCGCATTTTGCGGATCCGCACATTGCCAGAACTATATACAAAATGCCTTTTCTTGTCCGCAATTGCAGACAAGAATAGGACATGCTCTATCTTTTGCGGAGCTGCGGCCGGATGTTTGGGGGCCGAAACCCAGAATTGCGGAATAGATGCGGACATTTTTGAGGACATGTGAATGGGGCCTTACTACTTTTTGTTTTGCACATTTTTGGCAGAGATTTTTCATCCACATTGATTGATGCGAATGAGGAAATCTGTGCCGTTCATTTCTTTTTTTCAGCCCAGAGGCTGAACGGAAAAAATCTCATTACCCGTATGCTCAATATAAGGAGAATCGCAGAAACTCCTAATGCTGGCCATACGTGTAATGATTGCAAAGACCCTCAAATGCCAGGGCAGTACAAACACCTCGCATGTGACCCCATTTTAGAAAGAAGACACCCCAAGGTATTCCGTGAGGTGTATGGTGAGTTCATGTAAAATTTTATTTTTGTCACAAGTTAGTGGAATATGAGACTTTGTAAAAAAAAAAAAGAAAAAATATCAATTTCCGCTAACTTGTGCAAAAAAATAAAAATTTCTGTGAACTTGCCATGCCCCTCACGGAATACCTTGGGGTGTCTCCTTTCCACAATGTGGTCACTTGTGGGGTATTTATACTGCTCTGGCATTTTAGGGGTCCTAAAGCGTGATAATCCATATGCGTAAAAATGCCCTGTGAAATCCTAAAGGTACTCATTGGAATTTGGGCCCCTTTGTGCATTTTGGCTCATTAGTGAGGGTCTTTTGCAATCATGCTGAGTGAGAGAAATATCTCTGTAAATTGACAACTTTGTATAAAATTTTTTAAAAAGTTGTCATTCACAGAGATATTTCTCACACCCAGCATGGGTATATGTAAAAATACACCACAAAACACATTGCCCTACTTCTCCTGAGTATGGCGATACCACATGAGTGACACTTTTTGCAGCCAAGATGCGCAAAGGGGCCCTAAAACCAATGAGTACATTTAGGATTTCACAGGGCATTTTTACGCATTTTGGATTCTCACGCTTTAGGGCCCCTAAAATGCCAGGGCAGTATAACTACCCCACATGTGACCCCATTTTGGAAAGAAGACACCCCAAGGTAATCCGTGATGGGCATGGCGAGTTCACAGAATTTTTTTTTTTGGCACAAGTTAGCGGAAATTAAAATTTTACATGAACTCACCATGTATTTTTGTTTTTACATATACTCCTGCTGGGTATGAGAAATATCTCTGCAAATGACAACTTTTTAATTTTTTTATACAAAGTTGTCAGTTTACAGAGATATTTCTCTCACCCAACATGGGTATATGTAAAAATACTTCTACTTCTCCTGAGTACGGCGATACCACATGAGTGACACTTTTTGCAGCCTGGGTGCGCAAAGGGGCCCAAATTCCAACGAGTACCTTTAGCTTTTACATGGCTGCTCACAATTTAGCCCCGCCCAAAATGCCAGAACAGTAAACACACCCCACAAATGACCCCATTTCGGAAAGTAGACACCCCAAGGTATTCACTGAGGGGCATAGTGAGTCCGTGGGAGATTTTTTTTTTGCCAGAAGTTAGCAGAAATGGAAACTTTATTATTTTTATTTTTTCCTCAGAAAGTGTCATTTTCCGCTAACTTGTGAAAAAAATGAAATCATACATGAACTCACCATGCCCCTCCGCGAATACTTTGGGGTGTCTTCTTTCTAAAATGGTGTCATTTGGGGGTATTTATACTTTCCTGGCATTCTAGCATCTAAAGAAACATGACAGGCGCTCAGAAAGTCAGAGCTGCTTCAAAATGACGAAATTCCCTTTTGCACCATAGTTTGTAAACGCTATAACTTTTACCCAAACCAATAAATATACACTTATTGGATTTTTTTATCAAAGACATGTAGAACAATAAATTTTGTGAAAAATTTATATAGAAATGTAGTTTAAAAAAAAAAAAATTACAACAGAAAGTGAAAAATGTCATTTTTTTGCAAAAATTTTGGTCATTTTTGATTAATAGCAAAAATGTCAGCAGCAATGAAATACCACCAAATGAAAGCTCTATTAGTGAGAAGAAAATGAGGTAAAATTCATTTGGGTGGTAAGTTGTATGACGGAGCAATAAACGGTGAAATTAGTGTAGTGCAGAATTGTAAAAAGTGGCCTGGTCATTAAGGGTGTTTAAGCTAGGGGTTAAGGACTATTGTTAGAGGTGGCAGAAAGCCAAAATTGTTTTGGGGGAATTTTTATTTTTTTGTCAAGGTGACCGTTAGTGACATTTTCTGTATTCCACAAACTCTGCTTGCTGTGAGCAGTGAGATGCAAATATACACTTATATCTAGACTGTGTGCGGCCTATATTTAATTATAAAATGCCAGTAACAGACAGTCATTTTCTGTATTCCACAAACTCTGCTTGCTGTGAGCAGTGAGACACAAATCTACACTTATATCTAGACTGTGTGCGGCCTATATTTAATTCAAATAACAGTGACAGTCATTTTCTGTTTTCCACAAACTCTGCTTGCTGTGTGCAGTAATGACGCAAATCTACACTTATTTCTAGACCGTGTCAGCGTCCTCAGTGATCCCTCAGTGCCTTACAACTACTGGGTGTCCAACCTGGACAAAAAAATCCGGCTTTTGTCTGATCATAGGGTGTGTATTTACTTAAAAATTTATTTTTAGCCTGGGAGGCCTCGTGGAAGTCCCAGGCGGAAGCCATTTTTAATGGAGGTAGCAGCAGTTCACAGGATTCGGATCAGAGGAATATACAGGAAATCAAGGTGAAATTCAAAAACATTTTACATAAACATCTAAAGATTTAGTGGAACAGGACTTCCCTGGAGCAATATATCCTGAGGAATTTGATCCTCGTGGCTTGAGCATACAGATTTTCCTTCCCATAATTTGAGTACTGAACAGCTAAACACCAAATGGGAGGAAGCCTGTTATCTCTGCTCTATGACATTTATGCATCTACTTATTACCACTAATGACACAATGCTTTCTGAAGTTGATAAGGAGCAAAGAATTTTAGATGAGCAATTGAACCAATCGCTGAATAATACCGATCTTGAGACTTTTAAATGTGAAATTGATGAAGCCTACAAAATATGAGAAAAACTAATAAATTCCAAAGAGATCTACAGGATTTTGAACTGAATTGAAAGTACAAGTGGAAACAAAATGGATGCGGCCCACGCAGCAGAAGCACCTCGGCATCCTCATTCATTTCTATGGATAACGAAGGCGACAACTCCGATGCAAATACGAGACCATACATCACTCGGCCTGGGAGGAAATGTAAAGAGCTAGGGAGGAACCGCCCCTCAACTAAGAGATCCACGGTACTGGCGTTTCGAATGGTCAGTGACTTCAGGTAATTAACTGATGGACAACTTGATGTTTTGAGTCATGGTTTAAATTTTATTCCCAAAACTGGTTTCAATCTCTTCACAGAGGTAAAAGACCTATACATGTTTGAACGCAATCTAATTTTTAAGAAACTGTACCACAGGGATGGCACAGAGAAGTCACTGTCCACTGTGGTAGAATTAGAGGCGATACAGACCTTAAATGAGCTTATGGAGGAACAAGAGGCTCTTACGTCGGTGAATAGATTACCAAAATCGTTGCAACCTAAATCAAAAAAATTCCCACGACGTCATTATTCGCCAACATTGACATCTTTGTCAAAGTAGTTACAGAGGATCTAAGGTTGATCCGGAGATTCACAACAGGGGACAACCTCAATAGACAACAAAGCTTAGCGTTAAAACAACTTAATAAAATGGAGAATGTAGTGATCAAACCCCTTGATAAAGGGGCAACGTTGTCCTCTGGCCTACCCACCTGTATGAACGAGAAGCTTTTAGGCAGATAAGGGATCCCAAATGTTATCAAAAACTAACATTTAACCACTTAAATACCTTCCACAATGCCCTCTGAATAATTTTACAAAGAGTGGCTGATGAGGAGTGATCAACGCAAAAGAACAAAAATGTTTGTTAGTCAACAATCCAACTGTAGTGACATTTTATATGTTGCCAAAGATACACAAGAATGAAAAAAATTCCACCGGGCTGTCCAATAGTCTCGGGTAATAATAATATGTGTGAAGCGATCTGTAAATTGATTGACCATACACGGAGACCATTGTTGAAAGCCTTCCATCATAGAGGATTTTCCTCGCTGACCCTGTCAGTCAAATTGAGAAGGTTCATCTATGGTGCCGTTACATAGACGACATTCTAATGATATGGCAGGGCAGTGTGGAGGACCAACCTATATTCATAGCGTCTCTCAATGAGAATTATATGAATATCCACTTGACGTACAAAATGGGGAGGGACAAATGGATTTTCTAGATGTCTCCCTTCAGGTTGATAATGATGGTTCTGTTCACAGACCTCTTCCGGAAACCTATCGCAGTGAACAGTCTCCTCCGTGATGAGTCTTTCAATCCAACAAAACTACTTGATGGAATTCCTATTGGACAATTTTTAAGATTAAGAAGAATCTGTTCCAAAGATGAAGATTTTGAGATGCGGGCCAACGATTTGAAGAGATTTAGGGATCGTGGTTGCAGCGATTCATTGGTATGGCGTGCCTATTTATGTGCCAAACAATCTAAAAGGACAAATTGCTACAAAATCAAACAAAACACAAGGAAGAAGACAAGGTAGTGAGGGATATTACCTCATACAATTCTGGGCACAGAGAAGTAATCTCCATTCTTAGGAAACACTGGATCATTTTACGTATGGATCATACCTTGCGAAACTATCTTCCTCCCAATTCGGCTCTTACGTATAGACGGAAAAAATATCAAAGACATCTTGGTCCACAGCCATTATGAAGGTAAGAACCCCAACAGATTGTTCAGCTCCAAAGGCCCAAAATGGGGTTGCCGCCCGTGTGGTGATTGCGTAGCCTGCCCGAATATTCTGAGACCCACCATGTTCACAGATGGCACGGGCCAAAGATCCTATCAGATCACACACACAATCTCTTGTACAACGATAGGTGTGATATATATAGCAAGTTGTCCTTGCAACCTTCTTTACGTAGGCATGACCACAAGAGAATTAAAAAGACGCACCAGAGAGTACATTCTCAGCATCATTGGAGCGAAAGAGGAAGAAGATCCATCCAATTTGAAAACTATCCCCCGCCACTTCAAAATCCACCACAATTGCAATGGTTCACTCCTAAAGGTAAGGGGGTCGATAGAGTTCTGATTGGTGGGAGGGGTGGTAACTGGAAAAAACAGTTGGCACAGAAATAAGTCAAGTGGATTTTTGAATTAAACACAGTAACACCATATGGTCTGAATGAGGGTTTTAGTTTTTCCCTTTTCTTAGCTAAATATAGTCACCAGGTACATATATATCCCGTTCTTCCTCGCTTTCTGGTCTTAGTGGTGCTCTCATCAACTTTGACTTTTGCATATGTTTTTATTTAGAATTATTAATAAAAAAATGTTTTTGTCTTGTTTCATTAGGTTGCGGTTTGGATCTGTACTGCCACATATTTTGTGTAAACCAATAAAATACTGATTATGTATGATTGGTTCTATAACCATGATAAATATCAGTGTCTTCTATAACAGGATGGTTAATCATTTGTATACCCTATATTTCACTCATTCTCAGTTCAGCATGAGGGGATGTTATCCATGGATACATCAACAGGGTTATACTTAGCTTTGTCTTATATACAATTATATATTTCTTTTTCATGTTTTTTCATTATTTTACAAACTATGTCAATGTAATTTTCAATGTATATGTATGCACTTTATTTATACATGTCACTGTATTCATTTGTATACAGCTCTGCTCTATTTTATATATTAGCACTGGTTTTTATTGGATTCACAGATAATTCATTTCTTACATAGCCTATTGATAATAGCCCCTATTATTGTCCTCTCTCCATCGCTGTCCAGCCTCCAAGATTGGTGCTACAGGGCACATGTAATACATATGTTCCACAGTGGAACACATAGTTGATTTTCTCGGCAGCGGTTTGTGGTCTTGCGGGGTCATGCGACTGGGATTGGTTCTCTAGGCGTACTCCCATGACCTCGCGAGATCGTGCATATCTGCACTTACCAAGTGGAATAAGAAGTTGAAGAGGCTGTGGACATAGCGGTGTAGGTGGAAGAGACAGAGGAGATAGAGAAAGAAGCCAACACTCCTTTTGTTGTTTTTTGTTTTTAAATGTGTCTGTCAATTTTGTGTGTAAACTTTAGCCATTTTTGGGGGTGTGGCCGGTATATTTCCCTACTCTGCCAATATAAGGCATAATAATCTTGAGCCAGGAGGTGGAGGTCCAAGTGGAAGAGGTGGATGTGGAGGTGTAGGTGAAAAAGGCAGAGGAGGCAGGGAGGAAACCAACACTGTTTCTGGTTGTTTTTGTTTCCATGTGTCTGTCAATTCTGTGTCAGGTTGCTAAGGGCCACAGCATGACAGTTTGGTGCTTGTACATCCTGGGTTAAAACTGGGTAAAAAGATTGTCTCAATTATAGATCTCATACGTCCCCTATCTAGGGACTATATATTAAAACAAATTTTCTCCTACTACAGTAAGACAGATGCCAAAGGGGTGCTCTTTTTAAAAAATTGCCAGTGTCACAGAAGAACTTCCTCCCCTGAAATAGTTAGACAGATGAAGGATGTGTTCGAATCTTTCAAAAAACTCATGACTTTCACAGACCCACTCCACAGAAGAATTTCTTCTCCTATAGCCGATAGACGGATGAGGGGTTTTACATAACTTTAAGAAGAATTTTTCTCCTACATTAGTTGGATGGATGCAAATTGGGTCGTCTTATTACAATATTCTGCAGTATAACAATGCCTGGGTGCAGTCGGTATTCTTCTCTACTCTGCCAATATCACACATAATAATCTTGAGCCTGGAGGCAAAGGTCCCTGTGGAAGAGGAGGTGGACATGGCAGTGCAGACGGACCTGGCGGTGCAGGCATAAGATGTCACCACTTTTCTGGGTTTTTTGCTTTTTTTTTCTACTTTTTGGTTCTGGTTTGTGGAGGCCCCAAAACATTCGGAAATAGCAAACAGGACAAACAAAATGCACAGGAATACAACAATGCTTGATATACTTCTCTACTCTGCCTATATAAAACATAATAATCTTGGCCTTACAGGTGAAAGAGGCGGATGTAGCGGTGTAGGCGTAAGAGGTGGAGGAAGCGAATGAGGTCACCAGTTTTTTTTTTTTAATTTTGCTTTTTACTATATATAACTAGTGGGCGTGGCTCAGCACTGGATTTGATCCCGTGCTGAGCCACACCCCTGCACTGATCACATGACGGTGACGTCACCCCAGGTCCTTCGGCTGTTCAACAGTTCGGTTGGTGGCAGCCACCCTTATGGATTCCATATGCCGCTATAGTGGAATCCATAGCGGGATGCGCGACTTACCGCAACCCGAACGCCGGGCTTTTTTAAAGTTCGCTCATCTCTAATCCTGATCACAGTAAGTTATTGAACATAACATTACAGCTATTAGTACATTTCACACGCTTGTAACATTCAAATGTATGTTTATGGAGATAAAACATTCTCAAATTTTCGCAATACATATAAAATCTCATTTCACATAGTTTGCTTACTGCAGTACTTACATATAAATGATTTGTGGAAACAAGTATTGTTGGCATTCAAAAACAATACTTATTGCCCCAAATCATTAATAACTACTAATCTCATATATATAAAAATTAGTTTCTGTCTGTCTGTTATTTATGCGTGACCAAACGACTGGATTGATCTTTACTAAACTTGGCAGATGGGTACATCAGGTGTCCGGGAAGGTTTAAGACCGGGGCTCAGCTCTTATTATTATTCCTGAGACTGCCATACACACGGCCACATGTCTCTTATCAGCTAATAGAAGCTCGCATGTCCTACTCCAGGTTGCCAAAACAAGTGATTGCAGGTTTCAATAGTTTGCAGGTCCTTAAATATTCAGTCATATGATGTATGACGACAAAACTACACTGCTACATGCATGGGGGGCAGGGGCCACTATTAAAGGGGCGGGCATTGTGGAGTCTCACTGTCATTAACCCTTAACGCAAAACGCTGTGAATGTGCGCCGGGGAACTTGAGCCAGAACAGATTCTGCCGTACATGCACGGCGAGATGATCGGGCGGGTGCAGGAGCTGCGCCCGACCAATCACTGCAGGGGTACGGCAATCCCTGATAGCCAGGCCCCGCAATTTCGCAATTCTAAAATTCGTGATCAACACTAATGTACAAGTGGGATATCATAAAAGTACTATCTCAACACTCTTTACAGTTTTCCAGAGGTCAGGTTCCCCTCTATGATTATGCAAAATAAATGTGGAGCCCCAGTTATGGGTCTACAACACAATGAAAGCCAGATATCCCTCAAAGGAAGGAAAACCAAGCAAGGGGTGTCTCCATTACAGAGATCACCAAATCCACCATATTAAGTGGCCCCTATGTCAAGATCCCGCTTTTTACAAGCTTTAAGGATGTGACAGGAAAACCTAAGCTAGGTATCCATCCACAGACAGCTGTTTCGGGGTGTTGCCCCTCATCAGTGTGGAGCAGGATTCTGACTAACTGGGAGCAATGCTTGGAGACTACTCCAAACACAACAATAGCTGATCTCAGGGAGACCAGCTACAAAAAACACCGCAGAGCCTCACTTAAGAGTCTCAACACAGCAATCCGAAGTGCAAAGTTCCCTGGGAAACAGGAATATGCAAAATAAATGTGGAGCCCCAGTTATGGGTCTACAACACAATGAAAGCCAGATATCCCTCAAAGGAAGGAAAAACAAGCAAGGGGTGTCTCCATTACAGAGATCACCAAATCCACCATATTAAGTGGCCCCTATGTCAAGATCCCGCTTTTACAAGCTTTAAGGATGTGACAGGGAAAACCTAAGCTAGGTATCCATCCACAGACAGCTGTTTCGGGTGTTGCCCCTCATCAGTGTGGAGTAGGATTCTGGCTAACCGGGAGCAATGCCTCGGAAACTACTCAAACACAACAATAGCTGATCTCAGGGAGACCAGCTACAAAAACACCGCAGAGCCTCACTTAAGAGTCTCAACACAGCAATCCAAAGTGCAAAGTTCCCTGGGAAACAGGAATATGCAAAATAAATGTGGAGCCCCAGTTATGGGTCTACAACACAATGAAAGCCAGATATCCCTCAAAGGAAGGAAAACCAAGCAAGCGGTGTCTCCATTACAGAGATCACCAAATCCACCATATTAAGTGGCCCCTATGTCAAGATCCCGCTTTTACAAGCTTTAAGGATGTGACAGGGAAAACCTAAGCTAGGTATCCATCCACAGACAGCTGTTTTGGGGTGTTGCCCTCATCAGTGTGGAGTAGGATTCTGGCTAACTGGGAGCAATGCCTCGGAGACTACTCAAACACAACAATAGCTGATCTCAGGAGACCAGCTACAAAACAACGCAGAGCCTCACTTAAGAGTCTCAACACAGCAATCCAAAGTGCAAAGTTCCCTGGGAAACAGGAATATGCAAAATAAATGTGGAGCCCCAGTTATGGGTCTACAACACAATGAAAGCCAGATATCCCTCCTGCGGTGTTTTTTGTAGCTTGTCTCCCTGAGATCAGCTATTGTTGTGTTTGAGTAGTCTCCGAGGCATTGCTCCCGGTTAGCCAGAATTCTACTCCACACTGATGAGGGGTAACACCCGAAACAGCTGTCTGTGGATGGATACCTAGCTTAGGTTTTCCTGTCACATCCTTAAAGCTTGTAAAAAGCGGATCTTGACATAGGGGCCACTTAATATGGTGGATTTGGTGATCTCTGTAATGGAGACACCCCTTTGCTTGGTTTTCCTTCCTTTGAGGGATATCTGGCTTTCATTGTGTTGTAGACCCATAACTGGGGCTCCACATTTATTTTGCATATTCCTGTTTCCCAGGGAACTTTGCACTCGGATTGCTGTGTTAAGACTCTTAAGTGAGGCTCTGCGGTGTTTTTTGTAGCTGGTCTCCCTGAGATCAGCTATTGTTGTGTTTGAGTAGTACCCTCTATGATTGTTCTGCGTTCCAATCGACTATCCACACTGTATTTTAACAGACTTTTTAACCACAATGTTATGAAAACCGCAAGATGTAGTACGGGTGTGACCTCTCCCACCCAATGTCTCTGACTATTAAAACCCAGGCCTAAAATAATTTCTAAAGAAAACCTCCCTGAAACCTATAGTTACAGGCGTACTGATTCACCGAAGTTATCTCACTGAGGCATACATTCCCACATTCCCATTGAGACATACCGAGCAACCATGATTATTCCCCAAACTCGGACCAGATATTGTTGGTGTCAACCCGAATAAACGGGTATATTTTGGGGAACCAATGAAAATTTAGCAATTTTCTATATGCTACTCCTTCCACAGTTACAATTACCAAACTTTGCTTGTGCTTTGTTAACCGATCCCACCCTCCGGGCCCCTGGAGCGGCCCCCAGGAGACCCCATTTTGACTTTCATTGGAAAACTATTAAGTTTTGTCACTCGTACAGCTTTCAAGTTAAAGTCACCAAACTTGGGTCACTTAGTCATGGGGTCACCCGGAAAATTTCTGTCTAATTTTAGGGAACTTTAAAAAGTGGGCAGAGCCACAAACAACCAATCAAATTTTCACTGTTGACTTCAGTGTGAATACTTGAAAAAGCTGTCAGAAAGAGTGCAGGCCTTCCCGGAGCAGCATTTCCGGAAGTTGCGAGAGATCAAGCTCAAGTTTGCCAACGGCCTAAGGCAAATGAAGGGACAGCACGCCAAAACCGTGGCGCGGCTTATAAAAACTTAACCAATAAAGATGAGAGAACACCTGGATGTTCGGGTTCGAGAGGTTCGGCCGAACTTCCGGAAAATGTCCGGGTTCGTGATCCGAACTCAACCCGAACTTCATCCCGAACCCGAACCCTATAGAAGTCAATGGGGACCCAAACTTTTGGGCACTAAAAAGCCTGTAAAAGACTCCCGGAAAGGGCTAGAGGGCTGCAAAAGGCAGCAAAATGTAGGTAAATCCCTGCAAACAAATGTAGATAGGGAAATGAATTAAAATAAAATAAATAAAAATTAACCAATATCAATTGGAGAGAGGTCCCACAGCAAGGAATCATGCGTCATATCATCCACCACTGGAGAAGGCCACTCTCATTTATTTGGGACCAGCACCCAGACAGAGGATACAGGTCCCACAGCAAGGAATCATGCGTCATATCAACCACCACCGGAGAAGGCCACTCATGTATTTTGGACCAGCACCCAGACAGAGGAGAGAGGTCCCACATCAAGGAATCATGCGTCATATCAACCCCCACCGGAGAAGGCCACTCTCATTTATTTCGGCCCAGCACCCAGACAGAGGATACAGGTCCCACAGCAAGGAATCATGCGTCATATCAACCACCAACGGAGAAGGCCACTCTCATTTATTTCGGACCAGCACCCAGACAGAGAGAGAGGTCCCACAGCAAGGAATAAGGCGTCATATCAACCCCCACCGGAGAAGGCCACTCTCATTTATTTTGGACCAGCACCCAGACAGAGGATACAGGTCCCACAGCAAGGAATCATACGTCATATCAACCACCACCGGAGAAGGCCACTCTCATTTATTTTGGACCAGCACCCAGACAGAGGAGAGAGGTCCCACATCAAGGAATCATGCGTCATATCAACCCCCACCGGAGAAGGCCACTCTCATTTATTTTGGACCAGCACCCAGACAGAGGATACAGGTCCCACAGCAAGGAATCATGCGTCATATCAACCACCACCGGAGAAGGCCACTCTCATGTATTTTGGACCAGCACCCAGACAGAGGAGAGAGGTCCCACATCAAGGAATCATGCGTCATATCAACCCCCCACTGGAGAAGGCCACTCTCATTTATTTTGGACCAGCACCCAGACAGAGAGATAGGTCCCACAGCAGGAATCATCGTCATATCAACCCCACGGAGAAGGCCACTCTCATTTATTTTGGACCAGCACCCAGACAGAGGAGAGGTCACATCAGGAATCATCGTCATATCAACCACCAACGGAGAAGGCCACTCTCATTTATTTCGGCCCAGCACCCAGACAGAGGATACAGGTCCCACATCAAGGAATCATGCGTCATATCAACCACCAACGGAGAAGGCCACTCTCATTTATTTCGGCCCAGCACCCAGACAGAGGATACAGGTCCCACATCAAGGAATCATGCGTCATATCAACCCCCACCGGAGAAGGCCACTCTCATTTATTTCGGCCCAGCACCCAGACAGAGGATACAGGTCCCACAGCAAGGAATCATGCGTCATATCAACCACCGCCGGAGAAGGTCACTCTCATATATTTTGGACCAGCACCCAGACAGAGGAGAGAGGTTTTCACAGCAGAGAATCAGGCATTTAGATCACCCACCACAGGAGTAGGCCACCATTTAATGGGACCCCGGCAACCATGTCAGATGGCACAAACATCAGCTTCACATCACCCAGCACAAGAGAAGGCCACTTTGAGAGACTTTGACCCCTGCACCCAGACGGAGGAGAGAGGTTTTCAAAGCAGAGATTCAGGCATTTATATCAGCCAGCACAGGAGAAGGCCGCTTTCAGTGACTTAGGCCATAGCACCGACACAGAGGAGACAGGTCAGATAGCACAAGCATCAGTTTTACATCAACCACCACAGGAGAAGGGCACTTTTAGAGACCTTGACCCCTGCAGCCACACGGAGGAGAGAGGTCCCACAGCAGAGAATCAGGCATTTCGATCACCCACCACAGGAGAAGGCCGCTTTCACTGACTTTGGCCCCCTGCACCCACACAAAGGAGACATGTCAGACAGCACAAGTATAACATTCATATCACCCAGCACAGGAGAAGGACACTTTCATGTACTTTGGCCCCGGCACCCAGACAGACGGAAGGTTCATTCAACTCTGGGTTGCACCCCAAGATCCTACTTAATTTCAAAAATTTATTTTTCAATGAAGAAGTGGCCAGGAGTACAAGACAACATGGTTTAAGGCAGTTATTAAGGACTACTCTGCACAAGGGAGGGTCAGGTCTTGTGGGATCCATGCCTGGTTCATTTTTATAAATGTCAGCTTGTCCACGTTGGCTGCGGACAGGCGGCTGCGTTTGTCAGTAATGACGCCCCCTGCCGTGCTGAATACACGTTCAGATAAAACGCTGGCCGCCGGGCAGGCCAGCACCTCCAAGGCATAACATGCTAATTCTGGCCACGTGGACAATTTGGAAACCCAGAAGTTGAATGGGGCCGAACCATCCGTCAGTACGTGGAGTTGTATGCAGACGTACTGTTCAACCATGTTAGTGAAATGTTGCCTCCTGCTAACACGTTCCGTATCAGGTGGTGGGGCAGTTAGCTGTGGCGTGGAGACAAAACTTTTCCACATTTCTGCCATGCTAACCCTGCCCTCAGAGGGCTGGCCGTGAAACTGCTGCGTGGGCGACCTCTAGCTCCTCCTCTGCCTTGGCCTTCCACCTGTTCCCCTGTGACAGTTGGGAATGCTCTCAGGAGCGCGTCTACCAGTGTGCGCTTGTACTCGCGCATCTTCCTATCACGCTCCAGTGCAGGAAGTAAAGTGGGCACATTCTCTTTGTACCGTGGATCCAGCAGGGTGGCCACCCAGTAGTCAGCACACGTTAAAATGTGGGCAACTCTGCTGTCGTTGCGCAGGCACTGCAGCATGTAATCGCTCATGTGTGCCAGGCTCCCCAGAGGTAAGGACAAGCTGTCCTCTGTGGGAGGCGTATCGTCATCATCCTCTGTATCCCCCAGCCACGCACCAGGGATGTGCCTGCGCTGTGCTGGGTGCCACCCCGCTGTGAACCTGCTTCATCCTCATCCTCCTCGTCCTCCAGTAGTGGTCCCTGGCTGGCCACATTTGTACCTGCCCTCTGCTGTTGCAAAAAACCTCCCTCTGAGCCACTTCTAACAGACTGGCCTGAAAGTGCTAAAAACGACCCGTCATCCTCCTCCTCCTCCTCCTGGCCCTGGCCCACCTCCTCTTCCATCATCGCCCTAAGCGTTTTCTCTAGGAGACATAGAATTGGTATCGTCATGCTGATAACAGTGGCATCGCCACTGGCCATGTTGGTGGCGTACTCTAAACAGCGCAACAGGGCACACAGGTCTCGCATGGAGGCCCAATCATTGGTGGTGAAGTGGTGCTGTTCCGCAGTGCGACTGACCCGTGCGTGCTGCAGCTGAAACTCCACTATGGCCTGCTGCTGCTCGCACAGTCTCTCCAGCATGTGCAAGGTGGAGTACCACCGGGTGGGCACGTCGCATATTAGGCGGTGAGCGGGAAGGCCGAGTTCCGCTGTAGCGCTGACAGGCGAGCAGCGGCAGGATGTGAACGCCGGAGCGCGCACAGACGGCCTGCACTTTATGCAGCAGCTCTGACATGTCTGGGTAGCTGTGAATGAACTTTTGCACCACCAAATTCAGCACATGCGCCAGGCAAGGGATGTGTGTCAAACCGGCTAGTCCCAGAGCTGCCACGAGATTTCGCCCATTATCGCACACCACCAGGCCGGGCTTGAGGCCCACCGGCAGCAACCACTGGTCGGTCTGTTGTTCAATACCCCGCCACAACTCCTGCGCGGTGTGGGGCCTGTCCCCCAAACATAAGAGTTTCAGAATGGCCTGCTGACGTTTACCCGGGCTGTGCTGAAGTTGGTGGTGAAGGTGTGTGGCTGACTGGATGAGCTGGTGGAAGCAGAGGAGGAAGAGGAGGAAGCCGAGTAGGAGGAGGAGGCTACAGGAGGCAAAGAATGATGCCCTGTGATCCTTGGCGGCGGAAGGACGTGCGCCAAGGAACTCTCCGCCTGGGGCCCAGCCGCCACTACATTTACCCAGTGTGCAGTTAGGGAGATATAGCGTCCCTGGCCGTGCTTACTGGTCCACGTATCTGTGGTTAGGTGGACCTTGCCACAAATGGCGTTGCGCAGTGCACACTTGATTTTATCGGACACTTGCATGTGCAGGGAAGGCACGGCTGTCTTGGAGAAGTAGTGGCGGCTGGGAACCACATACTGGGGGACAGCCATGGCCATCAGCTGTTTGAAGCTGTCTGTGTCCACCAGCCGGAATGACAGCATTTCAAAGGCCAGTAGTTTAGAAATGCTGGCATTCAGGCCAAGAGGCTCGAGGGTGACTAGGTGGGAATTTGCGCTTCCTCTCAAAGGTTTGAGAGATGGAGAGCTGAACGCTGCTGTATGAAATAGTGGAGGCGCTAGGTGACGGTGGCGGTGGTGGTGGTGTCGGTGGCACATCCTCTGTTTGCTGCTCGGCAGGTGGCAACATTCCTCTCGAGGCGGAAGCCGAGGCAGCAGCGGTAGAGGGAGCAGGGGGAGCCTGAGCGGGTTCCTTGTTTTTAAGGTGTGTACTCCACTGCAGTTCATGCTTTGCATGTAGATGCCTGATCATGCAGGTGGTGCTCAGGTTAAGAACGTTAATGCCTCGCCTCAGGGTCTGATGGCACAGCGTGCAAACCACTCTGGTCTTGTCGTCAGCACATTGTTTGAAGAAGTGCCATGCCAGGGAACTCCTTGAAGATGCCTTTGGGGTGCTGGGTCCCTGTTGGCGCTGGCCAATAGCAGGCAAACTCTCTGGACGGCGGCTGTTCTGCTTTTGCCCCCTGCTCCCTCTTTGGCTTCGCTGTTGTCTCGGTCTCACCACTGCCTCTTCCTCTGAACTATTTAAGTCAGCGGCACGACCTTCAGTCCATGTGGGGTCTAAGACCTCATCGTCCTCTGCATCGTCTTCCACCCAGTCTTCCTCCCTGACCTCCTCCTGTTCAGTCTGCACACTGCAATAAGACGCGGCAGTGGGCACCTGTGTTTCGTCATCATCAGAGACTCGGTCACTCTGCTGTGGTGGTATTCCCATGTCCTCATCATCTGGATACATAAGTGGTTGTGCATCACTGCATGGAATGTCTTCCACCGCTGGGGAAGGGCTAGGTGGACGCCCTGGAAAACCGTGGGAGCAGAGTCTTCAAACAGAAGAAGAGACTGCTGCATAACTTGAGGCTCAGCCAGTTTCCCTGATATGCATGGGGGTAATGTGACAGACTGATGGGCTTGGTTTTCAGGTGCCACCTGTGCGCTTCCGCAGAAGACTGGGCGGAAGACAATGTGGTGAACGTGCTGGAAGCACTGTCGGCCACCCAATCGACTAATGCCTGTACCTGCTCAGGCCTTACCATCCTCATAACGGCATTGGGCCCCACCAAATATCGCTGTAAATTCTGCCGGCTAATTGAGGGAGTTGGTTCACTACTTTGTGCGCCTGAGGCCGAACGGCCACGTCCTCTGCCAGCAACAGAGGCTCCACGGACACCACCACGACCGCGTCCTCGTCCCTTAATAGAATGTTTCCTCATTGTTGCGATTCAACTCGCACCACAATAAAATATATTATTTTTAGCCCCAAAATTCCCACACTGGAAGATATAATTCCTTTTTCCGGTATTAATTACAAGAAAACTGCAAATTGGACACCAGAATTTTTAAAATGCTAGTTTTGGTACATAGATTCCCACACGGGAGATATAATACCTTTTAGAGGAGTGAAAACGTGAGGCCTAGTTTTTCTGGTCTATCAAACACCAGATATTAAATTGGCCTTTTTTCACCAAAATTACAACACTGGACAATAATGCCTTTTGGCGGTATTAATTACAAGAAAACTGCTGCTAATTGGACACCAAAATTTTTATAATGCTAGTTTTGGTACATAGAATCCCACACGGGAGATATAATTCCTTTTAGAGGAGTGAAAACGTGAGGCCTAGTTTTTCTGGTCTAACAAACACCAGATTGATTAAATTGGCCTTTTTTTCACCAAAATTACAACACTGGACAATAATGCCTTTTGGCGGTATTAATTACAAGAACACTGCTGCTAATTGGACACCAGATTTTTATAATGCTAGTTTTGGTACATAGTTTCCTACACGGGAGATATAATTCCTTTTTAGAGGAGTGAAAACGTGAGGCCTAGTTTTTCTGGTTTAACAAGCACCAGATTGATTAAATTGGCCTTTTTTCACCAAAATTACAACACTGGACAATAATGCCTTTTGGCGGTATTAATTACAAGAACACTGCTGCTAATTGGACACCAGATTTTTTATAATGCTAGTTTGTGTACATAAATTCCCACACTGGAAGATATAATTCCTTTTTCCGATATTAATTACAAGAACACTGCTGCTAATTGGACACCAGATTTTTATAATGCTAGTTTTGGTACATAAATTCCCACACTGGAAGATATAATTCCTTTTCTGGTATTAATTACAAGAACACTGCTGCTAATTGGACACCAGAATTTTTATAATGCTAGTTTTGGTACATAGAATCCACACAGGGAGATATAATTCCTTTTAGAGGAGTGAAAACGTAAGGCCTAGTTTTTCTGGTCTAACAAACACCAGATTGATTAAATTGGCCTTTTTTTCACCAAAATTACAACACTGGACAATAATGCCTTTTGGCGGTATTAATTACAAGAACACTGCTGCTAATTGGACACCAGAATTTTTATAATGCTAGTTTTGGTACATAGACTCCCACACGGGGAGAAATAATTCCTTTTTAGAGGAGTGAAAACGTGAGGCCTAGTTTTTCTGGTCTAACAAACACCAGATTGATTAAATTGGCCTTTTTTTCACCAAAATTACAACACTGGACAATAATGCCTTTTGGCGGTATTAATTACAAGAACACTGCTGCTAATTGGACACCAGATTTTTTATAATGCTAGTTTGTGTACATAAATTCCCACACTGGAAGATATAATTCCTTTTTCCGGTATTAATTACAAGAACACTGCTGCTAATTGGACACCAGATTTTTTATAATGCTAGTTTTGGTACATAAATTCCCACACTGGAAGATATAATTCCTTTTTCCGGTATTAATTACAAGAACACTGCTGCTAATTGGACACCAGAATTTTTATAATGCTAGTTTTGGTACATAGAATCCCACACGGGAGATATAATTCCTTTTAGAGGAGTGAAAACGTGAGGCCTAGTTTTTCTGGTCTAACAAACACCAGATTGATTAAATTAGCCTTTTTTCACCAAAATTACAACACTGGACAATAATGCCTTTTGGCGGTATTAATTACAAGAACACTGCTGCTAATTGGACACCAGATTTTTATAATGCTAGTTTGTGTACATAAATTCCCACACTGGAAGATATAATTCCTTTTTCGGTATTAATTACAAGAACACTGCTGCTAATTGGACACCAGAATTTTTAAAATGCTAGTTTTGGTACATAGATTCCACAAGGGAGATATAATTCCTTTTAGAGGAGTGAAAACGTGAGGCCTAGTTTTTCTGGTCTAACAAACACCAGATTGATTAAATTGGCCTTTTTTCACCAAAATTACAACACTGGACAATAATGCCAGTGAACACTGCTGCTAATTGGACACCAGATTTTTTATAATGCTAGTTTTGGTACATAGTTTCCCACACGGGAGATATAATTCCTTTTAGAGGAGTAATAACGTGAGGCCTAGTTTTTCTGGTCTAACAAACAGCAGATTGATTAAATTGGCCTTTTTTCACCAAAATTACAACACTGGACAATAATGCCTTTTGGTGGTATTATTTACAAGAATACTGCTGCAAATAGGACATCTGAAGTTTTAAAATGCTAGTTTGGGTACATAGATTCCCACACGGGAGATATAATTCCTTTTACAGGAGTAAAAACGTGAGGCCTAGTGTTTTTGGTCTACCAAACACCAGATTGATTAAATTGGCCTTTTTTCACCAAAATTACAACACTGGACGATATAATGCCTTTTGGCAGTATTAATTACAAGAGGACTGCTGGTATTTCAAAACACCGGAATTGTTAAAATGCTAGTTTTGCTAGATAAATTTCCCACACTGGGAGAAATATTGCCTAAGCCTTTTCACAGTATTAATTACAACAGGAGTGCTTCTTCTGGTCTAACACCAGAATAATTTTATTATTACGGTGAAAGCTTTTTCTAATTTATATTTCTGGCACATAAAAAAAAATATTTCTGGCTGACAGTATTGGACAAAGTAGTGGCACTGGCTAGCCTAGCTGGAACAGCACATTCATGGGATTTGCTATCCAAGTGGGTTACTTTCAGTTTCACCACTGATATATTAAATATCTTTGCAGTTAGTATGGGTGACACAAGCACAGCCAAACCCCTGATGTAGTATATCTATGAAAAAATCGACTATTACATGAGATTAATGGACATTGTGGCAGCTTTTGCTGTAGCACCACAAGTCCCAAAATGGCCGCCGCCTATCAGCCCAGTAACATGTGCCAGAAAACAGTCTGCCCAGCCAGAAAAAAATTGACTTTGACTGAGCAGCTGAATCGCTGTTGTTCTGATTCACAGGTGTAGATTTTTCACTTCTTTGGAGCTTTGGTTTACACTCTGTGGCAGCAAGTGCTGACGCACCACAAGTCCCAAAATGGCCACCGCCGGTCAGCCCAGTTACATGTGCCAGTAAAAATCGCTCTGGCCAGTCTCAACAAAATAGTGACTTTCAGTGAACAGCTCAGCTGAGTTGTTCTGATGCACAGGTGTAGAAAAGTAGATCATTCAATCAATTCTTTATCCCTGCCTATCTCGCCCTCACAGAAGCTGCATCCTCTCCCTACACTAGTCAGAGCAGTGTGACGTGCGGCGCTACGTGACTCCAGCTTAAATAGAGGCTGGGTCACATGCTGCACTTGGCCAATCACAGCCATGCCATTAGTAGGCATGGCTGTGATGGGCTCTTAGGGCAAGAAGTAAACGCTAGCTGATTGGCTGCTATGCAGCCCTTCAGAAAGCGGGAAAAATCGACGAACACCGGACCCGAACCCGAACTTTTTGAAAATGTCCGGGTTCGGGTCCAGTGTCACTGACACCCCAAAATTCGGTACGAACCCGAACGATGCTCGAACTGTTCGCTCAACACTATTAACCAACAATTGAGGGCATTGCCCTATTGAGATTTGTTCAACTTTACTTTTTTATTATTTTGTAATTATATTCTTTACTGTTTTATTTTTTTAAATAAAAAAAATTGAAGTTTTCTGTATAATTGTTAAACATTTTTTTAAGTAAAGGCCCCTAGAGTCCATTCCCAAACTCATCAGTATCCTGACATAAAGCATCCGCAGGTATATAGAAATTGGGTAGTATGAGGCCTACACATAACTCAAATGGATCATGATAATAGTAGTAGTCATTGGTAACGGTTGTGTATTAAATATTAAGTACAAAGCAAAGCATTCTAATAGTCCTAGTAACTAAATTATTTTATGTACTAACATAAATTTCATATTATCAGTAAATAATAAATGTATTTTTTAATCAAACAATTAACTATTAAAATACAAAACTTGAACTGAGTAATAACTACAAAAAACTTTTAATTTATCAAATGAGCTAAATTATTAACTTTTACACATTCCAAAAATGTATTCACAATCAAATCTTATCAGAAATATAAAACAAAAAATAGGAACAATGTTGGAACAATAAAATGGTAGGGGTAAGAACTAACCAGCATGGATCTTCGATAGCGTAAATTTTTTTATACTTTGCATGTTGTTGCTTTGCGCCGCCGTACAGATAGAAACATGTGATTACATGACTATGATTATATGAATTCTCCAACCGGTGACATGGCTCCAAGAACATCATATAGTACACAGTTTATACTTAAAATCTTAAAGCAGTGGTTATATATAATTAGCATGTGCAAATCCTCATTACATAATTGCCAATAAGTAACATAAACAAGAAAAGTACCTATACATATTTACATGTTGCTAAATGGCTCCATTCACAAAACCGGATTTCTACACGGATGAGTATGACGCCAGTCACACCCAACCATGTAGAGAGGACAACACGGAAGTCAGCCATCCCTCCCAGAACGACAGACAACACCGTGTTAGATCCTAAATCCGTGTGACAACAAAAAATAAATAAAATATATAAATTTTAGTAGGTTCATCAATCAGTCCTGTACAATGTCAACTGCACAAGACCTTTTGACAAGGGAAGGCCATATGCGGTCCACACCGTGCTACAGCGTGAACCACAACATAGCCGCCCCAAACCACACTTATTTTAAAATAAAAACAATAAAATAAAGTAAAATCATTTCATTTTGTGAATGAAGCCGAACAATGCTTGATAAAATGTCTTTTAAAAAGATTATTTAAATACATATTTGCATGTGTAAATATTGACAATACATAAATTAACAGAGCACATGCAAGAATACTGAAACATGCAAACCAGGTTAAGACAATTCATAATTCTATACTTCAATCAGGTCCATGATGGTTGTCTATGCATGATCAGGACATACAGCATCTATAGTTAAAACAGTACTAGAATGCTGACTCATAAGTTACAATTTTTAACTAGGCAGAATAACGGCAGGCACTTATAAATGTCACAGGATGGACAGGTCCTGTGGGATCCATGCCTAGTTCATTTTTATGAACGTCAGCTTGTCCACATTGGCTGTGGACAGGCGGCTGCGTTTGTCAGTAATGACGCCCTGCCGTGCTGAATACACGTTCAGACAATACGCTGGCAGCCGGGCAAGCCAGCACCTCCAAGGCATAAAAGTCTAGCTATGGCCACGTGGACAATTTGGAGACCCAGAAGTTGAATGGGGCCGAACCATCAGTAAGTACGTGGAGGGGTGTGCACACATACTTTTCAACCATATTAGTGAAATACTGCCTCCTGCCGTGTCAGGTGGTGGTGCAGTTAGCTGTGGCGTGGTGACAAAACTTTTCCACATTTCTGCCATGCTAACCCAGCCCTCAGAGGAGCTGGCCGTGACACAGCTGCGTTGGCGACCTCTTGCTCCTCCTCTGCCTTCGCCTTGGGCTTCCACTTTTCCCCTATGACATTTGGGAATGCTCTCAGGAGCGCGTCTACCAACGTGCGCTTGTACTCACACATCTTCCTATCACGCTCCAGTGCAGGAAGTAAGGTGGGCACATTGTCTTTGTACCGGGATCCAGCAGGGTGGCAACCCAGTAGTCCGCACACGTTAAGGGTTTCTGTCACCAGGATTACACATTATAAGCTGTCTGACATAGCTATGTGCTAATGTCAGATCAGCTGATAATGTGCTTTATATGTATTTCTGATGTTTATTTAGGCTAAAAACGTCTTTTTATAATATGTAAATTAGCCTCTAGGAGCAGGGCGTTGCCCTGCTCCTAGAGGCTCCGTCTTGCCAACCTGCTGCCACGCCCCTTCTTTCTTTGATTGACAGTGCCAGGCAGCGATCCTCTCCTGCCTCCGGCACTGTCTCCCTGCTAAATCCTGCGCCGCCGCTCTGTATTCGGCGCAGGCGCGGTGAGCTGAGGACAGCAGGCACCAGCGTCCTCAGCTCACCGCGCCTGTGCCGAATACAGAGCGGCGGCGCAGGATTTAGCAGGGAGACAGTGCCGGAGGCAGGAGAGGATCGCTGCCCAGCACTGTCAATCAAAGAAAGAAGGAGGTGGCAGTAGGTTGACGCACGGAGCCTCTGGAGCAGGGGCACGCCCCTGCTCCTAGAGGCTAATTTACATATTATAAAAGACGTTTTTAGCCTAAATATGCATCAGAAATACATATAAGCACATTATCAAGCTGATCTGACATTAGCACATAGCTAATGTCAGACAGCTTATAATGTGTAATCCTGGTGACAGAAACCCTTTAAAATGTGGGCAACTCCGCTGTCGTTGCGCAGGCACTGCAGCATGTAGTCACTCATGTGTGTCAAGATGCCCAGAGGTAAGGACAAGCTGTCCTCTGTAGGAGGCGTATCGTCATTGTCCTCCGTATCATGGGCCTGTCAGTCATGGGCCTGAGCTGTGTTGGGTGCCACCCCGCTGTGAACCTGCTTCATCCTCATCCTCCTCCACCTCGTCCTCCAGTAGTGGTCCCTGGCTGGCCACATTTGTACCTGGCCTCTGCTGTTGCAAAAACCTCCCTCTGAGGCACTTCTAACAGACTGGCCTGAAAGTGCTAAAAATGACCCCTCATCCTCCTCCTCCTCCTGGGCCACCTCCTCTTCCATCATCGCCCTAAGTGTTTTCTCAAGGAGACATAGAAGTGGTATTGTAACGCTGATAACGGCATCATCGCCACTGGCCATGTTGGTGGAGTACTCAAAACAGCGCAACAGGGCAAACAGGTCTAGCATGGAGGCCCAGTCATTGGTGGTGAAGTGGTGCTGTTCCGCAGTGCGACTGACCTGTGCATACTGCAGCTGAAACTCCACTATGGCCTGCTGCTGCTCGCACAGTCTCTCCAGCATGTGCAAGGTGGAGTTCCACCTGGTGGACACGTCGCATATGAGGCACTGAGCAGGAAGGCCGGGTTACGCTGTAGTGCAGACAGGCGAGCAGCGGCAGGATGTGAACGCCGGAGCGCGCACAGACAACCCGCACTTTATGCAGCAGCTTTGACATGTCGGGGTAGGTGTAAATGAACTTCTGCACCACCAAATTCAGCACATGCGCCAGGCAAGGGATGTGCGTCAAACCGGCCAGTCCCAAAGCTGCGACGAGATTTCGCCTATTATCGCACACCACCAGGCCGGGCTTGAGGCCCACCGGCAGAAACCACTTGTCGGTCTGTTGTTCAATACCCCGCCACAACTCCTGCGCGGTGTGGGGCCTGTCCCCCAAACATATGAATTTCAGAATGGCCTGCTGACGTTTACCCGGGCTGTGCTGAAGTTGGTGATGAAGGTGTGTGGCTGACTGGATGAGCAGGTGAAAGCAGAGGAGGAGGAAGCCGAGTAGGAGTAGGAGGCTACAGGAGGCAAAGAATGATGCCCTGTGATCCTTGGCGGCGGAAGGAGAGAACTCTCCGCCTGGGGCCCAGCCGCCACTACATTTACCCAGTGTGCAGTTAGGGAGATATAGCGTTCCTGGCCGTGCTTACTGGTCCTTGTATCTGTGGTTAGGTGGACCTTGCCACAGATGGCGTTGCAGTGCACACTTGATTTTATCGGATACTTGGTAGTGCAGGGAAGGCACGGCTCTCTTGGAGAAATAGTGGCGGCTGGGAACAACATACTGTGGGACAGCCATCGCCATCAGCTGTTTGAAGCTATCTGTGTCCACCAGCCTGAATGACAGCATTTCAAAGGCCAGTAGTTTAAAAATGATGGCATTCAGGCCCAGGGCTCGTGGGTGGGTAGGTGGGAATTTACTTACGCTTTTCCTCCAAGGTTTGTGAGATGGAGAGCTTAACGCTGCCGTGTGACATGGTGGAGATGCTTGGTGACGCAGGTGGTTGTGTCGGTGGTGGCAGGTGCCAACATTCCTCCCAAGGCGGAGGAAGAGGCCGAGGCAGCAGCAGAAGAGGGAGCAGGGGAGTCTGAGTGAGTTCCATGTTTTTAAGGTGTTTACTCCACTGCAGTTCATGCTTTGCATGTAGATGCCTGGTAATGCAGGTTGTGCTAAGGTTCAGAACATAAATGCCTCGCTTCAGGCATTGGCGGTGGCCAATAGCAGGCGAACTCTCTTGGCGGCGGCTGTTCTGCTTTTGCCCCCTGCTCCCTCTTTTGCTACGCTGTTGGCTCGGTCTCACCACTGCCTCTTCCTCAGAACTATGAAAGTCAGTGGCATGACCTTCATTCCATGTGGGGTCTAGGACCTCATCGTCCCCTGCATCGTCTTCCACACAGTCTTCCTCCCTGACCTCCTGTTCGGTCTGCACACTGCAAAAGACACAGTAGTTGGCACCTGTGTTTCGTCATCATCATAGACGTGCGGACTCCGATGAGGTGGTATTTCCATGTCCTCATCATTTAGTTTATTTATGTACCGTATTACACTAATCCAGGCACAGCAGTAACCACTGATTTAGGGAATATCAGTTGTAGGCCTAGTATTTAGGCCCTGGATGAAAGGTATCCTGTTATGGACAGATTTACACTTGGAGATGCACAGTAGCGTGTGAAAAAATATGTAGGATTATGCCTTCAGCAATTGTATTTTAACACTTTGTGTAATATACCCTTTAACGGACAGAAATTCACTTGGAGATGCACGGTAGTGTGTGAAGTTATTGAGGATGACCCTCTCAGTACTTGTATATACACCTTGAGTGTAATATACCCTTTACGGACAGAAATACACTATGAGATGCACAATAGTGCGTGCAGATTTACAGGATTATGCTTTCAGCAATTGTAATGTAACACTTTTTGTAATATACCCTTTACGGAAAGAAATATACTTGGAGATGCACGCTGAGTGTAATATACCCTTTTACGGACAGATTAACACTTGGCCTGCAACAGTTGGAACACCAGATTCAGGATATTGCTATATTGGCAATTGAATTTCACCCCAGAACAAAATCTATCCTTTGACAGATACTATTAAACTTGTCCAGTCACAGCTGGAACACCAGATTTACTGTATTTATATTTTTGCAACTGTATTTCACCCCAGAACAAAATCTATCCTTTGACGGATACTATTAAACTTGTCCAGTCACAGCTGGAACACCAGATTTACTGGTATTTCTACTTTTGCAACTGAATTTCACCGCAGAAACCAATATATCCTATTACAGACACTATGAAACTTGTTCAGTCACAGCTGGAACACCAGATTTACAGTATTTCTATTTTGGCAACTGAATTTCACCCCAAAAATAATAAATCCTTTGCCGGACACTATTAAACTTGGCCAGCCACTGCTGGGACAACAGATTTACGGTATTGCTATTTTGTCAATTGAATTTAACCCCAGAACAAAATATATCCTTTGCCGGACACTATTAAACTTGGCCAGCCACAGCTGAAACCACTGATTTATGGTATTGCTATTTTGGCAATCGAATTTCACCCCAGAAAATAATATATCCTTTGCCGGACACTATTAAACTTGTCCAGTCACAGCTAGAACACCAGATTTATGGTATTGCTATTTTGGCAATTAAATTTCACCCGGAAAATAATAAATCCTTTGCCGGAAACCATTAAACTTGGCCAGCCACTGCTGGGACACCAGATTTACGTTATTGCTATTTTGGCAATTGAATTTCACCCCAGAATAAATATATCCTTTGCCGGACACTATTAACCTTGTCCAGTCACAGCTGGAACACCAGATTTACTGTATGTCTATTTTGGCAACTGAATTTCACCCCAGAACAAAATATATCCTTTGCCAGACACTATTAAACTTGGCCAGCCACAGCTGGAACACCAGATTTACTGTATTTCTATTTTGGCAACTGAATTTCACCCCAGAAAATAATAAATTCTTTGCTGGACACTATTAAACTTGGCCAGCCACTGCTGGGACACCAGATTTATGGTATTGCAATTTTGGCAATTGAATTTCAACCCAGAAATAAATATATCCTTTGCCGGACACTATTAAACTTGTCCAGTCACAGCTGGAACACCAGATTTATGGTATTTCTATTTATGCAACAGAATTTTACTGCAGAAAATAATATATCCTATGACGGACACTATGAAACTTGTTCAGTCACAGCTGGATCACCAGATTTACGGTATTGCTATTTTGGCAATTGAATTTAACACCAGATCAAAATATATCCTTTGCCGGACACTATTAAACTTGGGCAGCCACAGCTGAAACCACTGATTTATGGTATTGCTATTTTGGCAATTGAATTTCACCCCAGAACAAAATATATCCTTTGCCGGACACTAATAAACTTTGCCAGCCACTGCTGGGACACCAGATTTAGGGGATTGCTATTTTGTCAATTGAATTTCACCACAGAAAAAAATGTATCCTTTCCCAGACAGCAGACAGTATTACACTTGGCTAGCCACAGCTGGAACACCAGATTTAAGGGATTGCTATTTTGGCAATTGAATTTAACGCCTCAATAAAATATAGAAATTTCTATCCTGAGTTTCTAGGGGTGACAATAAGCACAGCCAAGCCCCTGATGTAGGATATAGCAAAAAAAAAAAAAACTAGTATTGATGGATTGATGGACTTGGTGGCAGCTTGTGCTGGTGCACCACAAGACACAAAATGGCCGCCGATCACCCCAGAAAAAGTGACAGAAAGACGCTCTGTGCAGCCTAAAAACCAGTGAGCAATTAACTAGCAGAAGTTGAATGATTCACAGCTGTAGATCGATCACTTCATTGGGTGTTTTTGCTGACTTTTCCCTGCCTAATCTCGCCCTCACAGCAGCTGCGCCCTATCCCTACACTAATCAGAGCAGAGTGACGTGTTGCACTACGTGACTCCAGCTTAAATAGAGGCTGGGTCACATGCTGTACTTGACCAATCACAGCCATGCCATTAGTAGCCATGGCTGTGATGGCTTCTTAGAGCAAGAAGTAAACGCTAGCTGATTGGCTGCTGTGCAGCCCTTCAGAAAGCGGGAAGAAATCGCCGAACAACGGACCAGAACCCGAACTTTTTGAAAATGTTAGCGTGTGGGTCCATGTCCCAAACACCCTGAAGTTCGGTACGAACCCGAACTATCCAGTTCGGGTTCGCTCATCCCGAAATACGGACACTAAACATATTTGTCGATGCAGTAACTATCCAATCAGAGCCTCAAACCTATTATAATCATGACATGCTGTAGCACCAACAGCAGGATTTCAGAAGTGGTCTATTAAGTGGTGTATTATCAGGGTAACATGTAGCTTGGCCCAATTCCGCAGCACAGGCTGCAGCAGAAGTTATGTTAAAAGGCCCAAATGTAACTCAACATGTTCAAGACATGCAGCAGCATCCACAGCAGTGTGGCGAAACCAACCTCGCCACTGGGTGCTGGAGATGCCTGGTTTCCAGCCTCTTGCCCCAGGATTATGAGCCCTCTCACCAGCCCATGCTAAACTTAAACCCCATGGTGATTTGACTGTGTTTGTGGCATCTGAGCGCTGTTTGGACATATTGAGCGCTCAGATCCAAGCCATCTGGGGATATGTTAAATGTCTATATTTACTGTAATGGTAATGAATAGGTGTGAATAGGGATGTCTGTCATATTGTCCCCACGTGTGTATTGGCGATTTTCCTTTGTCCTGAGAGATAATTGAATTACTCCTTGGTTGTCTCCAGGACAGAAGACATTGTTTAAAACTATGTATTCTCGTGCCTGTGATAATTACATCAACCCATTGTGTAAGGTAATTGTATCACAGGCAGCGGTGAGAATTTTGTATAAAAGTGTTTAAACTGTAAAGGATTGGCTGCTAGGTCATGTCCTCAGTTCACAACCAAGTCCACGGGGGTGGTAACCTTGTTGGAAAATGTGTATAAGTCAATGCTTGTGTGTTCAATAAAGAGTTCCTGTTTTACATTCAACATAGAGCCTCGTCTCATGTGTATGGGGATTGCTATACGCTGTATACTCCCCAGGCTATAACTCCTAGCTCTTGTAAGAGCTGTTCCTGCACTCTGGATTTAGGAGAGGTTCACCCACTGGAGCCTGGAGCCTTGTCGTAAGTCCAGGGTGGGTAGGAGACGGTGAGACCTCAACCAAGCTTCGCCGGTTTGTGGGGTCTGCAGCGCTCACGGTGTCAAGTGGAGTGCATGGAGTCCTCAGGAAGCACTAGGAGCATCCATCGACGGAGGTACCCAGTCGGGTGCCAGGAGATCCGTTACATGATTTAAGAAGTGGTGTATTATCATGGCAACATGTAGCTTGGCCAAATTCAGCAGCACAGGAAGCAGCAGACATTATGTTAAAAGGCCCAAATGTAACTCAACATGTTGAAAACAAAATAATTAATTAAAAATTTAATATATACATGATAAAAACTTGACAAAAATATCGATCTAATAAATATCAATAAATAAATAATAAAATTAATAAATAAAAAGTTAAAAACAGAGGGAAAAATTTAAAAACAACGGAGTTTGGGAGTTAGAGCAAAGGAGAGGGATGGACAAGGGACCCTTCAGCGCCCTGAACCGACAGTGGGGGCCATGAAGTCACTGCCGATCCAGGACTCATTCATTTTAATGAATGTGAGTCTGTCCACGGAGCCTGTGGACAGACGGGTCCGCTTGTCTGTGACCACCCCACCTGCCACGCTGAATGCCCACTCAGACAGTACGCTGGAGGGGGCAAGATAGTAACTCCAGCGCATACTGAGCGAGCTAACGGCAGGTGTCCAGCCTGGCAACCCAGTACTCCATGGGGTCGCCGGTGGTTATGCTGTCGGAAGCACCTACTGACCCCATATAGTCTGCCACCATGCGGGCCAGCCATGGTGGTGACTGATGCTGCTGCTAGTACTGGGTCGCGCAGACTGGTAGAAGAGCCTCATCTCACCCAGAAGGTCACCTGCTCGGCTGATGCTGCTGGTGCCAGCCGCCTGCTGGGTGAGATGGGCGGGAAGAACTGGAGCTTGAGGCCGAGGGTTTGCCTCTTCCAGCCGGTGGATCAGACAGGCCCGCAATTTTTCAAGGCGGGCCTGCCTCCGGTTGGCTGAGATGAACAGCTCCAGTTTCGGCTTGCAGCGAGGGTCTAAAAGGGTGGCCAACCAAATGTCATCCCTCTCCTTAAATTTCTTGATCCGGGGGTCCCTCCTGAGGCATCGCAGCATATGGGCAGCCATGGGGAAGAGCACAGCCCGCTGTGACTCTTCATGACTGCCCAGGACCATGACCTCTTGGACCTCCTGCTGCTGATGCTGCTGCTCCCGGTCGGAGATGCCCCACCCCCGGACTAACGGTGACCCCAGGGATACATTGTGCACAATGTGCTGGTTTAGGGCAGGGACGCCGGTCCTGGTAAAGTAATGGCGGCTGGGGACACGCCATCTGGGTTGGGCCTGCTCCAACATCTGCCTAAATAGATTGCTATCCACCAGATTGTAAGGCAGCAGATGTTGGGCGATAACCCTTGCCAGAAGCCCATTGAGTGAATGCACGCGACAGTCCCCGGGGGCGTAGGGCGCGGTGCGTTCAAATGCATCTGCAATAGATGGCTGGCGCCAGATAGCAGAGGAGGGTGCAGTGGAGGCAGAGGTATGGCTGCCGGTACCAGTACCTCTAGTAGAGGGAGCGGGGGACTGGGAATGAGTTGGTGGAAGGGGTTGGGGTGGCTGCAGTACAGTGGCAGGAGCTGCTGTCTCCTGCACACTGCTGGTGGCGCTGCTGCTTTGACCACCCCGCATCTGTTCCCACTCCCGCCAGTGGTTGACTCGCATGTGCTGGTTGAGGGCCATGGTACCTAGCCGAGCCATAGATCTTCCTCTCCTCACCCTGGCATGGCACAGCTTACAAATGCAAACTATGACATCATCTGCTACAAGGGTGAAGTAAGCCCAAACAGGCGACTTCCGCACCGATCTCCTGTCAGATGGGGTGGTGCTGGCTTGCGCCTGTTCGGGCTCGGTGCGCACAAGTGGAGCTGGCTGCTGCTGCCTACTCATGCTGCCATTACCAGTGGAGCCCCTGACAATGGGCTCCCTGGTGACCTGGCGCACCACTTGCCTTGGGTGCCTACCTTCAATGGTGCTGCCGTCACCTGACAAAGGAGGTGGCACCCATTCTGGGTCACCCTCCTCTTTGCCCCTGATATATCAGACCCAGGGCAAACCTATGGTGGACTAACAGGAACAGTTAATATGGAGCCCCTGACCGGGCTCTGCTGTCCCCTCGCTGATGCCTGGGTCTGAATAGGTGCAGGGGTTGTGTGGCTAACACCACCCGCACCAGTTGATAGGGATTTCACAGGGGATTTATAAGCCCCTCCTCCTCCTCATCCCCCATCCCTTCCAACAGGTCCTGCCCATCCTCAGGGCTAAACAGTATTTCCGCCTCTTGCATTGCCTCCTCCAAGATGTCACTCTCAGTCTCAAAGTCTCCAAACATGAGAGGGGACAATTCTTGGGAGCTGGGGTTGATTCTACAGAAGGCAGAGTGCTGCAGTTGCTGGCAGCCGGGGCAGAGGACTCCATGGCACTAGAATCGGCCACGAGAGCAAAGACAGCCTCTGCATCCTGGGAAGTAATGGGCCACTTGTGAAAAAGTCACAGATCAGGCGGATGCCCCTGCCACCTGCGCCTGCCTGTCCGTGGCTTGAGGAGTGGCCCTGTGCTGGGAGTGTTCCAGCGCAGGAACCAACTCCCTGTTACCCCGACCAAGTCCACAGCTGCCTGCATGGCCCGATACACTCATCCTGCTGGGGATTAGGGAAAACTTTATTGGGGTGGGGACGATGGGTGAAAAATGAAAAGGACATAAACTGTAACACAGTACACTAAACACATAAAGCTATCAAACTTTTTTTTTTTTTTTTTAACCTAAGACTAAACTAACAGACACAAAGAGACTAAAAACTTTTTTTTAACGGAGGACTGACAAAACTACACTAAACACAAAACACATAAAACTTTAAAACTTTTTTTTTAACCTGACACAGACACTTACTGACACACAGAGACTAAAAGACGTTTTTTTTAACGTAGGACAGGAAAAACTACACTAAACACGTAAACCTATAAAACTTTTTTTTTTTTTTTTTTAACCTAAGACAGACACTAACTCACGCACAGAGACTAAAAACTGGCTTTTTAACGGAGGACTAACAAAACTACACTAAACGCCAAACACTTAAAACATAAACCCTTTTTTAACCTAACACTGACACTAACTGACACACAGAGACTAAAAAAGTTTTATTTTTTAACTGAGGACAGACAGAACTACACTAAACAAAAACATATAAAACTTCAAAAATTTTTTTAACCTGACACAGACACTAACTGACACACAGAGACTAAAATACTTTTTAAATTACCAAATAATGGAAAAAATAAAACTAGTACACTAACTGGACGGACACTAACTGACAGATAAAACAGACAGATAGACCCTACACTATACTATATCACTAACTAACCTAAACTACACCCTGCCCTGAAAAATCTAAACTATTCCCTAACTGTAGCCCTAACCTAACCTAACCTAAACTATCAAGCACTATCTATCTATCTATATTATATATTACAGCTACCTACCTAACTCGATGCCCTACACTTACCCCTGCACTGAACCCTATCTGCTACACTAGGCCCTAACACTAACTATATTTTTCTGCTAACTCTACTAAACTACTAAACTATCTCAAATTATTTTGACCCTATCAGCTATAAAACTACACTATTCCCTAATCAACTAAAACTAACTAGATTATTATAAATTAAATTCAGATTTTAAAAACAAACAGCAGAAAAATATCACAGCTCCAATCTCCAACAAATCCAACACCACAAAATGGCTGCTGGGTGATGTCGTCACTTATATAGTGAAGGGGTAGTCTAGTTTCTAAGTTGTGACAAAGCCTTCTCATTGGCTATTCAAGCTAGGAGAAGGGAGGGATAATGATAATGATGAGTCAACTCATGCACTGAAGAAGAAAAAAAAAAAAAAATTTGCATGGCTAATATATCACTATATTCGACAGATTCGAAAATTCGACCAAGCAAAACCTATATGAAAATAGCTTGATGCCCCTACTCGATTACAAAAATGCTAATATTGTATTCTACATTATTCTAATTATTGAATACTGATGTATAATTTTCCTCTTTACTGTATTTTATGTCATGCGAAAAATCGGCAATTACATATGCGAGTGAATCGGGTCGCATAAGGGCAGTATACTATTGGGTTGGCTTGCTTGGTCGAATAGACAAAGATAGAGAAAATAGCCAATATAGTGCTATATTCTCTATCTTCGTCTATTCGAGTCGACCAAGACAACTCATTGAATGAACACAATAGCATACTGCCCTTATGTGATGCGATTCACACACATATGTAATTGCCGATTTTTCGCATGACATAAACTACAGTATCATACATAATGAGTAAAATTAAACATCACAGTAACAATTCATTACTGATTTATAATTTTCCTCTGTATGTAATATAGTTTGTGTCATGCGAAAAATCGGCAATTACATATGCGCGTGAATCGCACCGCATAAGGGCAGTATGCTATTGTGTTCCTTCAATGGGTTGTCTTGGTCGACTCGAATAAGATAGAGATTGGAATATAACACTATGTTCGCTATATTCGAGATTACGACATATCTAGATTATGTGATCTACCAAGCCAACTGTTGGCACATCATGACTAAGGATCCGCTCCTATAGTGATCCGAAACCGGTCGATTTCTTGCAATGCTGTACGTTGGTTTTTATCTGCACGGGATTCAATAAAGTCTCAAGTTTTCCAGTGAAGCTGGACCGTTTTTCTCTTCATTCTGGGACTTGTTGTGCGCCAAGGTTCAGGGTGAGGTGCGGGCTCCTGGTTTCCTGTGGACGAGCGCGACATTCTCCAGTGTTGTTTCAAAGCCAACTGTTACTTACGCTGGCTTGGTAGAATTGCTGAATATAGCGAATATCACGAATATCACTATATTCTCAATCTTCGTTATATTCTAGCAAGCCAACCATTAGGAACTTAGCTCAAATTTGAATTTGCATTGCGATTAAAATAACCTGTAATACTCGCATTGCGAATTCAACTTAGAGCTGGGTTCCTAAAGGTTGGCTTGCTAGAATAATACGAATATCACGAATTCATGAAGAGAGCACAATCTTCGTTATATTCTAGCAAGTAGCAAGTTCAACCAACCAACAACCATTAGGAACTCAGCTCTAAGTTTAATTTGCGATGCGAACAAATACTGCATCACAAATTCAACTTTGAGCTGGGTGCCTAACGGTTGTATTGTTAGAATTGACGAAGATTGAGAATATAGTGCTATATTCTCAATCTTCTTTATATTCTAGCAACAACTATTAGGAACCCAGCTATAAGTTTAATTTGTGATGCGAACATATACTCGCATTGAGAATTAAAGTTAGAGCTGGGTTGATGGATTCCCATTGAAAATGAAAACACGATTCCTTCCTGCTTAGTTGCTTGTGGGTCAATGACTCATTGACCCACAAGAAAGAAGCCAGGACAAATCATGTTTTCGCTTTCAGATGTTGAAAAATGATGAATATTCGAAATAGCGAATATATATCATTATATTCTACATATTAGCAAATTATCGAAGTTGCAATATTCACGATAAAAATTCGCAATTCGAATATTCGCTCTCAACACCATCAGTCAGTAGCTCGAAGCAGTATAGCACTGCAGTGGGGAAGCGGCAACAGGCCATTCTGAAACTGGTGCTACTGCTAGCAGGGACAGACGACGTATCCTTAACATTGTTAAGCAAGCAAAGAAGGAAAAGGAAGTGGATGTTATTGTCCATATTGGGACAAATGATCTGGCTTGCAATGAAGTTTCAAAGGTGAAGGAAGCTTTTCACACACTTGGTAATGATATAAGGGAGATTGCATTGACTGTCTTATTCTCTGCAGTTCTGCTCTATGCATAACCCTCTGCATGACAAGCAGTTGGGTATTAAGGAATTCAATGTATGGCTTAGTGAATAGTGTTTGAACCAGGGATTTGGATTTGTGTTTCATGTTGGCTCTAGCTGGAATGGAAAAGAACTGTACAAGAAAGATGGTTTGCATCTTTTTCTCAAGGGAACAAATGTCCTCAGTGAACAGTTCAAAGTTTTTGCAAATGAGCATTTAAACTAGGAATGGGGGCACACAAGAGATAATCCATCAGTTCGGCTTCCCCGAAAAACAATGCCAGAAGATGCCAGGAGCTGATAGGATAAGAAATGACAAGCTGAGAGTCTTGTCTACAAAAGCTCGCAGTTTAGGGAATAAGATCAACGAACTTGAGTCTGTAATGGCATCTGAGAATACAGATTTAGTGGCTGTTACTGAGACATGGTTCAATGAGAGTAATGACTGGGATATAACAATACCTGGGTTCTCTCTATATGGAAAGAAAGAGAAGGCAAGAAAAGGGGTAAGTTGGCCCTATATGTGAAATATAGCATAAAATCTAATCTAATACAAGTCAGCTAAAACAATTTAGAGTCAGTTTGGGTTACGTTGCAGCTTGGTAATCATAAGGTAACTTGTGTAGGTGTCATATATAGACCACCTAGCCAAGTCAAAGAATTAGATGATCTACTAGTTGAGGAAATGGCTAAAATGACATTGAAAGGGGAAGTTGTCATTATGGGAGACTTTAATCTTCCTATAAACTGGATATAAACTGGAAAACCAAAATAGCTAGTTCTGCCAGGGGTACAGACATTCCCTACTGGGATTATCTCTACAGCAAGTAGTTGAGGAGCCAACCCGAAGGAGGCCATTTTAGATTTGGTATTCACAAATGGCAATTTGGTATCTGATATTACCGTAGGGGAAAGCTTAGGATCTAGTGATCACCAGTCAGTGTGGTTTACTATAAGTACAGTGACTGAGTCACTCCACACAAAAACAAAAGTTTTAGATTTTCGGAAAACAGACTTTTCTAAAATTAGATCAGTGGTATACGAGTCCCTATCAGACTGGAACAATTTCAATGGAGTCCAAGAGAAATGGGACTACTTAAAAGTGGCACTATTGAAGGCAACAGAAAAGTGCATTAGGCTTGTCAGTAAAAGCAAAAAAGGAAGAGACCACTGTGGTACTCAGCAGAAGTAGCCAAAATCATTAAAAACAAAAAAAAATGGCATTTAGTAAGTATAACAACACCCAAAACGAGTATGACAGAGAAATCTACAAGATTAGGCAGAGAGAGGCCAAGCAAGTTATAAAAGCTTCTAAAGCTCAGGCAGAAGAGAAATTAGCTCAGTCAGTGAAAAAGGTGATAAGACATTCTTCAGGTACATAAATGAAAAAGGAAATTAAAACAAGGAATTACCAAATTAAAAACAAAAGAAGGAGGGTATATGGAAGAGGATAAAGAACTACCTGACTGCCTCAATGAATACTTCTGTTCAGTTTTTACAAAGGAAAATGAAGGAGAAGGACCTAAGTTAGTGACGAAGACTAATGAATCCTTTGATGCATGTGTCTTTACAGAGGAAGAGGTTCTAAGTCAGCTGTCTAAAATTAATACAAATAAATCACATGGGCCTGATGGGATACACCCAAAGCTATTAACAGAGCTTAGAGGTGTAACAGTTTTTTTAACCAATCACTGGTAACAGGTGTCGTCCCAGAAGATTGGAAATTAGCAAATGTTGTGCCAATTCACAAGAAAGGTAGTATATGCCAGTAAGCCTGACATCAATAGTGGGGAAATTAATGGAAACCATACTCAAGGAGAGGATTGTGGGACATCTAAAACCCATGGGTTGATTGATAAAAACACCATGGGTTTACTTCAGGAAATCATGTCAAACTAATCTTATTGACTTTTTTGATTGGGTGACTAAAATAATAGATGGCGGAGGTGCAGTAGACATCGCTTATCTGGACTTTAGTAAGGCTTTTGATACTGTCCCACATAGAAGGCTTATCAATAAACTGCAGTCTTTGAGCTTGGGCTTACATATTGTTGAATGGATTAGGCAGTGGCTGAAGGACAGAAAACAGAGGGTTGTCGTCAATGGAGTATATTCAGACCATGGTATTGTTACCAGTGGGGTACCTCAGGGATCTGTTCTGGGACCCATATTGTTTAATATCTTTATCAGCGAAATTGCAGAAGGCCTCAATGGTAAGGTGTGTCTTTTGCTGATGACACAAAGATTTGTAACAGAGTTGATGTTCCTGGAGGGATACACCAAATGGAAAAGGATTTAGGAAAACTAGCGGAATGGTCAAAAATCTGGCAACTAAAATTTAATGTCGATAAGTGCAAGATAATGCACCTCGGGCGTAAAACCCAAGAGCAGAATATAAAATCAGTTATACAGTACTAACCTCAGTATCTGAGTAAAGGGATTTAGGGGTCATTATATCAGACGACATAAAGGTGGGCAGACAATGTCATAGAGCAGCAGGTAATGCCAGCAGAATGCTTGGGTGTATAGGGAGAGGCATTAACAGTAGAAAGAGGAGGTGCTCTCACCGCTCTACAGAGCACTAGTGAGACCTCATTTGGAGTATTGTGTGCAGTACTGGAGACCATATCTGCAGAAGGATATTAAAACTTTGGAGAGAGTTCATAGAAGAGCTACTAAACTAGTACATGGATTGCAGGACAAAACTTACCAGGAAAGGTTAAAGGACCTTAACATGTATAGCTTGGAAGTAAGAAGAGACAGAGGGATATGATAGAAACTTTTAAATACATATAGGGAATCAACACGGTAAAAGAGGAGAGAATATTTAAAAGAAGAAAAACTGCTACAAGAGGACATAGTTTTAAATTAGAGGGGCAAAGGTTTAAAAGTAATATCAGAAGTATTACTTTACTGAGAGAGTAGTGGATGCATGGATTAGCCTTCCTGCAGAAGTGGTAGCTGCAAATACAGTGAAAGAATTTAAGCAGCCATGGGATAGGCATAAGGCCATCCTTCATATAAGATAGGGCCAGGGGCTATTCAAGTATATTGGGCAGACTAGATGGGCCAAATGGTTCTTATCTGCCGACACATTCTATTATTCTATGAAACGTATTTGCTTAGGTGAAAAACAGCACACCGCCACAAAGTTGTGGCAGGGTATAAGGCACCAGACTGAGCTGTGGTTCCTGCCACTCAACCTACAACCAGACATGGTTGTGTCTAATAATTTCCGTAACTTGGTGGCGGCTTTAGAGCTCGGCAAGCTCACACACATACCATGCCTAGCCCATGTGTTTAACTTAGTGGTTCAGCAGTTTATCAAAACCTACCCCAATTTGTCTGAGCTACTGAGGAAGTTGCACCGCGTGAGTGCCCATTTCCGAAAGTCATCTACAGCTGCCGCCGGTCTGGCGATGCTGCAGCAGCGCTTGCAATTGCCAGCTCACCGACTATTGTGCGACGAGAGCACGCACCGGAACTCCACGCTCCACATGTTGGCCAGGCTTTGTGAGCAGCAGAGGGCAGTAGTTGAATACCAGCTGTAACATAGTCGTCGCCTTTCCAGTCAGCTTCCACTCTTCACAAGCGATGAGTGGGCATGGATGTCTGACCTCTGTGAGATTTTACGCAACTTTGAGAATTTAACACAGACGGTGAGCGACGATACCGCTATTATCAGCATAACCATAATAAAGAAGGTTCATTCCATCTGTAGATGGTTGAGCACCCTTAATACCCCTGCCCCGATTTCCCATATCCCTGCATTCCCATGTACCCCTTCCCTGCCCAGCAGCATCAACTCATGCTGCTGTGTACCCCTTATTAACCCCTTAACTGCTGCAGCCCTTATCCAGCCCAGCAGTACCCCAGCCCAGAACCCTTGCAGTGCCCAGCAGCCCTGTAACCCTGAACCCCTTCAAGGCGGAGTACCCCTAATACCCCTGCCCTGATTTCCCATATCCCTGCATTCCCATGTACCCCTTCCCTGCCTAGCAGCATAAACTCCTGCTGCGTACCCCTTAAACCCTATTAACCCTTTAACTACTGCAGCCCTTATCCTGCTCAGCAGTACCCCAACCCGGAACCCTTGCAGTGCCAGCAGCCCAGTAACCCTGAACCCCTTCAAGGTAGATTGACCCCTGCAACCCATGTTGTGTTAACACTTGCAGTGCCATTACCCCTGGACTGCATTGTTATTTGTGACCCTTTTTACCCTGTTATTTCAGTAGGGACAGTGTGAGTAGCTAGGTGGGTGGGTTACTGCTGTAATGTATGTTAGTGTAATTGTATTTGTGGGGTGGAATTGGGATTGTATGTAGTGTAGTTAGGAATATTGTATGTATAGTAGTGTTGTAATTGACTGACTGTATTACTGTGCGGCTATAAATATATATATTCATATTCCCTTTTATATGGATATATATAATTATAGCAATATTTAGACTATAGACGTGTATTGTATTAATAAATGTTTCTTTATTATTTTACATAGTATCTAGTCTGTTATTCCATAGTGGTATAGTAGCAATAGCGCAGTAAGTTGTCGTTAAGTTCAGTGGATAGTGTAAGGCAAAAGGAGGTATATATCTTTATTTAAGGTATAAATAGGCGGAGTCATCAGTAGACAATCCCGCCTCTTTATGAATATTAATTATTTATATTTGCATAAATACTGATAATTTATATTCCCCTTAACAGTGTCTAAGCTGGACATGTGGCATGAACTGGCGCTCTATGCCTTGGAGGTGCTGGCCTACCCTGCCGCCAGAGTTTTGTCAGAGCAGGTATTAAGTGCTGCTGGGGGCATAATAACTGATAAGTGCATCGCCTGTCAACTGAAAATGCTGACAGGTTGACTCATCAAAATATCGCTCATGTATGCCAGGCTGATTAGAGGCAATGAAAAGCTGTCCTCGGTGGGAGGTGTATCATCTGTGTCCTCTGTATCCCCCAGCTGAGCTCCAGTGATGACCGTGAGCTGATCTGGGTGCTACCCTGCTGTGAATGCAGATCCTCCTCATCATCATCATCCTCATTAGAGTTAAGCGGACACCTGGAAGTTCGGGTTCGACGGGTTTGGCCGAACTTCACAAAAAGTTTGGGTTCGAGATCCGAACTTAACCTGAACTTGACCCCGAACCCCATTGAAGTCAACTTTTGGGCACTAAAATGGCTGTAAAAAGTCCTGGAAAGGGCTAGAGGCAGCAAAATGTGGGTAAGTGCTCTGCAAACAAATGTGTATAGGGAAATGACTTAAAATAATATAAAATAAATAAAAATTTAAAATTTAGGAGGAGAAAATGGATGTGGAGTAGGAAATGAGGAGGCGTAAGGTGGGAATGCCATCAACAGCATGTCTACCAGCATGTGTTTGTAGTCACGCATCTTTCGATCATTACCAGATGTTTTTACCAAATTTGGTTCCCTGTCAGCAATGCACAGCAGGGGTTTTCACCAGCAAAACAGGCTTCATTTTACCTACCAATGGAACAGACGATTTTTAAAAATGTAGGCCCCTTGCATCCAGGCAGAGCAGGTGTTTTTCACCGGCAAAACTGGGTTAAATGTCACCCACCAATGAAACAGGCGATTTTTAAAATGTAGGCCCCTGGCACCCAGGCAGAGGAGGGGTTTATTCACGGCAAAACGGGGTTCATGTCACCCACCAATGGAACAGGCGATTTTTGAAATTTAGCTCCCTGTCACCTATGCAGAGCAGGGGTTTATTCACGGCAAAACGGGGTTCATGTCACTCACCAATAAAACAGGAGATTTCTAGAAATGTAGGCCCCTGGCACGCAGGCAGAGGAGGGGTTAATTCACGGCAAAACTGGGTTAAATGTCACCCAACAATGGAACAGACGATTTTTAAAACTATAGGCCCCTGGCACCCAGGCAGAGCAGGGGTTCTTCACCGGCAAAACTGGGTTGATGTAACCCACCAATGCAACAGATGATTTTTAAAAATGTAGGCCCCTGGCACCCAGGCAGAGGAGAGGTTAATTCACGGCAAAATGGGGTTCATGTCACCCACCAATGGAACAGATGATTTTTAAAAATGTAGGCCCCTTGCATCCAGGCAAAGCAGGGGTTTTTCACCGGCAAAACTGGGTTAAATGTCACCCACCAATGGAACAGACGATTTTTAAAAATGTAGACCCCTGGCACCCAGGCAGAGGAGGAGTTTATTCACGACAAAACGGGGTTCATGTCACCCACCAATGGAACAGGCGATTTTTTGAAATTTAGCTCCTTTTCACCTATGCAGAGCAGGGGTTTATTCACGGCAAAACGGGGTTCATGTCACTCACCAATGGAACAGGCGATTTTTAGGAATGTAGGCCCCTGGCACCCAGGCAGAGGAGGGGTTAATTCACAGCCAAACTGGGTTAAATGTCACCCACCAATGGAACAGACGATTTTAAAAAAAGTTGGCCCCTGGCACCCAGGCAGAGGAGGGGTTAATTCACGGCAAAACTGGGTTAACTGTCACCCACCAATGGAACAGAGGATTTTTAAAAAAGTTGGCCCCTGGCACCCAGGCAGAGGAGGGGTTTACTCCAGAAAGAGACAACAGATGGACGGCACTCACCCCGTATTGAAGTTAGCGGACTGAAGAAGGACAAATTTGTCAGAGATAAGCTAGACTATGAATCTGGCCACTTTTTTGACTGGAACCCAGGTCGTAAAAGGAATCGAAGGAGAAAGGCGGGACAACGCCCTAGGGGAGATTTTTGGACTAGCGAATCAGACTCAACTCTATCCGATAAGGCCGGTGGTGCTAAGAATCAGACGAGTAGATTGGAGTCTGACCCCTTTGGAGGTGAATCGGGAGAGGTCGCAGAAAAAAGGATCACACGAAAATCCGGGCGTGCCAGGAAACAAGTGTCTTGGAGAAAGTAGTGGACGACTCGGAGTCTGTTGCTAATATTGAACATGGACAACTGGTGGTTAATCTGACGGGGCGTGAATTGCCATTGGGCTGCATGCGGGTCCTTAACCGGGGACTCGGGTTCAGCCTTACTGAGCAATTCGACCCCGTATCCTTTGAAGTTGATCTCTTTAAGGGGGTCAGGAAAATGTTACTTCATAAATTGTACAAAGATTCTCCTCGTGTCCCTTCCCAGGTACCAGCGGGTCACGTTCCGGTGTGTCCTGATCCTAGGGGTTTCACCATCTCCACTACCTTTGAGGATGAGGAATGGAGATGTATTGAGTTTCTGTCTGATTCAGATCCGTCTGCTAGTGCTCCAGTGTTGGACACCAAAGAGGTGTTTAAAGGAGGTGTTGCTTCCAAGTTTTGCCCCCCTTGTCTTCTGGCAGTAACATAGTATATAAGACCGAAAAAAGACATTTGTCCATCCAGTTTGGCCTGTTTCCTACAAGTTAATCCAGAGGAAGGCAAAAAAAAACTGTGAGGCAGAAGCCAATTTTTCCCACTTAAGGGGAAAAAATTCCTTCCCAACTCCAATCAGGCAATCAGAATAACTCCCTGGATCAACGACCCATCTCTAGTAGCTATAGCCTGTAATATTATTACACTCCAGAAATACATTGAGTCCCCTCTTGAATTCCTTTATTGTACTCACCATCACCACCTCCTCAGGCAGAGAGTTCCATAGTCTCACTGCTCTTACAGTGAAGAATCCTTTTCTATGTTTGTGTACAAACCTTCTTTCCTCCAGACGCAGAGGATGTCCCCTCGTCACAGTCACAGTCCTGGGGATAAATAGATGATGGGAGAGATCTCTGTACTGACCCCTGATATATTTATACATAGTTATTAGATCTCCCCTCAGTCGTCTTTTTCTAAAGTGAATAACCCTAATTTTGATAACCTTTCAAGGGTACTGTAGTTGCCCCATTCCAGTTATTACTTTAGTTACCCTCCTCTGAACCCTCCCCAGCTCTGTTCTGTGCTTTGTTCACAGGAGCCCAATACAGTACTCCATGTGTGGTCTGACTAGTGATTTGTAAAGTGGTAGGACTATGTTCTCATCACGGGCATCTAAGCCCCTTTTGATGCAACCCATTATCTTATTGGCCTTGGCAGTAGCTGCCTGACACTGGTTTTTGCAGCTTAATTTGCTGTTTATTAAAATTCCTAGATAATTTTCCATGTCGGTGTTACCGAGTGTTTTACCATTTAATATGTACGGGTGACTTGCATTATTCCTTCCCATGTACATAACATTACATTTGTCAGTGTTAAACCTCATTTGCCATTTCTCTGCCCAAGCCTCCAATCTATCCAGATCCCTCTGTAGCAGAAAACTGTCCTCTTCAGTGTTAATTACTTTACACAGTTTAGTGTCATCTGCAAAAATGGATATTTTACTCTGCAAGCCTTCTACAAGATTAGTGGTTATCACAAATTTTCGAATTGCGAATTTTAATTGCGAATATCGGCACTTCGAGAATTCGCGAATATTTAGAATATCGCAAAATATATTCGCAATTGCGAATATTCGTTTTTATGCAAATTTTATATGCAAATTTTCACAACCAAGAAAATAATGTCATTATTTTCTTATTGCGAAAATTCGCATAAAAAAATTGCATAAATTTGCATAAAAATGTGCATAAAAATTTGCACAAACTAGCATTTAAAAGATACCCTTTAAATACCAGCTTATGCTATTTTTTATGTAAATTTATGTGAATTTTATGCAAATTTTTATGCAAATTTTAGGCGAATTTATTTTATGATAATTTTCGCAATCAAGAAAATAATGACTGGAGATTACGAATTTGCGAATTTTCGAATATATGGCGAATATTCGCCCAAATATTCGCGAAATATCGCAAATTCGAATATTGCCCCTGCCGCTCATCACTATACAAGATCATTAATAAATATATTGAAGAGAATAGGGACCAATACTGATCCCTGAGGTACCCCACTAGCGACAGTGACCCAATCTGAGCATCTACCCTCTGTTTTCTGTCACTCAGCCAGTTACTTACCCACATACAGACATTTTCTCCCAGTCCGAGCATCCTCATTTTATATACTAACCTTTTATGAGGTACAGTGTCAAATGCTTTGGAGAAGTTCAGATATACGACATCCATTGATTTGCCGCTGTCAAGTCTAGAACTTACCTCCTCATACCTCCTCATAGAAGCTGATTAAATTACCTCCTCATAGAAGCTGATTAAATTCGTTTGGCATGACCGATCCTTGCTTATTTTCATTGAGATACTCCAAAATAGCATCTCTTAGAAACTCTTTAAACAGTTTACCAACAACAGATTTACCGGCCTATATTTTCCAGGCTCTGTTTTGGACCCTTTTGAATATTTGCACTACATTTGCTAGGCGCCAATCCTGTGGAACATTCCCTGTCAGTATAAAGTCCGTAAATATCAGAAATAAAGGTCTGGCTATGACACCACTTAATTCCCTTAGGATACAGGGGTGTATGCCATCCGGTCCTGATTGTACTGTTCTATTATGGGCCAGCTGTTCCGTTCCACAAATACGGAATGCACAAGGATGTCATCCGTATTTTTGGTGGATCAATTTTTCGCGGACACGCAAAATACATATGGTCGTGTGCATGAGCCCTAAATCTGTGGAACAGTCTACCTCAGGACGTGGTCAGAGCAGGAACACTGGGAAGTTTTAAAAAAGATTTAAATTAATTCCTAAAATTAAAGGGGTTATCTCATGAAAAATGTAAAAATTCTGACTTAGTCTAGTATATGACAACTTCTTTCTAACAAATCTAGAATGAGCCCTGTGTCTCACATGCATTCAGAGATCTCCAAGTTTATTGCATCAATTGTTCTGCTAGATGTATTTCAAGCTGTCAGTTTAGGGGCGTGTCCTTTGTACTACAGCTCGTGGCAGTTCATGGATGGAACTGAACATATGCTTCTGTCTAAGGCTTTTTCACACTAGCGGCAGGACGCAGCTCGGCAGCGGACAGTGAGAGGCCGCCGGACTAAATGTCGGACATGTCGTAGTTTTAGTCCGATGGCCTCTCGCCGTGCACTGCCGTGCTGTGCCAGAACTGTGCCCCCGCCCCCATTATAGTCTGGCGACACACTTGAACTAGCTGCATCCGTCCTGCCGCTAGTGTGAAACTAGCCTTAGCAAGCAGGTCAGAAAATTTAAACAGAACAAACATCAGGTGGTGCTATACAGATAGATTTAATTGAATAACTCAGCAGCTATAATACATTTTTAATTACATGTAATTACAAAAGTATTCGGACACAGGTGCTGGTTTGAAAATTGTAGAATATTTTTGTAGGACAACCCCTTTAGATAACATTAATGCTAATAAAATGTGTAGAAGTCTGGGTCTCACTCATCTTTCCTAAACTTCAATGCTGTAAATATATATATATATATGTATATATATATATATATATATATATATATATATATCTACACCCAACCCATCATAACTTTCATAATTTTACTGTGAAAAATGTGTTCTTTGGGAAGAGGGACTAGACTGAACCTTTGCACCAGAGCCCAGGAGCTTCTGAGCTATGCCTCTGGATAACCCATTTTAGAACCAGAGATCCTGATTATCAAAAATGATTTTTAGTTGTTGTAGCCAGCTCATGACTGGGATTTGTTGTGTCATGGATTTATACCTGCTGTATGTGACTGCAATGAAATAATAATTTACTTTTTAAAGGTGTTGTTCACCTTTGGTTAAGTATTCTTCAGACCAATCAGCAAGGTCCAAGGTAGTAATCATACTTACTTGACCCCTTTGGCTGAATTTCAGCTCCACTGCTGAAGGTCCCAAGGTCTCCTGCATTAACATCCAGTTTTAAGTGGGTCATGTGACTGCTGCTACTGCTGCTGGGATAGCAATGGAGATGGAACCCAGGAGCAGGGAAAAGATAAGTATGATTACTACCGCATGGTCTGGCCACACTAGGGGTCTCAATAAAAACTCACCAAAAGTGAAAAACCGCTTTAAGTTTAGTATCTGCTGGAAAAATGTCCATGTTAAAGTTAGTATAAATACTAACACAGTACTCAAAACTTACCTAAAGGTGAATCTGTGGTCAATTGGGTACCAGATATGTGGCATAATCTGTTACAAAGCCTTATTGCTCGCCACTTGTTGAATATCAAAGATTTGCTGCAGTGAAGATTATCTAAAAAAATGACAGAGAATTATTTTTAAAAAAATCATCACAAATCTTAAAACCTCAGGATAGGTCATGAATATCAGATGGACGGTGGTCCGTCTAGTCCTTCCCATTAAAGTGAATGGGGACGGAGGAGCTGCAATTACAGTACAACTACTCGCCACTACGATGTGAAAGAAATTTAGTGGTTAATGAACATGAATGGTGCTAATAGTACTTAATTGTGAAATCTTCATTTTCTGGGTTTTATGCCTAAAATCTATGATTGAAAAATATAGTCACCGTATAGTCACTTGATTCTTTACAGGAAGTTAGACAAACACCGCAAATAGGGAACTGCTTGGCAGAATGTGATGAAATAGACAAGCGGGACTTTTGCAGAGATGACTCATGTTCATGCGTGGTTGCATGTATTTTTCCATACCATTCTGTTTCTGAATGGTTGCTTTATTAAATGCTTGTGATTGGACATATTAAAATTAATGTCTAAAGGGGTGGTGGCTAGATCCACAATGTACATCTAATAAAATTGGCTCGTTGGACTGCCCGGCAGAGAATCCTTTAACCAGCAAACTGTCTGGTGGCTGTTTGATTCTCAGGTCGACTGCATCCCCTGGCACCTGGGGAAAACTTATTGTTACAGGTTATGGGGATGGGGAAAACACCAGATACACACAACAACAAATAGACAACAGTCTGGTCCTCCAAATCTAAGGAAGAGGGATGATGACCTCCTAGTAATCCCTAGGCCTTACCCTAACTCCTACCAGTATGAGCATATCCTGATGGTGGAAATACTCACGTCTCCCTGAGGCCTAAAAACAACACACACCAGGGATGAACAAACAGAGAAGGCAACAAGTACTTAGCTTAGAGATGTATGGAGAAGCAGGACATCCAAGACAAACAAACAACTCCAAGCAGAAATATCAACCGCATGGTCAGCAGTGTGAGGCGGACCTAAATAGAGCTCATCACTGATAACGAGCGGCACCTGAGGAGAGGTGAGATCCTGCCAAACAACAACATACATAGAGGAAAACAGAGAGACCTGTCAGATAGCCTCACGTGCAGCAAGTCTATTCGATCTTCTCACCCCTCTCACAGGAGGGACTGTGACACTTATAAACCAATTTGAATCCCACAGACAAGCGAGTGTAGTCCCCTAGTTTGGGACTTGTCCTAAATTGCAGTGACAACTATGTTCATGGCTAGCAGGTATACAGTGAAGAGAATGAGCACTGCATTCTTTTCAAACAGCTGATCAGCAGGGGTGCAGGAAATTAGACCCTTGCCGATCTGATATTGATTACCTATCAATATTGGAAAATGGCTAACCCCTTTAAGAGAGGAATTAGCTGTCCAAGCAGCATTATCTCACATACAATCTAATGTCCCTCAACAAGCTTACCATATCGCAGAGGCAGAGCAGAGAAAAATACAGTTGGAGGATGACAATTAAATCTTTCATACTCAACTGAGTGCGGCAAAGAATAAACACCTATCTGCAACAACAATATTAGCATAGTAGGAATGAGAGCTACAAAAGCTATGCGAAGAGGATAGGTTTGCATTATTGTTGCAGGGTGGAGAGGGCCCACAGGACTGGAGCTGACCAACACTTGACAAAGTCACCCCAAGAGATGTGCACAGATGCTGCAGCTTCCTCTATAATAATCACAATAGACCACAACAGATCATAATGAAGTTTTTGGATTTTAATGATAAGGTAGAAATTCTCTGAGCTTTTCAGAAGCGGAAAACACCACTAGAATTTAGGGGTTCCAGAGTTCTGCTGTTTAAGGATTACTCAGCCAAGGTGGCTGCACAATATGTATGGAACAATTCAAACACACAGTTGGTTTATCTGGCACTACTGAGAGTATTTCTTTTAAACAGCAATATTTTGACTGGTGTCAGAAGCAGAGGAATCTCTAGAGAACAATCTTTGGTTCCAGCCCAAGTCTCCAGATCAAAGAGGTTTACCTCCCAGAGAATGGCAATCCCCAGGGCTAGAGGTTTCCAAGGTTGTGGAAGACGAGATTGTATTTTCGAGTGGCATGCCAATACCTTCCTCCAAAAGATCGTGGGACTATTAAGTGGGCAATGTGCAAAGCCGCAGTATCCTGAGGGCCCACCACTTCTATTGCTTTTGAGTTACCCAAAATGTTCTCCTCTTTCCCTATCTCTTCTAATTCTTCTCTCCTCCCATTTCTTCTTCCTCCGTCCCTCTTTTTTTCTGAGGAGAAGAAGGTGGGAATGTAGGTTCTACACTGTTTATGACTTCATGACGGTCCAATATTGTATGGATGCAAGGAGGTACAAATGCTGTGAATCTAACCATTTGTTATGTTGGGGAAAAATAAGTAATCATCAGAGATTGTTATACTGTAGACTTGGTCCTCCTAATGTTAATTATGTGGACCTAGTCTTTTGAAGTTTTATGTGGATCTATTAATGCCTTGCAAAGGAAAATATGGGGCTGTGAGTCTAAACCCTTACATGTCTATGGAGTGGGAGAGCCAAATGAATATCTGGTCAGACATTTGGTCAACTCTAGTAGCTACTCGAGGAGCAAATTCCACAGGGGTCATATAAAAAGTGCTGGTGCAAGCCACTTCCTGTGATTTATGGGTTCTCTCATGTGACTTTGCTCACCAATCCTGCCCATATTTAAGTGGCTCAGTCCCCTTCCCAGGTGCCTGAGTGTCAAGGTCCTTGTGTCCTGCAAAGGTTGCTGATATCTTTGCTTGTGTTTCTGGACTTCGCAAACTGTTTGATCCCTGCCTGCTTGTCTTGACTCTCCTGTTGCTGACCCGGATTGCCTGACCTGTACTGCCTGCCCTGACCTATGGCTTGTTTGACTTTGCCTGTGGATCATCCTTTGGTCTTGCACTGTTGCTTCTGGAGTACGACTCGGCCTGCTGACTACATCTGTACCTCTGGTACCGCCTGGTCCTTCTGGACCATCTGCTTCATATGCCAATCCTCCTCAAGAGGTAGCGACCTGGTGTTCCTCTCTTGAAAAGTCTATCCCCACCATCAGGGGTACTGTGAAGAATGAGGGGTCATTTAGACAACGACCTTAGATGAGGTAGGATACGTGGCACAGTCGGTTCACACCCGCTGGTTTGTGACAGTACACTCAGGCCATGAACCCTGCTGGTCACCCCAAGCCTTTTGGTCAAGAACTGTTACAAGAGATGAGACGTCAGAGCGAACATCAGGACGTCCTGATGCCATTCATGCATAGTGTCACTGCTCGTCTGGATGCCATCTCACCTTCAGCTACTGCAGGGTCATCAGTCGCTGCTACCACTGCAATACCCATACCGGTGAACCAGGAGTTGAGTGCCACTGATGTGCAACTTCCTCTGCCACCATTCTATGGTGGAGATCCAAAAACTGTTGTTCTGCCAAGCAGAAATTGAGAATCATTACAGATCACATCTGCCTCAAATTTGGTATTTCTGTAGTGATTACTGTGGCTATAGCACCATCTAGCAGTGTTAAGTTGTATTACACTTTGTTTTTCCTATTACAAAGACTGCTGTATTGTGGGTGGTGCAAAGCAGAGCTGTCCTTCTGCAAATCTCCTTCTCAAACGCCACCATCGTTGTAAATGCATATCTGCTGAGAGATCTAACTTTATTTCAGGGATATGTTATGCAGAGAAGTTCAGTGAGTTGTCATTGTTACTCTGGGAGTTGTTACTACTGTTAGTTAGACATGTAGTCCTATGTTAGGCAGCCATTTTACCATATGCTTCAGTGTTATGCAAATGTTACAGTACATGCTATTCTATACGTTATACTTATACATGTTATTTGTATTCTTGTAGTTTTACCGTACAACCTCTTACACACGCGCATCGCGCAGAGAGTACAACCTGTTGACCAATAAACAAGTTAGACTACAAAGAGCAGTCCTCTTATTTAGAAGACAGGAATGGTTTATGCTGAATGTCAGACTGCACACTGTGTGAACGTGTAGACAGAACGGTAAAACAGATGCTAGTCACCAGCGATAGTGGATCTGACTATACGGAGCCGCCATCACACACGCGGTCCTGTGTACAAGGTTACAGCGGCTGCCATACAGTCACAAGAAGAGAGTGCAGCCCCAGCAAGTGCGGCATGACTCAGACCACACTGAAGTCCGTTCCTACCTAGACTGAGTCTGCACAGAGACATTAAGCAGTCAGCAAAAGGCACACAATGTCTGCTAGCCAGGCATCATCATACAGGACCAGGTCACAAGCAAGCTGATCTAGCAAGTCCTCAATAAAAGAAAAGAGCTGCTCTCGCCCATGCAGAAGCTTAGGCTGCAAAGTAAGGTCTTCCTTTGTTGCACAAGAGATGCAACTAAAGAAAGAGACAGAACGCCTAAGCGTCACTGGAAAAACCCGCAGCAGAGAAAGAAGCGGCAGCTGCAATAGCCAAAGCAGAGTTCCTAAAAGCCATGGAGTTCCCTGGATCCGAGAAACACAGCAAAGTACTTGGGCCAGACCTAGATCAACAAGATCCAGCACAGCGTGCCTCAGAATATGTACATCAGCATCCCAAGACAGATGACAACTATGATCCAGTAAATCAGCCAGCTTATACAGTGTTAAAGATCCTACTTTGAACCACAGTACCTCGAGCAGTATGGTATGCGACAAAACGATGCTGACCACAACTACCGCCCTATAAAACGAAAGCTACAACCTTCACTTTGACTTAAAGGGACAACCTTCGCGTCAGAATGATGTTATGCAGACTTCACTAAGCCAGAAACCCCTAAAAGGTATGGTGATACACCACACATGCAGCATAACAACACCACATCGGTTAGAATTGGCACTGGCCGCCATGGACTTCGCTAAGTTCTTTGCTAAATGGTAGATGGTTACCAAAGGACTTATAAAGTTCACCGATCGACCCAACAACTACAGGGCATAGCAAGCCTCCTTCCAGAATGCCATAAGGGACTTAGATCTTTCCTGTAGTGAGGAGTTAGATCTCTTGGTAAAGTGGCTTGGAAGCTAGTCTGCTGAACATGCCCAAAGAATCAGAGACATTAACATAAACTATCTGGGCAAAGGCCTAAAGATGGTGTGGGAAAGACTTGATGAGTGTTATGGGTCAATAGAAGCTAGAGAAAATGTTTTATATAAGAGAATTGATAATTTTTCCAGAGTAGTGGGTAGGGATTACCAGAATCTCAGGGACAGATTGACTGTTCCAAAAATGCTCCATACGCCCAGAGACTTGACCTAGGATGGGTCATTATAGGAGACGTCTGTCTAGGAGGAGCACATAAGCCGACCTCAGTCAGCAGTATGCTCACCAACACACTTGAAAATGGCCACCCTTCCCTATTCCAGCCCTGTCACAGTAGTTTCCTGATAAAAGAATTGACACACACAGCTTCTGTGCCTTGTCCTTTCACAGATCCCTCCTGTGAAGACCACACCTGCGATGGTGAGCAAGATCACTTAGGGTCCACAGGACAAAAGAAGACAACAGGGTTGCAATGTCCATAGAGGACAAGTCAAAAAGCTGGGTCACACCTTTACCGTTTAAACGCTTACCTAACAACAAAGAACTTGTCTACAGTCGATTTATCTCCCTCAAACATAAACACCAGAGACGACAGAACATTTCTTTACCTTCATGGAAAGAATATTCCAGAACAACCATGCAGAAATGGCACCCACACTCCAAGACTCTGAGGAGTGTTGGTACTTACCCATATTTGCTGTGTATCATCCTAAAAACGAGGGCAGATACGAGTAGTATTCGACTCGAGTGCCAGGTGCAAAGGCGTCTCGCTAAATGATCTCTTACTGCCTGGTCCAGACCTCAACAACAGACTTCTGGAAGAACTTTTACGCTTCCGCAGAGATTCCGTAGCATTTATGGCCGACATACAAGTAAGAACGAGGAAGAGCACAGAAACTACATGAGGTTGAAGACATTGTAGAGTACCGAATAAGAGTGCATATCTTCGGAAACTGTACTTCCCCTACAGTCGCTATCTACGGTCTCAGGCATTCAGCCCGAGAGGGTGAAGCAAAGTATGGGTCAACTATCAGATCCTTTGTGGAAAAGGATTTCTACGTGGACGACTGCTTGAAATCCACACCTACGAACGAGACTACAATCAGTCTCCTGAAAAGAGCCCAAGAAATGCTTGCTCTATCTTAATTGAGGTTGCACAAAATCGCCTCCAACAGCCATGAGTTAATGGAGGCCTTCTTACCCCAAGACCATTCAAGTGATCTAAAGCAGCGTCCCCAACCGCCGGGCCATTGCCCAGGACCGGGCCCTGGAAGATAGTTTGCCGGGCCGCAGAGGAGCGGAGACGCCAGGCGCATGCATGTCCGACGTGCACATCAGACAGAGTGGCCAGAGTCAGTGGAGAAGGAGGGGGAAGGAGGGAGGGAGGAAACCTTCCCTCCCATGACGCGGCCGCCGCAGAGCCCAATAAAATTTGCAGGCTCTGATGCGCCGCACCATTGCCACCAATGAATGTGTGGCCAATATTAAAGTGGGAGGAGGGACGGGGAAGGTTTACCGCTGCGCCGTCTCAGCTTGTGCTCGGCGAACGGCAGCGTCAGCCTCCTCCTCCTTGTGTTCTTTAGTCCCCAGCCATTCGTTTCTCTGAAAAGCAGCAGGCGCAGGTAAGCAGCCCACATCCCGTCCCAAATTATTAGCGTGCCTCAAAATAGAGGCAGGCAAAAATATGTATATGTATCAGGCAGCCCGCAAGATTTTGGGTATTGTGACTTATTAACCGCAATGTTGCCAGAAGCCATAATTTCAGAAGATGGGGTCACCTATTATTAATCTGAGGTACATGGTGCTATTACATTAGTACTTCCATATACCTCACATTAAAAGTAAGTGGCTCCAAGCAGCTCATCAAATAATGGGCAACATTGGGTTAACCACTAATGTACATTTGATGAGGTTACTTACTATTAATGTGAGGCACATGCAGGTCCAAATTGATAAGTAGCCCTGCCCACCTCACTCGGTCCCTGGGAAAAAGCCCTTCACACGTAGAGGATTTCTGTCCACCATAAACAGCTTATATGATCCTCTGGGATTTGTAGTGCCTGTTAATATCCAAGGCAAAATTATGTTAAGAGACTTCACCACAGAGACGTCTGATTGGGATGATCCACTTCCCACAGAGAAAAAGGACCTGTGGACAGGTTAGAAGAAGTCTCTTGAAGCTTTGACCAGCCTTCAAGTGGCATCCACTGAAGTCAGCCATAGCTACGGCAATTGCAGCCGTAGCATACCTAAAGACCATAGACGCCAAAGAACAATGCCATATACTGTTTGTTATGAGCCGGACCAAACTGGCGCCAGTCAACGAACACACGATACCCAGACTGGAACTCTGTGCTGCTGTGCTTACAGTGGAGTTGGCTGAGCTTATAATGACAGGAACGAAGATGTTAAGTTTTATACGGACAGCAAGGTAGTCCTAGGATATATTTGCAACAAAACCAGACGCCTTTACGTCTATGTCAGCAATCGGGTGTTAAGGATCAGGAGATCCACTTGTCCTAAACAGTGGCACTACGTGCCTACACCACATAATCGTGCGGACCACGCGACTAGATCCATAGCACCAAGCCACCTTAAGGACACAACATGGTTTACGGGTCGTGCATTCCTGTACCATTCAATGTCTTGCAGTATCTGATCCGACACGTTTGAATTGGTAGGCCCAGATGCTGATGAAGAAATCTGACATAAAGTTTATTTTCTACACACAATGACTTCAGACCACCAACTCAAATTCCATTGTTTCAACAGGTTCTCCAAAGGCCAAAAAGTCTCCAAGGATAGCGCTTTGAAAAGGCTCAATCCCATCATTGAACAATATGGGTTGCTAAGAATAAATGACCTAGTAGTGGCGACTGTTGACACCAGGCGGGGAGTGTTCTGCCCAGCAGAGTTTGATTACAGATCACATCTGCCTCAGCTTTGGTATTTCTGTAGTGTTTAGTGTAGTTATAGCACCATCTAGAGGTGTTAAGTTGTATTACACTTGGTTTTTCCTATTACAAAGACTGCTGCATTTTGGGTGGTGCAAAGCATTGTGGGAGTGCAAAGCATCCTGGGAAGGAGAAGTCTCCAGTCACCAGGACACATCAGCAAAGCTGTCCTTCTGCATATCTCCTTCTCAAACGCCACCATCCTTGTAAACCATATCTGGTGAGAGAGCCACCTTTATTTCAGGGATATTATGTTATGCAGAGATGTTCAATCAGTTGTCATTGTTACTCTGGAGGTTGTTACTACTGTTAGTTAGACATGTAGTCCTATGTTAGGCAGTCATTTTGCCATGTAGTTCAGTGTTATGCAAATGTTACAGTACATGCTATTCTATATGTTATACTTATACATGTGTTTTGTATTGTTGTAGTTTTACCGCACACTTGTACAATCTCTCACATACGCCCATCGCGCAGAGAGTATAACTTGTTGACCAATAAACACAGAACAGTCTTCTTATTTGGAAAATACTGTAGGAATGGTTTATGCTGAATGTCAGACTGCACACTGCGTGAATGTGTATGAAGACAGAACACCTGTCATGGATTCTTGAACCAGTGCCTGATCCACTTTGAGTTCCACAGGGAGAAGTTTCCCACTGAGCGGTACAAGGTCACCTTCATTGTGTCCCTGCTGTCTGATGAGGCCATTCCTTGGGCAAATCCTATTTGGTAACATGGAGGTCCAGAGACCACTAAGCTGCAGTCCTTCCTGGCTACCTTCCGGCTGGTGTTTGAAAAACCGGCCACACGTCCTCCGCTGCATCAGCTCTGCTGCGTCTACAAAAGGGTCTCTTGTCTGTGGGTCAGTACGCCATCCAGTTTTGTACCCTGGCTACCGAACTTGCATGGAACAATGAGGCTCAACTAGTGGTGTTCTGGGAGGCCCGTTCTGACCGAACTAAAGATGAATTAGCTGGTCGCGACTGTCCGTTTACTCTGAATGACCTTATCAACCTGGCCACAAGGAATGTTCTAAGGAGATCATACCACACCAGAATACCACCTCGCTTGGCCCCATCCTTCCAGAGGCCAGTTCTTCCTCTACGGTCCACCCCATCTGAAAAGCCCATACAACTAGAGCATATTCCATTGTCTGACCAGGAACCCGCACCCGTGCCTGTATTGTGGAGGCAAGACCCACTTTGTGCTTAATTGTCCACAGAAGCCGGGAAATGCAAATGTCTAGGATCAGTTGGAGAGGTGGTCCTAGACAAGGAGAAGTCCTCTAAGAAACTTTCAGTTGCGGTGACTCTCTCTCATAAGGGAGTTACACTGTCTGTGCCTGCATTCTTGCACTTTGGGTAAGCCGGTGACTTAATTCAGCAGGCTCTGGTCCATTGGTACCAGCTCCTTACCATCTGTCTAGAAAAGCCTCGAGTTCGGGAAATGGTTCTATACAGTAGAAATCAATTTTTGAAGTTATTACCCGAAGTCTCGCAAGACTTCGTGAATTAATAACTTCGGCTCATCTGAGCCAATACATTCTAATACTGCACAGAGTGCACAGTATTGAAATCTGTACATCTGTACAGTATTGAAACAAAGTTTTATGCAAATAGACTTCGGATGTTTCATCCAAAGTTGATCTGCTCATTTCTAGTCCTGAGGAGAGGTCTTGAGAACCAGAAGAGAATGTTCAAGCTCCAAATTTGGTAAAAGGTTCCTCACCCGTAACAGCACCCAATGTTACCCTGCTTACCACCACGGTTCCAGGTTCCGTGTTCAGCGTTGATCTACTGCAGTTGTTTCCGCATTCACCGCTGCAGTCCTGGGCTCTGTCCTTGCAGAGATTGCCTGTCCTGGAATCCGCTCCGCAATTTCATTCCAGCCCTAAGCACAGCATGCTTCCAGCTTGTTCTCTGTAGCATTTCCTTTAGGGCAGGCACATGTCACTTTCTTTGATTTATGTATTAGCTCATGTGACTTTGCTGATCAATCGTAGCCCTCCTGCACATATTTAAGTGGCTCAACCCCCTTACCATGTGCATGAGTGTCAAGGTCCTTGTATCCTGCTCGTGTTCCTGTGGACCTGACCCATGTTTGTGTTTCTGGACTTTGCTAACTACTTGATCCCTGCCTGCTTGTCTTGACTCCCTTTGCCGAACCGGATTGCCTGACCTGTACCTGTGCCGCCTGCCCTGACCTATTGCTTGTTTGACTTCACCTCTACTTCATCCTTCAGCAGTGTGCAGACCGAACAGGAGGTCAGGGAGGAAGACTGTGTGGAAGACGATGCAGGGGACGATGAGGTCCTAGACCCCACATGGAATGAAGGTCATGCCACTGACTTTCATAGTTCAGAGGAAGAGGCAGTGGTGAGACCGAGACAACAGCGTAGCAAAAGAGAGAGCAGGGGGCAAAAGCAGAACAGCCGCCTCCAAGAGAGTTCGCCTGATACTGGCCACCGCCACCAGGGACCGAGCACCCCAAAGGCAGCTTCAAGGAGTTCCTGGCATGGCACTTCTTTAAACAATGTGCTGACGACAAGACCCGAGTGGTTTGCATGCTGTGCCATCAGAGCCTGAAGCGAGGCATTAACGTTCTGAACCTTAGCACAACCTGCAAAGCATGAACTGCAGTGGAGTAAACACCTTAGAAGCAAGGAACTCACTCTTCCTCTGCCTCGGGAGGAATGTTGGCACCTGCCGCCCACCAAACAGAGGATGTGCCACCGACAACACCACCTGCGTCACCAAGCATCTCCACCATGTCACACGGCAGCGTTCAGCTCTCCGTCTCACAAACCTTGAGAGAAAGCGTAAATTCCCACCTAGCCACCCTCGAGCCTTGGGCCTGAATGCCAGCATTTCTAAACTACTGGCCTTTGAAATGCTGTCATTCAGGCTGGTGGACACAGACAGCTTCAAACAGCTGATGTCCATGGCTGTCCCACAGTATGTTGTTCCCAGCCGCCACTACTTCTCCAAGACAGCCGTGCCTTCCCTGCACAACCAAGTATCCGATAAAATCAAGTGTGTACTGCGCAACGCCATCTGTGGCAAGGTCCACCCAACAGATACGTGGACCAGTAAGCACGGCCAGGGGCGCTATATCTCCCTAACTGCACACTGGGTAAATGTAGTGGCGGCTGGGCCCCAGGTGGAGAGTTCCTTGGCGCACGTCCTTCTGCCGCCAAGGATCGCAGGGCATCATTCTTTGCCTCCTGTAGCCTCCTCCTCCTACTTGGCTTCCTCCTCCTCTGCTTCCACCAGCTCATCCAGTCAGCCACACACCTTCACCACCAACATCAGCACAGCCCGGGGTAAACGTCAGTAGGCCATTCTGAAACTCATATGTTTGGGGGACAGGCCCCTACCGCGCAGGAGTTGTGGCGGGCTATTGAACAACAGACCAACGAGTGGTTTCTGCAGGTGGGTCTCAAGCCCGGCCTGGTGGTGAGCGATAATGGGCGAAATTTCGTCGCAGCTCTGGGACTAGCCGGTTTGACGCACATCCCTTGCCTGGCGCATGTGCTGAATTTGGTGGTGCAGAAGTTCATTCACAACTACCCCGACATGTCAGAGTTGCTGCATAAAGTGCGGGCTGTCTGTGCGCGCTCCGCGCTCACATCCTGCCGCTGCTCGCCTGTCTGCGCTACAGCGGAACTTCGGCCTTCCCGCCACCGCCTCATATGCGACGTGCCCACCAGGTGGAACTCCACCTTGCACATGCTGGAGAGACTGTGCGAGCAGCAGCAGGCCATAGTGGAGTTTCAGCTGCAGCACACACGAATCAGTCGCACTGTGGAACAGCACCACTTCACCACCAATGATTGGGCCTCCATGCGAGACCTGTGTGCCCTGTTGCGCTGTTTCGAGTACTCCACCAACATGGCCAGTGGCGATGACACCGTTATCAGCATTACAATACCACTTCTATGTCTCCTTGAGAAAATGCTTAGGGCGATCATGGAAGAGGAGGTGGCCCAGGAGGAGGAGGAGGATGAGGGGTAATTTTTAGCACTTTCAGGCCAGTCTGTTAGAAGTGGCTCAGAAGTAGGTTTTTGCAACAGCAGAGGCCAGGTACAAATGTGGCCAGCCAGGGCCCACTACTGGAGGACGAGGAGGATGAGGAGGAGGAGGAGGTGGAGGAGGATTAGGAGGAAGCAGGTTCACAGCGGGGTGGCACCCGACACAGCTCAGACCCATCACTGGTGCGTGGCTGGGGGATACGGAGGACAATGACGATACGCCTCCCACAGAGGACAGCTTGTCCTTACCTCTGGGGAGCCTGGCACACATGAGCGACTACATGCTGCAGTGCCTGCGCAACGACAGCAGAGTTGCACAAATTTTAACGTGTGTGGACTACTGGGTTGCCACCCTGCTGGATCCCCGGTACAAAGACAATGTGCCTACTTTACTTCCTGCACTGGAGCGTGATAGGAAGAGAGCATTCCCAAATGTCACAGGGGAACAGGTGGAAGCCCAAGGCGAAGGCAGAGGAGGAGCAAGAGGTCGCTAACGCAGCTGTGTCACGGCCAGCTCCTCTGAGGGCAGGGTTAGAATGGCAGAAATGTGGAAAAGTTTTGTCTCCACGCCACAGCTAACTGCACCACCACCTGATACGGAACGTGTTAGCAGGAAGCAGCATTTCACTAACATGGTTGAACAGTACGTCTGCACACCCCTCCACGTACTGACTGATGGTTCGGCCCCATTCAACTTCTGGGTCTCCAAATTGTCCACGTGGCCAGAGTTAGCATTTTATGCCATGGAGGTACTTGGCCTGCCCGGCGGCCAGCGTTTTGTCTGAACGTGTATTCAGCATGGCAGGGGCGTCATTACTGACAAACGCAGCCGCCTGTCCACAGCCAACGTGGACAAGCTGACGCTCATAAAAATGAACCAGGCATGGATCCCACAGGACCTGTGCCTCCCTTGTGCAGAATAATAGAAAAAGATTCAAGCAGCACTCCACATACACTTTCATAGGTAACGTCTCTCTGTTAGGTACCGGAGCTTCGGTCCTAGGTTGGTGCAAGCAGATAGGGACTCAGACCAAGGTCCCAAACAACTGTAGAAAGGAAATCCTAGCACTCCTCAAATTCCTTATCATCCAAAGGTTTATTCACAGGCAGCAAGTACAGGCGACGTTGACCCGTAAGTCTTTATCAAGCCATCAAATGGCTTGATAAAGACTTACGGGTCGAAACGTCGCCTGTACTTGCTGCCTGTGAATAAACCTTGGATGATAAGGAATTTGAGGAGTGCTGTGGATTTCCTTGTGCAGAATAGACATTTATAACTGCCTCCCTCAACCATGTATTCTTGTACTCCGGGCCACTTCTTTATTGAATCCTCATTTTTTTAACTTTACCATGATCTTACGGTGCAACCTAAAGTTGAATGAACCTCTCCTCTGTCTGGGTGGTGGGGCCGAAATAACTGAAAGTGGCCTTCTCCGGTGGTGGGTGATATGACGCATGATTCCTTGCTGTGGGACCTCTCTCCTCTGTCTGGGTGGTGGGGCATAAATAACTGAAAGTGGCCTTCTCCAGTGGTGGGTGATATGACGCATGATTCCTTGCTGTGGGACCTCTCTCCTCTGTCTGGGTGCTGGGGCCGAAATAACTGAAAGTGGCCTTCTCCGGTGGTAGGTGATATGACGCATGATTTCTTGCTGTGGGACCTGTACCCTCGGTCTGGGTGCTGGGCCGAAATAACTGAAAGTAGCCTTCTCCAGTGGTGGGTGATATGACGCATGATTCCTTGCTGTGGGACCTCTCTCCTCTGTCTGGGTGCTGGGGCCGAAATAACTGAAAGTGGCCTTCTCCAGTGGTGGGTGATATGACGCCTTATTCCTTGCTGTGGGACCTCTCTCCTCTGTCTGGGTGCTGGGGCCTAAATAACTTAAGTGGCCTTCTCCAGTGGTGGGTGATATGACGCCTTATTCATTGCTGTGGGACGTCTCTCCTCTGTCTGGGTGCTGGTGCCTAAATAACTGAAAGTGGCCTTCTCCAGTGGTGGGTGATATGACACCTGATTCCTTGCTGTGGGACCTCTCTCCTCTGTCTGGGTGCTGGGGCCAAAATAACTGAAAGTGGCCTTCTCCAGTGGTGGGTGATATGACACATGATTCCTTGCTGTGGGACCTCTCTCCTCTGTCTGGGTGCTGGGGCCGAAATAACTGAAAGTGGCCTTCTCCGGTGGTGGGTGATATGGCGCATGATTCCTTGCTGTGGGACCTCTCTCCTCTGTCTGGGTGCTGGGCCGAAATAACTGAAAGTGTACAAGTGTACATCCATACATACACCCGAACCCGAACTTCCAGGTGTTCGCTCATCTCTACTCTGTTCTACTCAAAGGCTTTATAGAGTTATAATATGTTCATGTGCATGAGGCCAAATTTAAAACATGACACATTTAGTCGACAGTCAAGAATGGCTTTTAACAGCAATCAAATCACTGTGTGAATGTAACCTTAAAGGAGGGCAACTATCCCAAAGCAGCATAAGTACTTAAAATGGACAATTGCAGTACAAAAAACAGTAAACATTGTGATAACCTAATAAGCATGCCCCATCAGGATAGATCATCAACATAAACCTGTTCCAGTAGTAAATCAACCACAAGGTCTATTATTATGGATAGAGAGAGATGATAGAATTACTGTATAACAGCTATTTTGAATCTTTGGGATACTAATTGGCTGAAGTGGAACAATCTTGCACTGTTAATAGAAAGCAATTAATCCTGCAATGCAGAGCATATTATCCTTGATAGTGTTTTCATAGGATGTTTTCATAATGTTTTAATAGGATGTCATATTTTTGCCTGTTTTCATGGACAGACAGCTCCCATGGGACAGTTTTAATGGCCATATAGACAGGAGTTTACCCATCTAACACCTGTTAAAAACAGCTACAAGAGCCTTTGATGGTTTTAAAAAATAATAAAGAAAAACAAAACTTTATGCACTTACACACGGGTACACTCATTCCTCAAACTCTTACTGCTTGGTGGATGCAACAGGACCTGTTCTCCCAGCGTGATGTCACATGATGATGCTGGGATCACAGCATACAATGATGAGTGAGTGTCCCTGCATGTTAAAGTGGATGAGTTTTTTTTTTCTGTCTGCACTATCATGGGTCAGAAGCTAAAGGGGGCACACTGGGGGCACAAAGGGGGCATTCTCTATACGGGGGGGCACTTTGGGGGCCATTATCTATACTGGGAGGTACAAAGGGGCCACTATCTATATGGTGGCACTATGGGGCTATTATGTATACTTGGGGGGACAAATGAGGACCATTATCTATACTAGGGGGCACTATGGTGGCCACCATTATTTACACTGGTAGGGCCCTATGGGGGCATTAAATATACCGAGGGCACAGTAGGGTTAAAATAAAAATAAACTATGAAATTCATCCATTTATAATGGATTTTTAATGGCTGTTAAAGACTGATGTAAAATGGATGCACACACTAAAGGGGTTGTGCCCTCAGAATAGGTCATCAACATAAACCTGTTGCAATAGTAAATCAACCACAAGGTCTATTATTATGGATAGAGAGAGACATGATAGCACTATAACAGCTATTTTGAATCTCTGGGATACTAATTGGCTGAAGTGGAACAATCTTGCACTGTTTATAGATAGCAATTAATCCTGCAATGCATAGTATATTATCCTTGATGGTGTTTCCATGTTAATGCTCTATAAAACATTTATGCTGTTTTAACACCTTTCCGGGCAATTTAATCACACCTAATAGTTTCAGACATCCAAATTGCAATACACATTTTACCACCATGATGTCCTTGACCTCATTATGATAAACAGTTATGCTGAGTGAAGCATGCATCAGCAGTATTTAATGCCAGAGATTTCTTGTACAAGTAATTCCAACTGAGAAAGTCTGTTGGATGAATAGCCAAGCGTCGCCAAGAGAAAATAGCAGTCCAGTTGCTCTGACTTATTACAACTGAAACATTTGCAAAATAAAATCTGTAAAAGAACAACATTATTGTTAATTATTATTATTAACCTGAAAGTCTTAATAATGGTAACATTTATTTGGGGCCAAGCCTTTATCACATGTGTCAAATTATTAGACATTAACTACCCTGCAACACACTTTAGTCACTTACTTCACAGGGGGTCATCACAAATGCACTAATTGTGGTACTAATTGACAGTTCCATTTACATATCAGAATCAGCGTACATCCCATTAATTAAATAATCTACTTGGGCATAGTCTTTTTCTTGTAGCTCTCATAAGCCTGAAGTACAAATAGTACTATGACAGCTATAAAGAACAAGTTCCCTAATAGCAGCACCACCAGCAGAAAGCTGTTATTCTGCACATGTTTTGTTATTTCCCGACAACAATAACAATATGGTCATCATCTTTCTTTAGATTACCATTTTCAAAGGACGCTGAAAAAATCTTGGTCGACATCAAAACACTAGAGTCTGGTTTGGATGTTGTGCTTGTGGTTCGGTTACTACTGACTGATAATGACAAAATTTCTGCCTCTGTTGTAGAGGTAGTTTCTTTTGGTGAATATGCTGTCTCCAACAGATCTGTAACAAGGGGAATAAGCGTAGTTGTCAGACCTGTTGTCTTTGCTGGTATTGTGGTAGTTACATTTTTGTTGGCTCTGACGAGATGATCTGTGTTGCAGTCATTGTAATAGTAGCAGCTGAAGAGGTGGGTGCCATTTTGATTTTACCTGGTTCTTTAGTAGTTGTTAAAGTCACATTTGACATAGCAATCTTTGTGACTTTAGCCTCTGTAGTGGTGACTGGAAAGGGCTCTTTGGTGTTAGTTAAAGGTTGAGGTGAATATGGTGATACTTTGTTTGATAAAACTGTCGGCTTAATGCTTTTTAAGGCCATTGGTGCCATCGTTGGGATTGTACTAAAAGCTGTGTTTTCTTCAGTGCTTTCTTGCTCAGTTATTAAAATTTGATGTGTTTGCTCTGTTGTTGGTTTTGTTGTCACATTCATAACTGAAGACATTAAGTTGTGAATAGCTTTTGTAGATTCTGTGCTGGTGGTCATTGCAGAGTACACTTTTGAAGTTACTACCTTTGTGCTTTTTGAGTTTATTAGAGAATAACTTTTTGTTGTTTCATTTATTTGTTGTGTACTAGTTGAGGATTCAGCAGTAGTTCTTGTTGAAGATGTGATTCCTGATCTACTGGAAGTTTCTGGAGTAGATTTTATTGTTTCCTTTGTCTTTGCGGTGGTTTGTTTTGCCCAATGCTCTGTACTATTTGTGGATAAAGTGGTAGTTATCGACATTATTTCTGCTGTACTAGAGGTTGCTGTAGTAGTTGTTATTGTTTTCTCTCTGCTTGTGGTAGTTTTTCTTGCTGGATGTTCTCTAGTAGCAGGCACAGTTTTACTGTTGGCTATTATTGGTTCAATAATTGTTTCTAGGATAAATCTTTTCTAGTTTCTCTTATGGGTATTTTTGAATATGTTGTTGCAGTTGCAGTACCTATATCTGGTACTGTCCTTTTATAGCAAGATTATTGTCTTTATTTTTTTTTCTTGTATGACGTTTTCTTCTTTTCTTTAAGTAATTTATACCTGTTAAATGTTTAAAGAAATAAATTAGCAGAACACTTTAAAAAGGAAATTCTAATATTATTGTTAGTAAATTAAATATTTTAAGGCAAACAAGCCAGCTTGGAACAGTATGGAGATAGCGATAGCAAAATTGAGCACACCTTAACTTGTGACTGAGATTTAAAAGTACCTGTCATGGGGAAGTTTCAGAACCAGCTGTTATGTACATAAGGAATAACACTATTTGTAGCTAGTATATGACCGGTAGTGTTGAGCGAGCATGCTCGGCCGAGTACCGGTTCGGCTCGAGCATCGCTATGCTCGGCAGATCCGAGCACTCGGCCGAGTACCACATGTGCTTGTGCGTCATGCTTGAGTCTCCTCCCCGCATGTTTGGCGCTTGCTAAGCAGCCAATAAACGTGCAGGTAAGTATTGCTATCACTGTAATGCCATTAGACATGTTTTCTACTGGCATTACAGTAATTGGCTGGCCGGAACGCGTCATCGGGTGCTATATAGCACCCGGTCACGTGGGTTCGGCTCATTGCGAGTCAGGGAGAGCTGCTGTTAGGAAGGGACAGAGAGTGTTGGGACGAATTTGATCACAAATTACTCATTTTAAAGACGTTTCAAAGAACCAAAAGTCCTTATAACCTCTTACCGACCGCCTAACGCAGGATTGCGTCCTTCGGGCGGTCAGTTTGTTCCTCCTTGACGCGCGGGCGTGTCATCTAGCGAGACGCGAGATTTCCTGTGAACAGCGCACGCCGCGCTCACAGAATCGCGTCGGTGAGAACTTAACTACAGCCTGCCAGCGCTGATCATGCGCTGGCAGGCTGTAGAAGTTAAAAAATGGCATATCAGATCTGGTCTGATATGCTTTGGTGGTCCCTTTGCTTGGGACCACCAAAGGAAACTTTTGTAAGTGCACCAATCACCACACAGACCCCCCATCCATCCCCCGTCACTGATTAACCCCTGATTAACCCCCGATTAACCCCTGATCACCCCATGTCACCCCCCTGTCACTAATCACCCCCTGTAAGGCTCATTTAGACGTCCGTATGTGTTTTGCGGATCCATGGATCCGCGGATCCGCAAAACACGGACACCGGCAATGTGCTTTCCGCATTTTGCGGATCCGCACATTGCCAGAACTATATACAAAATGCCTTTTCTTGTCCGCAATTGCAGACAAGAATAGGACATGCTCTATCTTTTGCGGAGCTGCGGCCGGATGTTTGGGGGCCGAAACCCAGAATTGCGGAATAGATGCGGACATTTTTGAGGACATGTGAATGGGGCCTTACTACTTTTTGTTTTGCACATTTTTGGCAGAGATTTTTCATCCACATTGATTGATGCGAATGAGGAAATCTGTGCCGTTCATTTCTTTTTTTCAGCCCAGAGGCTGAACGGAAAAAATCTCATTACCCGTATGCTCAATATAAGGAGAATCGCAGAAACTCCTAATGCTGGCCATACGTGTAATGATTGCAAAGACCCTCAAATGCCAGGGCAGTACAAACACCTCGCATGTGACCCCATTTTAGAAAGAAGACACCCCAAGGTATTCCGTGAGGTGTATGGTGAGTTCATGTAAAATTTTATTTTTGTCACAAGTTAGTGGAATATGAGACTTTGTAAAAAAAAAAAAGAAAAAATATCAATTTCCGCTAACTTGTGCAAAAAAATAAAAATTTCTGTGAACTTGCCATGCCCCTCACGGAATACCTTGGGGTGTCTCCTTTCCACAATGTGGTCACTTGTGGGGTATTTATACTGCTCTGGCATTTTAGGGGTCCTAAAGCGTGATAATCCATATGCGTAAAAATGCCCTGTGAAATCCTAAAGGTACTCATTGGAATTTGGGCCCCTTTGTGCATTTTGGCTCATTAGTGAGGGTCTTTTGCAATCATGCTGAGTGAGAGAAATATCTCTGTAAATTGACAACTTTGTATAAAATTTTTTAAAAAGTTGTCATTCACAGAGATATTTCTCACACCCAGCATGGGTATATGTAAAAATACACCACAAAACACATTGCCCTACTTCTCCTGAGTATGGCGATACCACATGAGTGACACTTTTTGCAGCCAAGATGCGCAAAGGGGCCCTAAAACCAATGAGTACATTTAGGATTTCACAGGGCATTTTTACGCATTTTGGATTCTCACGCTTTAGGGCCCCTAAAATGCCAGGGCAGTATAACTACCCCACATGTGACCCCATTTTGGAAAGAAGACACCCCAAGGTAATCCGTGATGGGCATGGCGAGTTCACAGAATTTTTTTTTTTGGCACAAGTTAGCGGAAATTAAAATTTTACATGAACTCACCATGTATTTTTGTTTTTACATATACTCCTGCTGGGTATGAGAAATATCTCTGCAAATGACAACTTTTTAATTTTTTTATACAAAGTTGTCAGTTTACAGAGATATTTCTCTCACCCAACATGGGTATATGTAAAAATACTTCTACTTCTCCTGAGTACGGCGATACCACATGAGTGACACTTTTTGCAGCCTGGGTGCGCAAAGGGGCCCAAATTCCAACGAGTACCTTTAGCTTTTACATGGCTGCTCACAATTTAGCCCCGCCCAAAATGCCAGAACAGTAAACACACCCCACAAATGACCCCATTTCGGAAAGTAGACACCCCAAGGTATTCACTGAGGGGCATAGTGAGTCCGTGGGAGATTTTTTTTTTGCCAGAAGTTAGCAGAAATGGAAACTTTATTATTTTTATTTTTTCCTCAGAAAGTGTCATTTTCCGCTAACTTGTGAAAAAAATGAAATCATACATGAACTCACCATGCCCCTCCGCGAATACTTTGGGGTGTCTTCTTTCTAAAATGGTGTCATTTGGGGGTATTTATACTTTCCTGGCATTCTAGCATCTAAAGAAACATGACAGGCGCTCAGAAAGTCAGAGCTGCTTCAAAATGACGAAATTCCCTTTTGCACCATAGTTTGTAAACGCTATAACTTTTACCCAAACCAATAAATATACACTTATTGGATTTTTTTATCAAAGACATGTAGAACAATAAATTTTGTGAAAAATTTATATAGAAATGTAGTTTAAAAAAAAAAAAATTACAACAGAAAGTGAAAAATGTCATTTTTTTGCAAAAATTTTGGTCATTTTTGATTAATAGCAAAAATGTCAGCAGCAATGAAATACCACCAAATGAAAGCTCTATTAGTGAGAAGAAAATGAGGTAAAATTCATTTGGGTGGTAAGTTGTATGACGGAGCAATAAACGGTGAAATTAGTGTAGTGCAGAATTGTAAAAAGTGGCCTGGTCATTAAGGGTGTTTAAGCTAGGGGTTAAGGACTATTGTTAGAGGTGGCAGAAAGCCAAAATTGTTTTGGGGGAATTTTTATTTTTTTGTCAAGGTGACCGTTAGTGACATTTTCTGTATTCCACAAACTCTGCTTGCTGTGAGCAGTGAGATGCAAATATACACTTATATCTAGACTGTGTGCGGCCTATATTTAATTATAAAATGCCAGTAACAGACAGTCATTTTCTGTATTCCACAAACTCTGCTTGCTGTGAGCAGTGAGACACAAATCTACACTTATATCTAGACTGTGTGCGGCCTATATTTAATTCAAATAACAGTGACAGTCATTTTCTGTTTTCCACAAACTCTGCTTGCTGTGTGCAGTAATGACGCAAATCTACACTTATTTCTAGACCGTGTCAGCGTCCTCAGTGATCCCTCAGTGCCTTACAACTACTGGGTGTCCAACCTGGACAAAAAAATCCGGCTTTTGTCTGATCATAGGGTGTGTATTTACTTAAAAATTTATTTTTAGCCTGGGAGGCCTCGTGGAAGTCCCAGGCGGAAGCCATTTTTAATGGAGGTAGCAGCAGTTCACAGGATTCGGATCAGAGGAATATACAGGAAATCAAGGTGAAATTCAAAAACATTTTACATAAACATCTAAAGATTTAGTGGAACAGGACTTCCCTGGAGCAATATATCCTGAGGAATTTGATCCTCGTGGCTTGAGCATACAGATTTTCCTTCCCATAATTTGAGTACTGAACAGCTAAACACCAAATGGGAGGAAGCCTGTTATCTCTGCTCTATGACATTTATGCATCTACTTATTACCACTAATGACACAATGCTTTCTGAAGTTGATAAGGAGCAAAGAATTTTAGATGAGCAATTGAACCAATCGCTGAATAATACCGATCTTGAGACTTTTAAATGTGAAATTGATGAAGCCTACAAAATATGAGAAAAACTAATAAATTCCAAAGAGATCTACAGGATTTTGAACTGAATTGAAAGTACAAGTGGAAACAAAATGGATGCGGCCCACGCAGCAGAAGCACCTCGGCATCCTCATTCATTTCTATGGATAACGAAGGCGACAACTCCGATGCAAATACGAGACCATACATCACTCGGCCTGGGAGGAAATGTAAAGAGCTAGGGAGGAACCGCCCCTCAACTAAGAGATCCACGGTACTGGCGTTTCGAATGGTCAGTGACTTCAGGTAATTAACTGATGGACAACTTGATGTTTTGAGTCATGGTTTAAATTTTATTCCCAAAACTGGTTTCAATCTCTTCACAGAGGTAAAAGACCTATACATGTTTGAACGCAATCTAATTTTTAAGAAACTGTACCACAGGGATGGCACAGAGAAGTCACTGTCCACTGTGGTAGAATTAGAGGCGATACAGACCTTAAATGAGCTTATGGAGGAACAAGAGGCTCTTACGTCGGTGAATAGATTACCAAAATCGTTGCAACCTAAATCAAAAAAATTCCCACGACGTCATTATTCGCCAACATTGACATCTTTGTCAAAGTAGTTACAGAGGATCTAAGGTTGATCCGGAGATTCACAACAGGGGACAACCTCAATAGACAACAAAGCTTAGCGTTAAAACAACTTAATAAAATGGAGAATGTAGTGATCAAACCCCTTGATAAAGGGGCAACGTTGTCCTCTGGCCTACCCACCTGTATGAACGAGAAGCTTTTAGGCAGATAAGGGATCCCAAATGTTATCAAAAACTAACATTTAACCACTTAAATACCTTCCACAATGCCCTCTGAATAATTTTACAAAGAGTGGCTGATGAGGAGTGATCAACGCAAAAGAACAAAAATGTTTGTTAGTCAACAATCCAACTGTAGTGACATTTTATATGTTGCCAAAGATACACAAGAATGAAAAAAATTCCACCGGGCTGTCCAATAGTCTCGGGTAATAATAATATGTGTGAAGCGATCTGTAAATTGATTGACCATACACGGAGACCATTGTTGAAAGCCTTCCATCATAGAGGATTTTCCTCGCTGACCCTGTCAGTCAAATTGAGAAGGTTCATCTATGGTGCCGTTACATAGACGACATTCTAATGATATGGCAGGGCAGTGTGGAGGACCAACCTATATTCATAGCGTCTCTCAATGAGAATTATATGAATATCCACTTGACGTACAAAATGGGGAGGGACAAATGGATTTTCTAGATGTCTCCCTTCAGGTTGATAATGATGGTTCTGTTCACAGACCTCTTCCGGAAACCTATCGCAGTGAACAGTCTCCTCCGTGATGAGTCTTTCAATCCAACAAAACTACTTGATGGAATTCCTATTGGACAATTTTTAAGATTAAGAAGAATCTGTTCCAAAGATGAAGATTTTGAGATGCGGGCCAACGATTTGAAGAGATTTAGGGATCGTGGTTGCAGCGATTCATTGGTATGGCGTGCCTATTTATGTGCCAAACAATCTAAAAGGACAAATTGCTACAAAATCAAACAAAACACAAGGAAGAAGACAAGGTAGTGAGGGATATTACCTCATACAATTCTGGGCACAGAGAAGTAATCTCCATTCTTAGGAAACACTGGATCATTTTACGTATGGATCATACCTTGCGAAACTATCTTCCTCCCAATTCGGCTCTTACGTATAGACGGAAAAAATATCAAAGACATCTTGGTCCACAGCCATTATGAAGGTAAGAACCCCAACAGATTGTTCAGCTCCAAAGGCCCAAAATGGGGTTGCCGCCCGTGTGGTGATTGCGTAGCCTGCCCGAATATTCTGAGACCCACCATGTTCACAGATGGCACGGGCCAAAGATCCTATCAGATCACACACACAATCTCTTGTACAACGATAGGTGTGATATATATAGCAAGTTGTCCTTGCAACCTTCTTTACGTAGGCATGACCACAAGAGAATTAAAAAGACGCACCAGAGAGTACATTCTCAGCATCATTGGAGCGAAAGAGGAAGAAGATCCATCCAATTTGAAAACTATCCCCCGCCACTTCAAAATCCACCACAATTGCAATGGTTCACTCCTAAAGGTAAGGGGGTCGATAGAGTTCTGATTGGTGGGAGGGGTGGTAACTGGAAAAAACAGTTGGCACAGAAATAAGTCAAGTGGATTTTTGAATTAAACACAGTAACACCATATGGTCTGAATGAGGGTTTTAGTTTTTCCCTTTTCTTAGCTAAATATAGTCACCAGGTACATATATATCCCGTTCTTCCTCGCTTTCTGGTCTTAGTGGTGCTCTCATCAACTTTGACTTTTGCATATGTTTTTATTTAGAATTATTAATAAAAAAATGTTTTTGTCTTGTTTCATTAGGTTGCGGTTTGGATCTGTACTGCCACATATTTTGTGTAAACCAATAAAATACTGATTATGTATGATTGGTTCTATAACCATGATAAATATCAGTGTCTTCTATAACAGGATGGTTAATCATTTGTATACCCTATATTTCACTCATTCTCAGTTCAGCATGAGGGGATGTTATCCATGGATACATCAACAGGGTTATACTTAGCTTTGTCTTATATACAATTATATATTTCTTTTTCATGTTTTTTCATTATTTTACAAACTATGTCAATGTAATTTTCAATGTATATGTATGCACTTTATTTATACATGTCACTGTATTCATTTGTATACAGCTCTGCTCTATTTTATATATTAGCACTGGTTTTTATTGGATTCACAGATAATTCATTTCTTACATAGCCTATTGATAATAGCCCCTATTATTGTCCTCTCTCCATCGCTGTCCAGCCTCCAAGATTGGTGCTACAGGGCACATGTAATACATATGTTCCACAGTGGAACACATAGTTGATTTTCTCGGCAGCGGTTTGTGGTCTTGCGGGGTCATGCGACTGGGATTGGTTCTCTAGGCGTACTCCCATGACCTCGCGAGATCGTGCATATCTGCACTTACCAAGTGGAATAAGAAGTTGAAGAGGCTGTGGACATAGCGGTGTAGGTGGAAGAGACAGAGGAGATAGAGAAAGAAGCCAACACTCCTTTTGTTGTTTTTTGTTTTTAAATGTGTCTGTCAATTTTGTGTGTAAACTTTAGCCATTTTTGGGGGTGTGGCCGGTATATTTCCCTACTCTGCCAATATAAGGCATAATAATCTTGAGCCAGGAGGTGGAGGTCCAAGTGGAAGAGGTGGATGTGGAGGTGTAGGTGAAAAAGGCAGAGGAGGCAGGGAGGAAACCAACACTGTTTCTGGTTGTTTTTGTTTCCATGTGTCTGTCAATTCTGTGTCAGGTTGCTAAGGGCCACAGCATGACAGTTTGGTGCTTGTACATCCTGGGTTAAAACTGGGTAAAAAGATTGTCTCAATTATAGATCTCATACGTCCCCTATCTAGGGACTATATATTAAAACAAATTTTCTCCTACTACAGTAAGACAGATGCCAAAGGGGTGCTCTTTTTAAAAAATTGCCAGTGTCACAGAAGAACTTCCTCCCCTGAAATAGTTAGACAGATGAAGGATGTGTTCGAATCTTTCAAAAAACTCATGACTTTCACAGACCCACTCCACAGAAGAATTTCTTCTCCTATAGCCGATAGACGGATGAGGGGTTTTACATAACTTTAAGAAGAATTTTTCTCCTACATTAGTTGGATGGATGCAAATTGGGTCGTCTTATTACAATATTCTGCAGTATAACAATGCCTGGGTGCAGTCGGTATTCTTCTCTACTCTGCCAATATCACACATAATAATCTTGAGCCTGGAGGCAAAGGTCCCTGTGGAAGAGGAGGTGGACATGGCAGTGCAGACGGACCTGGCGGTGCAGGCATAAGATGTCACCACTTTTCTGGGTTTTTTGCTTTTTTTTTCTACTTTTTGGTTCTGGTTTGTGGAGGCCCCAAAACATTCGGAAATAGCAAACAGGACAAACAAAATGCACAGGAATACAACAATGCTTGATATACTTCTCTACTCTGCCTATATAAAACATAATAATCTTGGCCTTACAGGTGAAAGAGGCGGATGTAGCGGTGTAGGCGTAAGAGGTGGAGGAAGCGAATGAGGTCACCAGTTTTTTTTTTTTAATTTTGCTTTTTACTATATATAACTAGTGGGCGTGGCTCAGCACTGGATTTGATCCCGTGCTGAGCCACACCCCTGCACTGATCACATGACGGTGACGTCACCCCAGGTCCTTCGGCTGTTCAACAGTTCGGTTGGTGGCAGCCACCCTTATGGATTCCATATGCCGCTATAGTGGAATCCATAGCGGGATGCGCGACTTACCGCAACCCGAACGCCGGGCTTTTTTAAAGTTCGCTCATCTCTAATCCTGATCACAGTAAGTTATTGAACATAACATTACAGCTATTAGTACATTTCACACGCTTGTAACATTCAAATGTATGTTTATGGAGATAAAACATTCTCAAATTTTCGCAATACATATAAAATCTCATTTCACATAGTTTGCTTACTGCAGTACTTACATATAAATGATTTGTGGAAACAAGTATTGTTGGCATTCAAAAACAATACTTATTGCCCCAAATCATTAATAACTACTAATCTCATATATATAAAAATTAGTTTCTGTCTGTCTGTTATTTATGCGTGACCAAACGACTGGATTGATCTTTACTAAACTTGGCAGATGGGTACATCAGGTGTCCGGGAAGGTTTAAGACCGGGGCTCAGCTCTTATTATTATTCCTGAGACTGCCATACACACGGCCACATGTCTCTTATCAGCTAATAGAAGCTCGCATGTCCTACTCCAGGTTGCCAAAACAAGTGATTGCAGGTTTCAATAGTTTGCAGGTCCTTAAATATTCAGTCATATGATGTATGACGACAAAACTACACTGCTACATGCATGGGGGGCAGGGGCCACTATTAAAGGGGCGGGCATTGTGGAGTCTCACTGTCATTAACCCTTAACGCAAAACGCTGTGAATGTGCGCCGGGGAACTTGAGCCAGAACAGATTCTGCCGTACATGCACGGCGAGATGATCGGGCGGGTGCAGGAGCTGCGCCCGACCAATCACTGCAGGGGTACGGCAATCCCTGATAGCCAGGCCCCGCAATTTCGCAATTCTAAAATTCGTGATCAACACTAATGTACAAGTGGGATATCATAAAAGTACTATCTCAACACTCTTTACAGTTTTCCAGAGGTCAGGTTCCCCTCTATGATTATGCAAAATAAATGTGGAGCCCCAGTTATGGGTCTACAACACAATGAAAGCCAGATATCCCTCAAAGGAAGGAAAACCAAGCAAGGGGTGTCTCCATTACAGAGATCACCAAATCCACCATATTAAGTGGCCCCTATGTCAAGATCCCGCTTTTTACAAGCTTTAAGGATGTGACAGGGAAAACCTAAGCTAGGTATCCATCCACAGACAGCTGTTTCGGGGTGTTGCCCCTCATCAGTGTGGAGCAGGATTCTGACTAACTGGGAGCAATGCTTTGGAGACTACTCAAACACAACAATAGCTGATCTCAGGGAGACCAGCTACAAAAAACACCGCAGAGCCTCACTTAAGAGTCTCAACACAGCAATCCGAGTGCAAAGTTCCCTGGGAAACAGGAATATGCAAAATAAATGTGGAGCCCCAGTTATGGGTCTACAACACAATGAAAGCCAGATATCCCTCAAAGGAAGGAAAAACAAGCAAGGGGTGTCTCCATTACAGAGATCACCAAATCCACCATATTAAGTGGCCCCTATGTCAAGATCCCGCTTTTACAAGCTTTAAGGATGTGACAGGGAAAACCTAAGCTAGGTATCCATCCACAGACAGCTGTTTCGGGTGTTGCCCCTCATCAGTGTGGAGTAGGATTCTGGCTAACCGGGAGCAATGCCTCGGAAACTACTCAAACACAACAATAGCTGATCTCAGGGAGACCAGCTACAAAAACACCGCAGAGCCTCACTTAAGAGTCTCAACACAGCAATCCAAAGTGCAAAGTTCCCTGGGAAACAGGAATATGCAAAATAAATGTGGAGCCCCAGTTATGGGTCTACAACACAATGAAAGCCAGATATCCCTCAAAGGAAGGAAAACTAAGCAAGCGGTGTCTCCATTACAGAGATCACCAAATCCACCATATTAAGTGGCCCCTATGTCAAGATCCCGCTTTTTACAAGCTTTAAGGATGTGACAGGGAAAACCTAAGCTAGGTATCCATCCACAGACAGCTGTTTTGGGGTGTTGCCCTCATCAGTGTGGAGTAGGATTCTGGCTAACCGGGAGCAATGCCTCGGAGACTACTCAAACACAACAATAGCTGATCTCAGGAGACCAGCTACAAAACAACGCAGAGCCTCACTTAAGAGTCTCAACACAGCAATCCAAAGTGCAAAGTTCCCTGGGAAACAGGAATATGCAAAATAAATGTGGAGCCCCAGTTATGGGTCTACAACACAATGAAAGCCAGATATCCCTCCTGCGGTGTTTTTTGTAGCTTGTCTCCCTGAGATCAGCTATTGTTGTGTTTGAGTAGTCTCCGAGGCATTGCTCCCGGTTAGCCAGAATTCTACTCCACACTGATGAGGGGTAACACCCCGAAACAGCTGTCTGTGGATGGATACCTAGCTTAGGTTTTCCCTGTCACATCCTTAAAGCTTGTAAAAAAGCGGGATCTTGACATAGGGGCCACTTAATATGGTGGATTTGGTGATCTCTGTAATGGAGACACCCCTTTGCTTGGTTTTCCTTCCTTTGAGGGATATCTGGCTTTCATTGTGTTGTAGACCCATAACTGGGGCTCCACATTTATTTTGCATATTCTTGTTTCCCAGGGAACTTTGCACTTCGGATTGCTGTGTTAAGACTCTTAAGTGAGGCTCTGCGGTGTTTTTTGTAGCTGGTCTCCCTGAGATCAGCTATTGTTGTGTTTGAGTAGTACCCTCTATGATTGTTCTGCGTTCCAATCGACTATCCACACTGTATTTTAACAGACTTTTTAACCACAATGTTATGAAAACCGCAAGATGTAGTACGGGTGTGACCTCTCCCACCCAATGTCTCTGACTATTAAAACCCAGGCCTAAAATAATTTCTAAAGAAAACCTCCCTGAAACCTATAGTTACAGGCGTACTGATTCACCGAAGTTATCTCACTGAGGCATACATTCCCACATTCCCATTGAGACATACCGAGCAACCATGATTATTCCCCAAACTCGGACCAGATATTGTTGGTGTCAACCCGAATAAACGGGTATATTTTGGGGAACCAATGAAAATTTAGCAATTTTCTATATGCTACTCCTTCCACAGTTACAATTACCAAACTTTGCTTGTGCTTTGTTAACCGATCCCACCCTCCGGGCCCCTGGAGCGGCCCCCAGGAGACCCCATTTTGACTTTCATTGGAAAACTATTAAGTTTTGTCACTCGTACAGCTTTCAAGTTAAAGTCACCAAACTTGGGTCACTTAGTCATGGGGTCACCCGGAAAATTTCTGTCTAATTTTAGGGAACTTTAAAAAGTGGGCAGAGCCACAAACAACCAATCAAATTTTCACTGTTGACTTCAGTGTGAATACTTGAAAAAGCTGTCAGAAAGAGTGCAGGCCTTCCCGGAGCAGCATTTCCGGAAGTTGCGAGAGATCAAGCTCAAGTTTGCCAACGGCCTAAGGCAAATGAAGGGACAGCACGCCAAAACCGTGGCGCGGCTTATAAAAACTTAACCAATAAAGATGAGAGAACACCTGGATGTTCGGGTTCGAGAGGTTCGGCCGAACTTCCGGAAAATGTCCGGGTTCGTGATCCGAACTCAACCCGAACTTCATCCCGAACCCGAACCCTATAGAAGTCAATGGGGACCCAAACTTTTGGGCACTAAAAAGCCTGTAAAAGACTCCCGGAAAGGGCTAGAGGGCTGCAAAAGGCAGCAAAATGTAGGTAAATCCCTGCAAACAAATGTAGATAGGGAAATGAATTAAAATAAAATAAATAAAAATTAACCAATATCAATTGGAGAGAGGTCCCACAGCAAGGAATCATGCGTCATATCATCCACCACTGGAGAAGGCCACTCTCATTTATTTGGGACCAGCACCCAGACAGAGGATACAGGTCCCACAGCAAGGAATCATGCGTCATATCAACCACCACCGGAGAAGGCCACTCATGTATTTTGGACCAGCACCCAGACAGAGGAGAGAGGTCCCACATCAAGGAATCATGCGTCATATCAACCCCCACCGGAGAAGGCCACTCTCATTTATTTCGGCCCAGCACCCAGACAGAGGATACAGGTCCCACAGCAAGGAATCATGCGTCATATCAACCACCAACGGAGAAGGCCACTCTCATTTATTTCGGACCAGCACCCAGACAGAGGAGAGAGGTCCCACAGCAAGAGAATAAGGCGTCATATCAACCCCCACCGGAGAAGGCCACTCTCATTTATTTTGGACCAGCACCCAGACAGAGGATACAGGTCCCACAGCAAGGAATCATACGTCATATCAACCACCACCGGAGAAGGCCACTCTCATTTATTTTGGACCAGCACCCAGACAGAGGAGAGAGGTCCCACATCAAGGAATCATGCGTCATATCAACCCCCACCGGAGAAGGCCACTCTCATTTATTTTGGACCAGCACCCAGACAGAGGATACAGGTCCCACAGCAAGGAATCATGCGTCATATCAACCACCACCGGAGAAGGCCACTCTCATGTATTTTGGACCAGCACCCAGACAGAGGAGAGAGGTCCCACATCAAGGAATCATGCGTCATATCAACCCCCACTGGAGAAGGCCACTCTCATTTATTTTGGACCAGCACCCAGACAGAGGAGATAGGTCCCACAGCAAGGAATCATGCCTCATATCAACCACCAACGGAGAAGGCCACTCTCATTTATTTCGGCCCAGCACCCAGACAGAGGATACAGGTCCCACATCAAGGAATCATGCGTCATATCAACCACCAACGGAGAAGGCCACTCTCATTTATTTCGGCCCAGCACCCAGACAGAGGATACAGGTCCCACATCAAGGAATCATGCGTCATATCAACCCCCACCGGAGAAGGCCACTCTCATTTATTTCGGCCCAGCACCCAGACAGAGGATACAGGTCCCACAGCAAGGAATCATGCGTCATATCAACCACCGCCGGAGAAGGTCACTCTCATATATTTTGGACCAGCACCCAGACAGAGGAGAGAGGTTTTCACAGCAGAGAATCAGGCATTTAGATCACCCACCACAGGAGTAGGCCACCATTTAATGGGACCCCGGCAACCATGTCAGATGGCACAAACATCAGCTTCACATCACCCAGCACAAGAGAAGGCCACTTTGAGAGACTTTGACCCCTGCACCCAGACGGAGGAGAGAGGTTTTCAAAGCAGAGATTCAGGCATTTATATCAGCCAGCACAGGAGAAGGCCGCTTTCAGTGACTTAGGCCATAGCACCGACACAGAGGAGACAGGTCAGATAGCACAAGCATCAGTTTTACATCAACCACCACAGGAGAAGGGCACTTTTAGAGACCTTGACCCCTGCAGCCACACGGAGGAGAGAGGTCCCACAGCAGAGAATCAGGCATTTCGATCACCCACCACAGGAGAAGGCCGCTTTCACTGACTTTGGCCCCCTGCACCCACACAAAGGAGACATGTCAGACAGCACAAGTATAACATTCATATCACCCAGCACAGGAGAAGGACACTTTCATGTACTTTGGCCCCGGCACCCAGACAGACGGAAGGTTCATTCAACTCTGGGTTGCACCCCAAGATCCTACTTAATTTCAAAAATTTATTTTTCAATGAAGAAGTGGCCAGGAGTACAAGACAACATGGTTTAAGGCAGTTATTAAGGACTACTCTGCACAAGGGAGGGTCAGGTCTTGTGGGATCCATGCCTGGTTCATTTTTATAAATGTCAGCTTGTCCACGTTGGCTGCGGACAGGCGGCTGCGTTTGTCAGTAATGACGCCCCCTGCCGTGCTGAATACACGTTCAGATAAAACGCTGGCCGCCGGGCAGGCCAGCACCTCCAAGGCATAACATGCTAATTCTGGCCACGTGGACAATTTGGAAACCCAGAAGTTGAATGGGGCCGAACCATCCGTCAGTACGTGGAGTTGTATGCAGACGTACTGTTCAACCATGTTAGTGAAATGTTGCCTCCTGCTAACACGTTCCGTATCAGGTGGTGGGGCAGTTAGCTGTGGCGTGGAGACAAAACTTTTCCACATTTCTGCCATGCTAACCCTGCCCTCAGAGGGCTGGCCGTGAAACTGCTGCGTGGGCGACCTCTAGCTCCTCCTCTGCCTTGGCCTTCCACCTGTTCCCCTGTGACAGTTGGGAATGCTCTCAGGAGCGCGTCTACCAGTGTGCGCTTGTACTCGCGCATCTTCCTATCACGCTCCAGTGCAGGAAGTAAAGTGGGCACATTCTCTTTGTACCGTGGATCCAGCAGGGTGGCCACCCAGTAGTCAGCACACGTTAAAATGTGGGCAACTCTGCTGTCGTTGCGCAGGCACTGCAGCATGTAATCGCTCATGTGTGCCAGGCTCCCCAGAGGTAAGGACAAGCTGTCCTCTGTGGGAGGCGTATCGTCATCATCCTCTGTATCCCCCAGCCACGCACCAGGGATGTGCCTGCGCTGTGCTGGGTGCCACCCGCTGTGAACCTGCTTCATCCTCATCCTCCTCGTCCTCCAGTAGTGGTCCCTGGCTGGCCACATTTGTACCTGCCCTCTGCTGTTGCAAAAAACCTCCCTCTGAGCCACTTCTAACAGACTGGCCTGAAAGTGCTAAAAACGACCCGTCATCCTCCTCCTCCTCCTCCTGGCCCTGGCCCACCTCCTCTTCCATCATCGCCCTAAGCGTTTTCTCTAGGAGACATAGAATTGGTATCGTCATGCTGATAACAGTGGCATCGCCACTGGCCATGTTGGTGGCGTACTCTAAACAGCGCAACAGGGCACACAGGTCTCGCATGGAGGCCCAATCATTGGTGGTGAAGTGGTGCTGTTCCGCAGTGCGACTGACCCGTGCGTGCTGCAGCTGAAACTCCACTATGGCCTGCTGCTGCTCGCACAGTCTCTCCAGCATGTGCAAGGTGGAGTACCACCGGGTGGGCACGTCGCATATTAGGCGGTGAGCGGGAAGGCCGAAGTTCCGCTGTAGCGCTGACAGGCGAGCAGCGGCAGGATGTGAACGCCGGAGCGCGCACAGACGGCCTGCACTTTATGCAGCAGCTCTGACATGTCTGGGTAGCTGTGAATGAACTTTTGCACCACCAAATTCAGCACATGCGCCAGGCAAGGGATGTGTGTCAAACCGGCTAGTCCCAGAGCTGCCACGAGATTTCGCCCATTACTCGCACACCACCAGGCCGGGCTTGAGGCCCACCGGCAGCAACCACTGGTCGGTCTGTTGTTCAATACCCCGCCACAACTCCTGCGCGGTGTGGGGCCTGTCCCCCAAACATAAGAGTTTCAGAATGGCCTGCTGACGTTTACCCGGGCTGTGCTGAAGTTGGTGGTGAAGGTGTGTGGCTGACTGGATGAGCTGGTGGAAGCAGAGGAGGAAGAGGAGGAAGCCGAGTAGGAGGAGGAGGCTACAGGAGGCAAAGAATGATGCCCTGTGATCCTTGGCGGCGGAAGGACGTGCGCCAAGGAACTCTCCGCCTGGGGCCCAGCCGCCACTACATTTACCCAGTGTGCAGTTAGGGAGATATAGCGTCCCTGGCCGTGCTTACTGGTCCACGTATCTGTGGTTAGGTGGACCTTGCCACAAATGGCGTTGCGCAGTGCACACTTGATTTTATCGGACACTTGCATGTGCAGGGAAGGCACGGCTGTCTTGGAGAAGTAGTGGCGGCTGGGAACCACATACTGGGGGACAGCCATGGCCATCAGCTGTTTGAAGCTGTCTGTGTCCACCAGCCGGAATGACAGCATTTCAAAGGCCAGTAGTTTAGAAATGCTGGCATTCAGGCCAAAGGCTCGAGGGTGACTAGGTGGGAATTTGCGCTTCCTCTCAAAGGTTTGAGAGATGGAGAGCTGAACGCTGCTGTATGAAATAGTGGAGGCGCTAGGTGACGGTGGCGGTGGTGGTGGTGTCGGTGGCACATCCTCTGTTTGCTGCTCGGCAGGTGGCAACATTCCTCTCGAGGCGGAAGCCGAGGCAGCAGCGGTAGAGGAGCAGGGGAGCCTGAGCGGGTTCCTTGTTTTTAAGGTGTGTACTCCACTGCAGTTCATGCTTTGCATGTAGATGCCTGATAATGCAGGTGGTGCTCAGGTTAAGAACGTTAATGCCTCGCCTCAGGGTCTGATGGCACAGCGTGCAAACCACTCTGGTCTTGTCGTCAGCACATTGTTTGAAGAAGTGCCATGCCAGGGAACTCCTTGAAGATGCCTTTGGGGTGCTGGGTCCCTGTTGGCGCTGGCCAATAGCAGGCAAACTCTCTGGACGGCGGCTGTTCTGCTTTTGCCCCCTGCTCCCTCTTTGGCTTCGCTGTTGTCTCGGTCTCACCACTGCCTCTTCCTCTGAACTATTTAAGTCAGCGGCACGACCTTCAGTCCATGTGGGGTCTAAGACCTCATCGTCCTCTGCATCGTCTTCCACCCAGTCTTCCTCCCTGACCTCCTCCTGTTCAGTCTGCACACTGCAATAAGACGCGGCAGTGGGCACCTGTGTTTCGTCATCATCAGAGACTCGGTCACTCTGCTGTGGTGAGTATTCCCATGTCCTCATCATCTGGATACATAAGTGGTTGTGCATCACTGCATGGAATGTCTTCCACCGCTGGGGAAGGGCTAGGTGGACGCCCCTGGAAAACCGTGGGAGCAGAGTCTTCAAACAGAAGAAGAGACTGCTGCATAACTTGAGGCTCAGCCAGTTTCCCTGATATGCATGGGGGTAATGTGACAGACTGATGGGCTTGGTTTTCAGGTGCCACCTGTGCGCTTCCGCAGAAGACTGGGCGGAAGACAATGTGGTGAACGTGCTGGAAGCACTGTCGGCCACCCAATCGACTAATGCCTGTACCTGCTCAGGCCTTACCATCCTCATAACGGCATTGGGCCCCACCAAATATCGCTGTAAATTCTGCCGGCTAATTGAGGGAGTTGGTTCACTACTTTGTGCGCCTGAGGCCGAACGGCCACGTCCTCTGCCAGCAACAGAGGCTCCACGGACACCACCACGACCGCGTCCTCGTCCCTTAATAGAATGTTTCCTCATTGTTGCGATTCAACTCGCACCACAATAAAATATATTATTTTTAGCCCCAAAATTCCCACACTGGAAGATATAATTCCTTTTTCCGGTATTAATTACAAGAAAACTGCAAATTGGACACCAGAATTTTTAAAATGCTAGTTTTGGTACATAGATTCCCACACGGGAGATATAATACCTTTTAGAGGAGTGAAAACGTGAGGCCTAGTTTTTCTGGTCTATCAAACACCAGATATTAAATTGGCCTTTTTTTCACCAAAATTACAACACTGGACAATAATGCCTTTTGGCGGTATTAATTACAAGAAAACTGCTGCTAATTGGACACCAAAATTTTTATAATGCTAGTTTTGGTACATAGAATCCCACACGGGAGATATAATTCCTTTTAGAGGAGTGAAAACGTGAGGCCTAGTTTTTCTGGTCTAACAAACACCAGATTGATTAAATTGGCCTTTTTTTCACCAAAATTACAACACTGGACAATAATGCCTTTTGGCGGTATTAATTACAAGAACACTGCTGCTAATTGGACACCAGATTTTTATAATGCTAGTTTTGGTACATAGTTTCCTACACGGGAGATATAATTCCTTTTTAGAGGAGTGAAAACGTGAGGCCTAGTTTTTCTGGTTTAACAAGCACCAGATTGATTAAATTGGCCTTTTTTCACCAAAATTACAACACTGGACAATAATGCCTTTTGGCGGTATTAATTACAAGAACACTGCTGCTAATTGGACACCAGATTTTTTATAATGCTAGTTTGTGTACATAAATTCCCACACTGGAAGATATAATTCCTTTTTCCGATATTAATTACAAGAACACTGCTGCTAATTGGACACCAGATTTTTATAATGCTAGTTTTGGTACATAAATTCCCACACTGGAAGATATAATTCCTTTTCTGGTATTAATTACAAGAACACTGCTGCTAATTGGACACCAGAATTTTTATAATGCTAGTTTTGGTACATAGAATCCCACACAGGAGATATAATTCCTTTTAGAGGAGTGAAAACGTAAGGCCTAGTTTTTCTGGTCTAACAAACACCAGATTGATTAAATTGGCCTTTTTTTCACCAAAATTACAACACTGGACAATAATGCCTTTTGGCGGTATTAATTACAAGAACACTGCTGCTAATTGGACACCAGATTTTTATAATGCTAGTTTTGGTACATAGAATCCCACACGGGAGATATAATTCCTTTTAGAGGAGTGAAAACGTGAGGCCTAGTTTTTCTGGTCTAACAAACACCAGATTGATTAAATTGGCCTTTTTTTCACCAAAATTACAACACTGGACAATAATGCCTTTTGGCGGTATTAATTATAAGAACACTGCTGCTAATTGGACACCAGATTTTTTATAATGCTAGTTTGTGTACATAAATTCCCACACTGGAAGATATAATTCCTTTTTCCGGTATTAATTACAAGAACACTGCTGCTAATTGGACACCAGATTTTTTATAATGCTAGTTTTGGTACATAAATTCCCACACTGGAAGATATAATTCCTTTTTCCGGTATTAATTACAAGAACACTGCTGCTAATTGGACACCAGAATTTTTATAATGCTAGTTTTGGTACATAGAATCCCACACGGGGAGATATAATTCCTTTTAGAGGAGTGAAAACGTGAGGCCTAGTTTTTCTGGTCTAACAAACACCAGATTGATTAAATTAGCCTTTTTTCACCAAAATTACAACACTGGACAATAATGCCTTTTGGCGGTATTAATTACAAGAACACTGCTGCTAATTGGACACCAGATTTTTATAATGCTAGTTTGTGTACATAAATTCCCACACTGGAAGATATAATTCCTTTTTCGGTATTAATTACAAGAACACTGCTGCTAATTGGACACCAGAATTTTTAAAATGCTAGTTTTGGTACATAGATTCCACAAGGGAGATATAATTCCTTTTAGAGGAGTGAAAACGTGAGGCCTAGTTTTTCTGGTCTAACAAACACCAGATTGATTAAATTGGCCTTTTTTCACCAAAATTACAACACTGGACAATAATGCCAGTGAACACTGCTGCTAATTGGACACCAGATTTTTTATAATGCTAGTTTTGGTACATAGTTTCCCACACGGGAGATATAATTCCTTTTAGAGGAGTAATAACGTGAGGCCTAGTTTTTCTGGTCTAACAAACAGCAGATTGATTAAATTGGCCTTTTTTCACCAAAATTACAACACTGGACAATAATGCCTTTTGGTGGTATTATTTACAAGAATACTGCTGCAAATAGGACATCTGAAGTTTTAAAATGCTAGTTTGGGTACATAGATTCCCACACGGGAGATATAATTCCTTTTACAGGAGTAAAACGTGAGGCCTAGTGTTTTTGGTCTACCAAACACCAGATTGATTAAATTGGCCTTTTTTCACCAAAATTACAACACTGGACGATATAATGCCTTTTGGCAGTATTAATTACAAGAGGACTGCTGGTATTTCAAAACACCGGAATTGTTAAAATGCTAGTTTTGCTAGATAAATTTCCCACACTGGGAGAAATATTGCCTAAGCCTTTTCACAGTATTAATTACAACAGGAGTGCTTCTTCTGGTCTAACACCAGAATAATTTTATTATTACGGTGAAAGCTTTTTCTAATTTATATTTCTGGCACATAAAAAAAAAAATATTTCTGGCTGACAGTATTGGACAAAGTAGTGGCACTGGCTAGCCTAGCTGGAACAGCACATTCATGGGATTTGCTATCCAAGTGGGTTACTTTCAGTTTCACCACTGATATATTAAATATCTTTGCAGTTAGTATGGGTGACACAAGCACAGCCAAACCCCTGATGTAGTATATCTATGAAAAAATCGACTATTACATGAGATTAATGGACATTGTGGCAGCTTTTGCTGTAGCACCACAAGTCCCAAAATGGCCGCCGCCTATCAGCCCAGTAACATGTGCCAGAAAACAGTCTGCCCAGCCAGAAAAAAATTGACTTTGACTGAGCAGCTGAATCGCTGTTGTTCTGATTCACAGGTGTAGATTTTTCACTTCTTTGGAGCTTTGGTTTACACTCTGTGGCAGCAAGTGCTGACGCACCACAAGTCCCAAAATGGCCACCGCCGGTCAGCCCAGTTACATGTGCCAGTAAAAATCGCTCTGGCCAGTCTCAACAAAATAGTGACTTTCAGTGAACAGCTCAGCTGAGTTGTTCTGATGCACAGGTGTAGAAAAGTAGATCATTCAATCAATTCTTTATCCCTGCCTATCTCGCCCTCACAGAAGCTGCATCCTCTCCCTACACTAGTCAGAGCAGTGTGACGTGCGGCGCTACGTGACTCCAGCTTAAATAGAGGCTGGGTCACATGCTGCACTTGGCCAATCACAGCCATGCCATTAGTAGGCATGGCTGTGATGGGCTCTTAGGGCAAGAAGTAAACGCTAGCTGATTGGCTGCTATGCAGCCCTTCAGAAAGCGGGAAAAATCGACGAACACCGGACCCGAACCCGAACTTTTTGAAAATGTCCGGGTTCGGGTCCAGTGTCACTGACACCCCAAAATTCGGTACGAACCCGAACGATGCTCGAACTGTTCGCTCAACACTATTAACCAACAATTGAGGGCATTGCCCTATTGAGATTTGTTCAACTTTACTTTTTTATTATTTTGTAATTATATTCTTTACTGTTTTATTTTTTTAAATAAAAAAAATTGAAGTTTTCTGTATAATTGTTAAACATTTTTTTAAGTAAAGGCCCCTAGAGTCCATTCCCAAACTCATCAGTATCCTGACATAAAGCATCCGCAGGTATATAGAAATTGGGTAGTATGAGGCCTACACATAACTCAAATGGATCATGATAATAGTAGTAGTCATTGGTAACGGTTGTGTATTAAATATTAAGTACAAAGCAAAGCATTCTAATAGTCCTAGTAACTAAATTATTTTATGTACTAACATAAATTTCATATTATCAGTAAATAATAAATGTATTTTTTAATCAAACAATTAACTATTAAAATACAAAACTTGAACTGAGTAATAACTACAAAAAACTTTTAATTTATCAAATGAGCTAAATTATTAACTTTTACACATTCCAAAAATGTATTCACAATCAAATCTTATCAGAAATATAAAACAAAAAATAGGAACAATGTTGGAACAATAAAATGGTAGGGGTAAGAACTAACCAGCATGGATCTTCGATAGCGTAAATTTTTTTATACTTTGCATGTTGTTGCTTTGCGCCGCCGTACAGATAGAAACATGTGATTACATGACTATGATTATATGAATTCTCCAACCGGTGACATGGCTCCAAGAACATCATATAGTACACAGTTTATACTTAAAATCTTAAAGCAGTGGTTATATATAATTAGCATGTGCAAATCCTCATTACATAATTGCCAATAAGTAACATAAACAAGAAAAGTACCTATACATATTTACATGTTGCTAAATGGCTCCATTCACAAAACCGGATTTCTACACGGATGAGTATGACGCCAGTCACACCCAACCATGTAGAGAGGACAACACGGAAGTCAGCCATCCCTCCCAGAACGACAGACAACACCGTGTTAGATCCTAAATCCGTGTGACAACAAAAAATAAATAAAATATATAAATTTTAGTAGGTTCATCAATCAGTCCTGTACAATGTCAACTGCACAAGACCTTTTGACAAGGGAAGGCCATATGCGGTCCACACCGTGCTACAGCGTGAACCACAACATAGCCGCCCCAAACCACACTTATTTTAAAATAAAAACAATAAAATAAAGTAAAATCATTTCATTTTGTGAATGAAGCCGAACAATGCTTGATAAAATGTCTTTTAAAAAGATTATTTAAATACATATTTGCATGTGTAAATATTGACAATACATAAATTAACAGAGCACATGCAAGAATACTGAAACATGCAAACCAGGTTAAGACAATTCATAATTCTATACTTCAATCAGGTCCATGATGGTTGTCTATGCATGATCAGGACATACAGCATCTATAGTTAAAACAGTACTAGAATGCTGACTCATAAGTTACAATTTTTAACTAGGCAGAATAACGGCAGGCACTTATAAATGTCACAGGATGGACAGGTCCTGTGGGATCCATGCCTAGTTCATTTTTATGAACGTCAGCTTGTCCACATTGGCTGTGGACAGGCGGCTGCGTTTGTCAGTAATGACGCCCTGCCGTGCTGAATACACGTTCAGACAATACGCTGGCAGCCGGGCAAGCCAGCACCTCCAAGGCATAAAAGTCTAGCTATGGCCACGTGGACAATTTGGAGACCCAGAAGTTGAATGGGGCCGAACCATCAGTAAGTACGTGGAGGGGTGTGCACACATACTTTTCAACCATATTAGTGAAATACTGCCTCCTGCCGTGTCAGGTGGTGGTGCAGTTAGCTGTGGCGTGGTGACAAAACTTTTCCACATTTCTGCCATGCTAACCCAGCCCTCAGAGGAGCTGGCCGTGACACAGCTGCGTTGGCGACCTCTTGCTCCTCCTCTGCCTTCGCCTTGGGCTTCCACTTTTCCCCTATGACATTTGGGAATGCTCTCAGGAGCGCGTCTACCAACGTGCGCTTGTACTCACACATCTTCCTATCACGCTCCAGTGCAGGAAGTAAGGTGGGCACATTGTCTTTGTACCGGGATCCAGCAGGGTGGCAACCCAGTAGTCCGCACACGTTAAGGGTTTCTGTCACCAGGATTACACATTATAAGCTGTCTGACATAGCTATGTGCTAATGTCAGATCAGCTGATAATGTGCTTTATATGTATTTCTGATGTTTATTTAGGCTAAAAACGTCTTTTTATAATATGTAAATTAGCCTCTAGGAGCAGGGCGTTGCCCTGCTCCTAGAGGCTCCGTCTTGCCAACCTGCTGCCACGCCCCTTCTTTCTTTGATTGACAGTGCCAGGCAGCGATCCTCTCCTGCCTCCGGCACTGTCTCCCTGCTAAATCCTGCGCCGCCGCTCTGTATTCGGCGCAGGCGCGGTGAGCTGAGGACAGCAGGCACCAGCGTCCTCAGCTCACCGCGCCTGTGCCGAATACAGAGCGGCGGCGCAGGATTTAGCAGGGAGACAGTGCCGGAGGCAGGAGAGGATCGCTGCCCAGCACTGTCAATCAAAGAAAGAAGGAGGTGGCAGTAGGTTGACGCACGGAGCCTCTGGAGCAGGGGCACGCCCCTGCTCCTAGAGGCTAATTTACATATTATAAAAGACGTTTTTAGCCTAAATATGCATCAGAAATACATATAAGCACATTATCAAGCTGATCTGACATTAGCACATAGCTAATGTCAGACAGCTTATAATGTGTAATCCTGGTGACAGAAACCCTTTAAAATGTGGGCAACTCCGCTGTCGTTGCGCAGGCACTGCAGCATGTAGTCACTCATGTGTGTCAAGATGCCCAGAGGTAAGGACAAGCTGTCCTCTGTAGGAGGCGTATCGTCATTGTCCTCCGTATCATGGGCCTGTCAGTCATGGGCCTGAGCTGTGTTGGGTGCCACCCCGCTGTGAACCTGCTTCATCCTCATCCTCCTCCACCTCGTCCTCCAGTAGTGGTCCCTGGCTGGCCACATTTGTACCTGGCCTCTGCTGTTGCAAAAACCTCCCTCTGAGGCACTTCTAACAGACTGGCCTGAAAGTGCTAAAAATGACCCCTCATCCTCCTCCTCCTCCTGGGCCACCTCCTCTTCCATCATCGCCCTAAGTGTTTTCTCAAGGAGACATAGAAGTGGTATTGTAACGCTGATAACGGCATCATCGCCACTGGCCATGTTGGTGGAGTACTCAAAACAGCGCAACAGGGCAAACAGGTCTAGCATGGAGGCCCAGTCATTGGTGGTGAAGTGGTGCTGTTCCGCAGTGCGACTGACCTGTGCATACTGCAGCTGAAACTCCACTATGGCCTGCTGCTGCTCGCACAGTCTCTCCAGCATGTGCAAGGTGGAGTTCCACCTGGTGGACACGTCGCATATGAGGCACTGAGCAGGAAGGCCGGGTTACGCTGTAGTGCAGACAGGCGAGCAGCGGCAGGATGTGAACGCCGGAGCGCGCACAGACAACCCGCACTTTATGCAGCAGCTTTGACATGTCGGGGTAGGTGTAAATGAACTTCTGCACCACCAAATTCAGCACATGCGCCAGGCAAGGGATGTGCGTCAAACCGGCCAGTCCCAAAGCTGCGACGAGATTTCGCCTATTATCGCACACCACCAGGCCGGGCTTGAGGCCCACCGGCAGAAACCACTTGTCGGTCTGTTGTTCAATACCCCGCCACAACTCCTGCGCGGTGTGGGGCCTGTCCCCCAAACATATGAATTTCAGAATGGCCTGCTGACGTTTACCCGGGCTGTGCTGAAGTTGGTGATGAAGGTGTGTGGCTGACTGGATGAGCAGGTGAAAGCAGAGGAGGAGGAAGCCGAGTAGGAGTAGGAGGCTACAGGAGGCAAAGAATGATGCCCTGTGATCCTTGGCGGCGGAAGGAGAGAACTCTCCGCCTGGGGCCCAGCCGCCACTACATTTACCCAGTGTGCAGTTAGGGAGATATAGCGTTCCTGGCCGTGCTTACTGGTCCTTGTATCTGTGGTTAGGTGGACCTTGCCACAGATGGCGTTGCAGTGCACACTTGATTTTATCGGATACTTGGTAGTGCAGGGAAGGCACGGCTCTCTTGGAGAAATAGTGGCGGCTGGGAACAACATACTGTGGGACAGCCATCGCCATCAGCTGTTTGAAGCTATCTGTGTCCACCAGCCTGAATGACAGCATTTCAAAGGCCAGTAGTTTAAAAATGATGGCATTCAGGCCCAGGGCTCGTGGGTGGGTAGGTGGGAATTTACTTACGCTTTTCCTCCAAGGTTTGTGAGATGGAGAGCTTAACGCTGCCGTGTGACATGGTGGAGATGCTTGGTGACGCAGGTGGTTGTGTCGGTGGTGGCAGGTGCCAACATTCCTCCCAAGGCGGAGGAAGAGGCCGAGGCAGCAGCAGAAGAGGGAGCAGGGGAGTCTGAGTGAGTTCCATGTTTTTAAGGTGTTTACTCCACTGCAGTTCATGCTTTGCATGTAGATGCCTGGTAATGCAGGTTGTGCTAAGGTTCAGAACATAAATGCCTCGCTTCAGGCATTGGCGGTGGCCAATAGCAGGCGAACTCTCTTGGCGGCGGCTGTTCTGCTTTTGCCCCCTGCTCCCTCTTTTGCTACGCTGTTGGCTCGGTCTCACCACTGCCTCTTCCTCAGAACTATGAAAGTCAGTGGCATGACCTTCATTCCATGTGGGGTCTAGGACCTCATCGTCCCCTGCATCGTCTTCCACACAGTCTTCCTCCCTGACCTCCTGTTCGGTCTGCACACTGCAAAAGACACAGTAGTTGGCACCTGTGTTTCGTCATCATCATAGACGTGCGGACTCCGATGAGGTGGTATTTCCATGTCCTCATCATTTAGTTTATTTATGTACCGTATTACACTAATCCAGGCACAGCAGTAACCACTGATTTAGGGAATATCAGTTGTAGGCCTAGTATTTAGGCCCTGGATGAAAGGTATCCTGTTATGGACAGATTTACACTTGGAGATGCACAGTAGCGTGTGAAAAAATATGTAGGATTATGCCTTCAGCAATTGTATTTTAACACTTTGTGTAATATACCCTTTAACGGACAGAAATTCACTTGGAGATGCACGGTAGTGTGTGAAGTTATTGAGGATGACCCTCTCAGTACTTGTATATACACCTTGAGTGTAATATACCCTTTACGGACAGAAATACACTATGAGATGCACAATAGTGCGTGCAGATTTACAGGATTATGCTTTCAGCAATTGTAATGTAACACTTTTTGTAATATACCCTTTACGGAAAGAAATATACTTGGAGATGCACGCTGAGTGTAATATACCCTTTTACGGACAGATTAACACTTGGCCTGCAACAGTTGGAACACCAGATTCAGGATATTGCTATATTGGCAATTGAATTTCACCCCAGAACAAAATCTATCCTTTGACAGATACTATTAAACTTGTCCAGTCACAGCTGGAACACCAGATTTACTGTATTTATATTTTTGCAACTGTATTTCACCCCAGAACAAAATCTATCCTTTGACGGATACTATTAAACTTGTCCAGTCACAGCTGGAACACCAGATTTACTGGTATTTCTACTTTTGCAACTGAATTTCACCGCAGAAACCAATATATCCTATTACAGACACTATGAAACTTGTTCAGTCACAGCTGGAACACCAGATTTACAGTATTTCTATTTTGGCAACTGAATTTCACCCCAAAAATAATAAATCCTTTGCCGGACACTATTAAACTTGGCCAGCCACTGCTGGGACAACAGATTTACGGTATTGCTATTTTGTCAATTGAATTTAACCCCAGAACAAAATATATCCTTTGCCGGACACTATTAAACTTGGCCAGCCACAGCTGAAACCACTGATTTATGGTATTGCTATTTTGGCAATCGAATTTCACCCCAGAAAATAATATATCCTTTGCCGGACACTATTAAACTTGTCCAGTCACAGCTAGAACACCAGATTTATGGTATTGCTATTTTGGCAATTAAATTTCACCCGGAAAATAATAAATCCTTTGCCGGAAACCATTAAACTTGGCCAGCCACTGCTGGGACACCAGATTTACGTTATTGCTATTTTGGCAATTGAATTTCACCCCAGAATAAATATATCCTTTGCCGGACACTATTAACCTTGTCCAGTCACAGCTGGAACACCAGATTTACTGTATGTCTATTTTGGCAACTGAATTTCACCCCAGAACAAAATATATCCTTTGCCAGACACTATTAAACTTGGCCAGCCACAGCTGGAACACCAGATTTACTGTATTTCTATTTTGGCAACTGAATTTCACCCCAGAAAATAATAAATTCTTTGCTGGACACTATTAAACTTGGCCAGCCACTGCTGGGACACCAGATTTATGGTATTGCAATTTTGGCAATTGAATTTCAACCCAGAAATAAATATATCCTTTGCCGGACACTATTAAACTTGTCCAGTCACAGCTGGAACACCAGATTTATGGTATTTCTATTTATGCAACAGAATTTTACTGCAGAAAATAATATATCCTATGACGGACACTATGAAACTTGTTCAGTCACAGCTGGATCACCAGATTTACGGTATTGCTATTTTGGCAATTGAATTTAACACCAGATCAAAATATATCCTTTGCCGGACACTATTAAACTTGGGCAGCCACAGCTGAAACCACTGATTTATGGTATTGCTATTTTGGCAATTGAATTTCACCCCAGAACAAAATATATCCTTTGCCGGACACTAATAAACTTTGCCAGCCACTGCTGGGACACCAGATTTAGGGGATTGCTATTTTGTCAATTGAATTTCACCACAGAAAAAAATGTATCCTTTCCCAGACAGCAGACAGTATTACACTTGGCTAGCCACAGCTGGAACACCAGATTTAAGGGATTGCTATTTTGGCAATTGAATTTAACGCCTCAATAAAATATAGAAATTTCTATCCTGAGTTTCTAGGGGTGACAATAAGCACAGCCAAGCCCCTGATGTAGGATATAGCAAAAAAAAAAAAAACTAGTATTGATGGATTGATGGACTTGGTGGCAGCTTGTGCTGGTGCACCACAAGACACAAAATGGCCGCCGATCACCCCAGAAAAAGTGACAGAAAGACGCTCTGTGCAGCCTAAAAACCAGTGAGCAATTAACTAGCAGAAGTTGAATGATTCACAGCTGTAGATCGATCACTTCATTGGGTGTTTTTGCTGACTTTTCCCTGCCTAATCTCGCCCTCACAGCAGCTGCGCCCTATCCCTACACTAATCAGAGCAGAGTGACGTGTTGCACTACGTGACTCCAGCTTAAATAGAGGCTGGGTCACATGCTGTACTTGACCAATCACAGCCATGCCATTAGTAGCCATGGCTGTGATGGCTTCTTAGAGCAAGAAGTAAACGCTAGCTGATTGGCTGCTGTGCAGCCCTTCAGAAAGCGGGAAGAAATCGCCGAACAACGGACCAGAACCCGAACTTTTTGAAAATGTTAGCGTGTGGGTCCATGTCCCAAACACCCTGAAGTTCGGTACGAACCCGAACTATCCAGTTCGGGTTCGCTCATCCCGAAATACGGACACTAAACATATTTGTCGATGCAGTAACTATCCAATCAGAGCCTCAAACCTATTATAATCATGACATGCTGTAGCACCAACAGCAGGATTTCAGAAGTGGTCTATTAAGTGGTGTATTATCAGGGTAACATGTAGCTTGGCCCAATTCCGCAGCACAGGCTGCAGCAGAAGTTATGTTAAAAGGCCCAAATGTAACTCAACATGTTCAAGACATGCAGCAGCATCCACAGCAGTGTGGCGAAACCAACCTCGCCACTGGGTGCTGGAGATGCCTGGTTTCCAGCCTCTTGCCCCAGGATTATGAGCCCTCTCACCAGCCCATGCTAAACTTAAACCCCATGGTGATTTGACTGTGTTTGTGGCATCTGAGCGCTGTTTGGACATATTGAGCGCTCAGATCCAAGCCATCTGGGGATATGTTAAATGTCTATATTTACTGTAATGGTAATGAATAGGTGTGAATAGGGATGTCTGTCATATTGTCCCCACGTGTGTATTGGCGATTTTCCTTTGTCCTGAGAGATAATTGAATTACTCCTTGGTTGTCTCCAGGACAGAAGACATTGTTTAAAACTATGTATTCTCGTGCCTGTGATAATTACATCAACCCATTGTGTAAGGTAATTGTATCACAGGCAGCGGTGAGAATTTTGTATAAAAGTGTTTAAACTGTAAAGGATTGGCTGCTAGGTCATGTCCTCAGTTCACAACCAAGTCCACGGGGGTGGTAACCTTGTTGGAAAATGTGTATAAGTCAATGCTTGTGTGTTCAATAAAGAGTTCCTGTTTTACATTCAACATAGAGCCTCGTCTCATGTGTATGGGGATTGCTATACGCTGTATACTCCCCAGGCTATAACTCCTAGCTCTTGTAAGAGCTGTTCCTGCACTCTGGATTTAGGAGAGGTTCACCCACTGGAGCCTGGAGCCTTGTCGTAAGTCCAGGGTGGGTAGGAGACGGTGAGACCTCAACCAAGCTTCGCCGGTTTGTGGGGTCTGCAGCGCTCACGGTGTCAAGTGGAGTGCATGGAGTCCTCAGGAAGCACTAGGAGCATCCATCGACGGAGGTACCCAGTCGGGTGCCAGGAGATCCGTTACATGATTTAAGAAGTGGTGTATTATCATGGCAACATGTAGCTTGGCCAAATTCAGCAGCACAGGAAGCAGCAGACATTATGTTAAAAGGCCCAAATGTAACTCAACATGTTGAAAACAAAATAATTAATTAAAAATTTAATATATACATGATAAAAACTTGACAAAAATATCGATCTAATAAATATCAATAAATAAATAATAAAATTAATAAATAAAAAGTTAAAAACAGAGGGAAAAATTTAAAAACAACGGAGTTTGGGAGTTAGAGCAAAGGAGAGGGATGGACAAGGGACCCTTCAGCGCCCTGAACCGACAGTGGGGGCCATGAAGTCACTGCCGATCCAGGACTCATTCATTTTAATGAATGTGAGTCTGTCCACGGAGCCTGTGGACAGACGGGTCCGCTTGTCTGTGACCACCCCACCTGCCACGCTGAATGCCCACTCAGACAGTACGCTGGAGGGGGCAAGATAGTAACTCCAGCGCATACTGAGCGAGCTAACGGCAGGTGTCCAGCCTGGCAACCCAGTACTCCATGGGGTCGCCGGTGGTTATGCTGTCGGAAGCACCTACTGACCCCATATAGTCTGCCACCATGCGGGCCAGCCATGGTGGTGACTGATGCTGCTGCTAGTACTGGGTCGCGCAGACTGGTAGAAGAGCCTCATCTCACCCAGAAGGTCACCTGCTCGGCTGATGCTGCTGGTGCCAGCCGCCTGCTGGGTGAGATGGGCGGGAAGAACTGGAGCTTGAGGCCGAGGGTTTGCCTCTTCCAGCCGGTGGATCAGACAGGCCCGCAATTTTTCAAGGCGGGCCTGCCTCCGGTTGGCTGAGATGAACAGCTCCAGTTTCGGCTTGCAGCGAGGGTCTAAAAGGGTGGCCAACCAAATGTCATCCCTCTCCTTAAATTTCTTGATCCGGGGTCCCTCCTGAGGCATCGCAGCATATGGGCAGCCATGGGGAAGAGCACAGCCCGCTGTGACTCTTCATGACTGCCCAGGACCATGACCTCTTGGACCTCCTGCTGCTGATGCTGCTGCTCCCGGTCGGAGATGCCCCACCCCGGACTAACGGTGACCCCAGGGATACATTGTGCACAATGTGCTGGTTTAGGGCAGGGACGCCGGTCCTGGTAAAGTAATGGCGGCTGGGGACACGCCATCTGGGTTGGGCCTGCTCCAACATCTGCCTAAATAGATTGCTATCCACCAGATTGTAAGGCAGCAGATGTTGGGCGATAACCCTGCCAGAAGCCCATTGAGTGAATGCACGCGACAGTCCCCGGGGCGAGGGCGCGGTGCGCTCAAATGCATCTGCAATAGATGGCTGGCGCCAGATAGCAGAGGAGGGTGCAGTGGAGGCAGAGGTATGGCTGCCGGTACCAGTACCTCTAGTAGAGGGAGCGGGGACTGGGAATGAGTTGGTGGAAGGGGTTGGGGTGGCTGCAGTACAGTGGCAGGAGCTGCTGTCTCCTGCACACTGCTGGTGGCGCTGCTGCTTTGACCACCCCGCATCTGTTCCCACTCCCGCCAGTGGTTGACTCGCATGTGCTGGTTGAGGGCCATGGTACCTAGCCGAGCCATAGATCTTCCTCTCCTCACCCTGGCATGGCACAGCTTACAAATGCAAACTATGACATCATCTGCTACAAGGGTGAAGTAAGCCCAAACAGGCGACTTCCGCACCGATCTCCTGTCAGATGGGGTGGTGCTGGCTTGCGCCTGTTCGGGCTCGGTGCGCACAAGTGGAGCTGGCTGCTGCTGCCTACTCATGCTGCCATTACCAGTGGAGCCCCTGACAATGGGCTCCCTGGTGACCTGGCGCACCACTTGCCTTGGGTGCCTACCTTCAATGGTGCTGCCGTCACCTGACAAAGGAGGTGGCACCCATTCTGGGTCACCCTCCTCTTTGCCCCTGATATATCAGACCCAGGGCAAACCTATGGTGGACTAACAGGAACAGTTAATATGGAGCCCCTGACCGGGCTCTGCTGTCCCCTCGCTGATGCCTGGGTCTGAATAGGTGCAGGGGTTGTGTGGCTAACACCACCCGCACCAGTTGATAGGGATTTCACAGGGGATTTATAAGCCCCTCCTCCTCCTCATCCCCCATCCCTTCCAACAGGTCCTGCCCATCCTCAGGGCTAAACAGTATTTCCGCCTCTTGCATTGCCTCCTCCAAGATGTCACTCTCAGTCTCAAAGTCTCCAAACATGAGAGGGGACAATTCTTGGGAGCTGGGGTTGATTCTACAGAAGGCAGAGTGCTGCAGTTGCTGGCAGCCGGGGCAGAGGACTCCATGGCACTAGAATCGGCCACGAGAGCAAAGACAGCCTCTGCATCCTGGGAAGTAATGGGCCACTTGTGAAAAAGTCACAGATCAGGCGGATGCCCCTGCCACCTGCGCCTGCCTGTCCGTGGCTTGAGGAGTGGCCCTGTGCTGGGAGTGTTCCAGCGCAGGAACCAACTCCCTGTTACCCCGACCAAGTCCACAGCTGCCTGCATGGCCCGATACACTCATCCTGCTGGGGATTAGGGAAAACTTTATTGGGGTGGGGACGATGGGTGAAAAATGAAAAGGACATAAACTGTAACACAGTACACTAAACACATAAAGCTATCAAACTTTTTTTTTTTTTTTTTAACCTAAGACTAAACTAACAGACACAAAGAGACTAAAAACTTTTTTTTAACGGAGGACTGACAAAACTACACTAAACACAAAACACATAAAACTTTAAAACTTTTTTTTTAACCTGACACAGACACTTACTGACACACAGAGACTAAAAGACGTTTTTTTTAACGTAGGACAGGAAAAACTACACTAAACACGTAAACCTATAAAACTTTTTTTTTTTTTTTTTTAACCTAAGACAGACACTAACTCACGCACAGAGACTAAAAACTGGCTTTTTAACGGAGGACTAACAAAACTACACTAAACGCCAAACACTTAAAACATAAACCCTTTTTTAACCTAACACTGACACTAACTGACACACAGAGACTAAAAAAGTTTTATTTTTTAACTGAGGACAGACAGAACTACACTAAACAAAAACATATAAAACTTCAAAAATTTTTTTAACCTGACACAGACACTAACTGACACACAGAGACTAAAATACTTTTTAAATTACCAAATAATGGAAAAAATAAAACTAGTACACTAACTGGACGGACACTAACTGACAGATAAAACAGACAGATAGACCCTACACTATACTATATCACTAACTAACCTAAACTACACCCTGCCCTGAAAAATCTAAACTATTCCCTAACTGTAGCCCTAACCTAACCTAACCTAAACTATCAAGCACTATCTATCTATCTATATTATATATTACAGCTACCTACCTAACTCGATGCCCTACACTTACCCCTGCACTGAACCCTATCTGCTACACTAGGCCCTAACACTAACTATATTTTTCTGCTAACTCTACTAAACTACTAAACTATCTCAAATTATTTTGACCCTATCAGCTATAAAACTACACTATTCCCTAATCAACTAAAACTAACTAGATTATTATAAATTAAATTCAGATTTTAAAAACAAACAGCAGAAAAATATCACAGCTCCAATCTCCAACAAATCCAACACCACAAAATGGCTGCTGGGTGATGTCGTCACTTATATAGTGAAGGGGTAGTCTAGTTTCTAAGTTGTGACAAAGCCTTCTCATTGGCTATTCAAGCTAGGAGAAGGGAGGGATAATGATAATGATGAGTCAACTCATGCACTGAAGAAGAAAAAAAAAAAAAAATTTGCATGGCTAATATATCACTATATTCGACAGATTCGAAAATTCGACCAAGCAAAACCTATATGAAAATAGCTTGATGCCCCTACTCGATTACAAAAATGCTAATATTGTATTCTACATTATTCTAATTATTGAATACTGATGTATAATTTTCCTCTTTACTGTATTTTATGTCATGCGAAAAATCGGCAATTACATATGCGAGTGAATCGGGTCGCATAAGGGCAGTATACTATTGGGTTGGCTTGCTTGGTCGAATAGACAAAGATAGAGAAAATAGCCAATATAGTGCTATATTCTCTATCTTCGTCTATTCGAGTCGACCAAGACAACTCATTGAATGAACACAATAGCATACTGCCCTTATGTGATGCGATTCACACACATATGTAATTGCCGATTTTTCGCATGACATAAACTACAGTATCATACATAATGAGTAAAATTAAACATCACAGTAACAATTCATTACTGATTTATAATTTTCCTCTGTATGTAATATAGTTTGTGTCATGCGAAAAATCGGCAATTACATATGCGCGTGAATCGCACCGCATAAGGGCAGTATGCTATTGTGTTCCTTCAATGGGTTGTCTTGGTCGACTCGAATAAGATAGAGATTGGAATATAACACTATGTTCGCTATATTCGAGATTACGACATATCTAGATTATGTGATCTACCAAGCCAACTGTTGGCACATCATGACTAAGGATCCGCTCCTATAGTGATCCGAAACCGGTCGATTTCTTGCAATGCTGTACGTTGGTTTTTATCTGCACGGGATTCAATAAAGTCTCAAGTTTTCCAGTGAAGCTGGACCGTTTTTCTCTTCATTCTGGGACTTGTTGTGCGCCAAGGTTCAGGGTGAGGTGCGGGCTCCTGGTTTCCTGTGGACGAGCGCGACATTCTCCAGTGTTGTTTCAAAGCCAACTGTTACTTACGCTGGCTTGGTAGAATTGCTGAATATAGCGAATATCACGAATATCACTATATTCTCAATCTTCGTTATATTCTAGCAAGCCAACCATTAGGAACTTAGCTCAAATTTGAATTTGCATTGCGATTAAAATAACCTGTAATACTCGCATTGCGAATTCAACTTAGAGCTGGGTTCCTAAAGGTTGGCTTGCTAGAATAATACGAATATCACGAATTCATGAAGAGAGCACAATCTTCGTTATATTCTAGCAAGTAGCAAGTTCAACCAACCAACAACCATTAGGAACTCAGCTCTAAGTTTAATTTGCGATGCGAACAAATACTCGCATCACAAATTCAACTTTGAGCTGGGTGCCTAACGGTTGTATTGCTAGAATTGACGAAGATTGAGAATATAGTGCTATATTCTCAATCTTCTTTATATTCTAGCAACAACCATTAGGAACCCAGCTATAAGTTTAATTTGTGATGCGAACATATACTCGCATTGAGAATTAAAGTTAGAGCTGGGTTGATGGATTCCCATTGAAAATGAAAACACGATTCCTTCCTGCTTAAGTTGCTTGTGGGTCAATGACTCATTGACCCACAAGAAAGAAGCCAGGACAAATCATGTTTTCGCTTTTCAGATGTTGAAAAAATGATGAATATTCGAAATAGCGAATATATATCATTATATTCTACATATTAGCAAATTATCGAAGTTGCAATATTCACGATAAAAATTCGCAATTCGAATATTCGCTCTCAACACCATCAGTCAGTAGCTCGAAGCAGTATAGCACTGCAGTGGGGAAGCGGCAACAGGCCATTCTGAAACTGGTGCTACTGCTAGCAGGGACAGACGACGTATCCTTAACATTGTTAAGCAAGCAAAGAAGGAAAAGGAAGTGGATGTTATTGTCCATATTGGGACAAATGATCTGGCTTGCAATGAAGTTTCAAAGGTGAAGGAAGCTTTTCACACACTTGGTAATGATATAAGGGAGATTGCATTGACTGTCTTATTCTCTGCAGTTCTGCCTATGCATAACCCTCTGCATGACAAGCAGTTGGGTATTAAGGAATTCAATGTATGGCTTAGTGAATAGTGTTTGAACCAGGGATTTGGATTTGTGTTTCATGTTGGCTCTAGCTGGAATGGAAAAGAACTGTACAAGAAAGATGGTTTGCATCTTTTTCTCAAGGGAACAAATGTCCTCAGTGAACAGTTCAAAGTTTTTGCAAATGAGCATTTAAACTAGGAATGGGGGGCACACAAGAGATAATCCATCAGTTCGGCTTCCCCCGAAAAAACAATGCCAGAAGATGCCAGGAGCTGATAGGATAAGAAATGACAAGCTGAGAGTCTTGTCTACAAAAGCTCGCAGTTTAGGGAATAAGATCAACGAACTTGAGTCTGTAATGGCATCTGAGAATACAGATTTAGTGGCTGTTACTGAGACATGGTTCAATGAGAGTAATGACTGGGATATAACAATACCTGGGTTCTCTCTATATAGGAAAGAAAGAGAAGGCAAGAAAAGGGGGTAAGTTGGCCCTATATGTGAAATATAGCATAAAATCTAATCTAATACAAGTCAGCTAAAACAATTTAGAGTCAGTTTGGGTTACGTTGCAGCTTGGTAATCATAAGGTAACTTGTGTAGGTGTCATATATAGACCACCTAGCCAAGTCAAAGAATTAGATGATCTACTAGTTGAGGAAATGGCTAAAATGACATTGAAAGGGGAAGTTGTCATTATGGGAGACTTTAATCTTCCTATAAACTGGATATAAACTGGAAAACCAAAATAGCTAGTTCTGCCAGGGGTACAGACATTCCCTACTGGGATTATCTCTACAGCAAGTAGTTGAGGAGCCAACCCGGAAGGAGGCCATTTTAGATTTGGTATTCACAAATGGCAATTTGGTATCTGATATTACCGTAGGGGAAAGCTTAGGATCTAGTGATCACCAGTCAGTGTGGTTTACTATAAGTACAGTGACTGAGTCACTCCACACAAAAACAAAAGTTTTAGATTTTCGGAAAACAGACTTTTCTAAAATTAGATCAGTGGTATACGAGTCCCTATCAGACTGGAACAATTTCAATGGAGTCCAAGAGAAATGGGACTACTTAAAAGTGGCACTATTGAAGGCAACAGAAAAGTGCATTAGGCTTGTCAGTAAAAGCAAAAAAGGAAGAGACCACTGTGGTACTCAGCAGAAGTAGCCAAAATCATTAAAAACAAAAAAAAATGGCATTTAGTAAGTATAACAACACCCAAAACGAGTATGACAGAGAAATCTACAAGATTAGGCAGAGAGAGGCCAAGCAAGTTATAAAAGCTTCTAAAGCTCAGGCAGAAGAGAAATTAGCTCAGTCAGTGAAAAAGGTGATAAGACATTCTTCAGGTACATAAATGAAAAAGGAAATTAAAACAAGGAATTACCAAATTAAAAACAAAAGAAGGAGGGTATATGGAAGAGGATAAAGAACTACCTGACTGCCTCAATGAATACTTCTGTTCAGTTTTTACAAAGGAAAATGAAGGAGAAGGACCTAAGTTAGTGACGAAGACTAATGAATCCTTTGATGCATGTGTCTTTACAGAGGAAGAGGTTCTAAGTCAGCTGTCTAAAATTAATACAAATAAATCACATGGGCCTGATGGGATACACCCAAAGCTATTAACAGAGCTTAGAGGTGTAACAGTTTTTTTAACCAATCACTGGTAACAGGTGTCGTCCCAGAAGATTGGAAATTAGCAAATGTTGTGCCAATTCACAAGAAAGGTAGTATATGCCAGTAAGCCTGACATCAATAGTGGGGAAATTAATGGAAACCATACTCAAGGAGAGGATTGTGGGACATCTAAAAACCCATGGGTTGATTGATAAAAACACCATGGGTTTACTTCAGGAAATCATGTCAAACTAATCTTATTGACTTTTTGATTGGGTGACTAAAATAATAGATGGCGGAGGTGCAGTAGACATCGCTTATCTGGACTTTAGTAAGGCTTTTGATACTGTCCCACATAGAAGGCTTATCAATAAACTGCAGTCTTTGAGCTTGGGCTTACATATTGTTGAATGGATTAGGCAGTGGCTGAAGGACAGAAAACAGAGGGTTGTCGTCAATGGAGTATATTCAGACCATGGTATTGTTACCAGTGGGGTACCTCAGGGATCTGTTCTGGGACCCATATTGTTTAATATCTTTATCAGCGAAATTGCAGAAGGCCTCAATGGTAAGGTGTGTCTTTTGCTGATGACACAAAGATTTGTAACAGAGTTGATGTTCCTGGAGGGATACACCAAATGGAAAAGGATTTAGGAAAACTAGCGGAATGGTCAAAAATCTGGCAACTAAAATTTAATGTCGATAAGTGCAAGATAATGCACCTCGGGCGTAAAACCCAAGAGCAGAATATAAAATCAGTTATACAGTACTAACCTCAGTATCTGAGTAAAGGGATTTAGGGGTCATTATATCAGACGACATAAAGGTGGGCAGACAATGTCATAGAGCAGCAGGTAATGCCAGCAGAATGCTTGGGTGTATAGGAGAGGCATTAACAGTAGAAAGAGGAGGTGCTCTCACCGCTCTACAGAGCACTAGTGAGACCTCATTTGGAGTATTGTGTGCAGTACTGGAGACCATATCTGCAGAAGGATATTAAAACTTTGGAGAGAGTTCATAGAAGAGCTACTAAACTAGTACATGGATTGCAGGACAAAACTTACCAGGAAAGGTTAAAGGACCTTAACATGTATAGCTTGGAAGTAAGAAGAGACAGAGGGATATGATAGAAACTTTTAAATACATATAGGGAATCAACACGGTAAAAGAGGAGAGAATATTTAAAAGAAGAAAAACTGCTACAAGAGGACATAGTTTTAAATTAGAGGGGCAAAGGTTTAAAAGTAATATCAGAAGTATTACTTTACTGAGAGAGTAGTGGATGCATGGATTAGCCTTCCTGCAGAAGTGGTAGCTGCAAATACAGTGAAAGAATTTAAGCAGCCATGGGATAGGCATAAGGCCATCCTTCATATAAGATAGGGCCAGGGGCTATTCAAGTATATTGGGCAGACTAGATGGGCCAAATGGTTCTTATCTGCCGACACATTCTATTATTCTATGAAACGTATTTGCTTAGGTGAAAAACAGCACACCGCCACAAAGTTGTGGCAGGGTATAAGGCACCAGACTGAGCTGTGGTTCCTGCCACTCAACCTACAACCAGACATGGTTGTGTCTAATAATTTCCGTAACTTGGTGGCGGCTTTAGAGCTCGGCAAGCTCACACACATACCATGCCTAGCCCATGTGTTTAACTTAGTGGTTCAGCAGTTTATCAAAACCTACCCCAATTTGTCTGAGCTACTGAGGAAGTTGCACCGCGTGAGTGCCCATTTCCGAAAGTCATCTACAGCTGCCGCCGGTCTGGCGATGCTGCAGCAGCGCTTGCAATTGCCAGCTCACCGACTATTGTGCGACGAGAGCACGCACCGGAACTCCACGCTCCACATGTTGGCCAGGCTTTGTGAGCAGCAGAGGGCAGTAGTTGAATACCAGCTGTAACATAGTCGTCGCCTTTCCAGTCAGCTTCCACTCTTCACAAGCGATGAGTGGGCATGGATGTCTGACCTCTGTGAGATTTTACGCAACTTTGAGAATTTAACACAGACGGTGAGCGACGATACCGCTATTATCAGCATAACCATAATAAAGAAGGTTCATTCCATCTGTAGATGGTTGAGCACCCTTAATACCCCTGCCCCGATTTCCCATATCCCTGCATTCCCATGTACCCCTTCCCTGCCCAGCAGCATCAACTCATGCTGCTGTGTACCCTTTATTAACCCCTTAACTGCTGCAGCCCTTATCCAGCCCAGCAGTACCCCAGCCCAGAACCCTTGCAGTGCCCAGCAGCCCTGTAACCCTGAACCCCTTCAAGGCGGAGTACCCCTAATACCCCTGCCCTGATTTCCCATATCCCTGCATTCCCATGTACCCTTCCCTGCCTAGCAGCATAAACTCCTGCTGCGTGCACCCTTAAACCCTATTAACCCTTTAACTACTGCAGCCCTTATCCTGCTCAGCAGTACCCCAACCCGGAACCCTTGCAGTGCCAGCAGCCCAGTAACCCTGAACCCCTTCAAGGTAGATTGACCCCTGCAACCCATGTTGTGTTAACACTTGCAGTGCCATTACCCCTGGACTGCATTGTTATTTGTGACCCTTTTACCCTGTTATTTCAGTAGGGACAGTGTGAGTAGCTAGGTGGGTGGGTTACTGCTGTAATGTATGTTAGTGTAATTGTATTTGTGGGGTGGAATTGGGATTGTATGTAGTGTAGTTAGGAATATTGTATGTATAGTAGTGTTGTAATTGACTGACTGTATTACTGTGCGGCTATAAATATATATATTCATATTCCCTTTTATATGGATATATATAATTATAGCAATATTTAGACTATAGACGTGTATTGTATTAATAAATGTTTCTTTATTATTTTACATAGTATCTAGTCTGTTATTCCATAGTGGTATAGTAGCAATAGCGCAGTAAGTTGTCGTTAAGTTCAGTGGATAGTGTAAGGCAAAAGGAGGTATATATCTTTATTTAAGGTATAAATAGGCGGAGTCATCAGTAGACAATCCCGCCTCTTTATGAATATTAATTATTTATATTTGCATAAATACTGATAATTTATATTCCCCTTAACAGTGTCTAAGCTGGACATGTGGCATGAACTGGCGCTCTATGCCTTGGAGGTGCTGGCCTACCCTGCCGCCAGAGTTTTGTCAGAGCAGGTATTAAGTGCTGCTGGGGGCATAATAACTGATAAGTGCATCGCCTGTCAACTGAAAATGCTGACAGGTTGACTCATCAAAATATCGCTCATGTATGCCAGGCTGATTAGAGGCAATGAAAAGCTGTCCTCGGTGGGAGGTGTATCATCTGTGTCCTCTGTATCCCCCAGCTGAGCTCCAGTGATGACCGTGAGCTGATCTGGGTGCTACCCTGCTGTGAATGCAGATCCTCCTCATCATCATCATCCTCATTAGAGTTAAGCGGACACCTGGAAGTTCGGGTTCGACGGGTTTGGCCGAACTTCACAAAAAGTTTGGGTTCGAGATCCGAACTTAACCTGAACTTGACCCCGAACCCCATTGAAGTCAACTTTTGGGCACTAAAATGGCTGTAAAAAGTCCTGGAAAGGGCTAGAGGCAGCAAAATGTGGGTAAGTGCTCTGCAAACAAATGTGTATAGGGAAATGACTTAAAATAATATAAAATAAATAAAAATTTAAAATTTAGGAGGAGAAAATGGATGTGGAGTAGGAAATGAGGAGGCGTAAGGTGGGAATGCCATCAACAGCATGTCTACCAGCATGTGTTTGTAGTCACGCATCTTTCGATCATTACCAGATGTTTTTACCAAATTTGGTTCCCTGTCAGCAATGCACAGCAGGGGGTTTTCACCAGCAAAACAGGCTTCATTTTACCTACCAATGGAACAGACGATTTTTAAAAATGTAGGCCCCTTGCATCCAGGCAGAGCAGGTGTTTTTCACCGGCAAAACTGGGTTAAATGTCACCCACCAATGAAACAGGCGATTTTTAAAAATGTAGGCCCCTGGCACCCAGGCAGAGGAGGGGTTTATTCACGGCAAAACGGGGTTCATGTCACCCACCAATGGAACAGGCGATTTTTTGAAATTTAGCTCCCTGTCACCTATGCAGAGCAGGGGTTTATTCACGGCAAAACGGGGTTCATGTCACTCACCAATAAAACAGGAGATTTCTAGAAATGTAGGCCCCTGGCACGCAGGCAGAGGAGGGGTTAATTCACGGCAAAACTGGGTTAAATGTCACCCAACAATGGAACAGACGATTTTTAAAACTATAGGCCCCTGGCACCCAGGCAGAGCAGGGGTTCTTCACCGGCAAAACTGGGTTGATGTAACCCACCAATGCAACAGATGATTTTTAAAAATGTAGGCCCCTGGCACCCAGGCAGAGGAGAGGTTAATTCACGGCAAAATGGGGTTCATGTCACCCACCAATGGAACAGATGATTTTTAAAAATGTAGGCCCCTTGCATCCAGGCAAAGCAGGGGTTTTTCACCGGCAAAACTGGGTTAAATGTCACCCACCAATGGAACAGACGATTTTTAAAAATGTAGACCCCTGGCACCCAGGCAGAGGAGGAGTTTATTCACGACAAAACGGGGTTCATGTCACCCACCAATGGAACAGGCGATTTTTTGAAATTTAGCTCCTTTTCACCTATGCAGAGCAGGGGTTTATTCACGGCAAAACGGGGTTCATGTCACTCACCAATGGAACAGGCGATTTTTAGGAATGTAGGCCCTGGCACCCAGGCAGAGGAGGGTTAATTCACAGCCAAACTGGGTTAAATGTCACCCACCAATGGAACAGACGATTTTAAAAAGTTGGCCCCTGGCACCCAGGCAGAGGAGGGGTTAATTCACGGCAAAACTGGGTTAACTGTCACCCACCAATGGAACAGAGGATTTTTAAAAAGTTGGCCCCTGGCACCCAGGCAGAGGAGGGTTTACTCCAGAAAGAGACAACAGATGGACGGCACTCACCCCGTATTGAAGTTAGCGGACTGAAGAAGGACAAATTTGTCAGAGATAAGCTAGACTATGAATCTGGCCACTTTTTTGACTGGAACCCAGGTCGTAAAAGGAATCGAAGGAGAAAGGCGGGACAACGCCCTAGGGGAGATTTTTGGACTAGCGAATCAGACTCAACTCTATCCGATAAGGCCGGTGGTGCTAAGAATCAGACGAGTAGATTGGAGTCTGACCCTTTGGAGGTGAATCGGGAGAGGTCGCAGAAAAAAGGATCACACGAAAATCCGGGCGTGCCAGGAAACAAGTGTCTTGGAGAAAGTAGTGGACGACTCGGAGTCTGTTGCTAATATTGAACATGGACAACTGGTGGTTAATCTGACGGGGCGTGAATTGCCATTGGGCTGCATGCGGGTCCTTAACCGGGGACTCGGGTTCCAGCCTTACTGAGCAATTCGACCCGTATCCTTTGAAGTTGATCTCTTTAAGGGGTCAGGAAAATGTTACTTCATAAATTGTACAAAGATTCTCCTCGTGTCCCTTCCCAGGTACCAGCGGGTCACGTTCGGTGTGTCCTGATCCTAGGGTTTCACCATCTCCACTACCTTTGAGGATGAGGAATGGAGATGTATTGAGTTTCTGTCTGATTCAGATCCGTCTGCTAGTGCTCCAGTGTTGGACACCAAAGAGGTGTTTAAAGGAGGTGTTGCTTCCAAGTTTTGCCCCCCTTGTCTTCTGGCAGTAACATAGTATATAAGACCGAAAAAGACATTTGTCCATCCAGTTTGGCCTGTTTCCTACAAGTTAATCCAGAGGAAGGCAAAAAAACTGTGAGGCAGAAGCCAATTTTTCCCACTTAAGGGAAAAAATTCCTTCCCAACTCCAATCAGGCAATCAGAATAACTCCCTGGATCAACGACCCATCTCTAGTAGCTATAGCCTGTAATATTATTACACTCCAGAAATACATTGAGTCCCCTCTTGAATTCCTTTATTGTACTCACCATCACCACCTCCTCAGGCAGAGAGTTCCATAGTCTCACTGCTCTTACAGTGAAGAATCCTTTTCTATGTTTGTGTACAAACCTTCTTTCCTCCAGACGCAGAGGATGTCCCCTCGTCACAGTCACAGTCCTGGGGATAAATAGATGATGGGAGAGATCTCTGTACTGACCCCTGATATATTTATACATAGTTATTAGATCTCCCCTCAGTCGTCTTTTTCTAAAGTGAATAACCCTAATTTTGATAACCTTTCAAGGGTACTGTAGTTGCCCCATTCCAGTTATTACTTTAGTTACCCTCCTCTGAACCCTCCCCAGCTCTGTTCTGTGCTTTGTTCACAGGAGCCCAATACAGTACTCCATGTGTGGTCTGACTAGTGATTTGTAAAGTGGTAGGACTATGTTCTCATCACGGGCATCTAAGCCCCTTTTGATGCAACCCATTATCTTATTGGCCTTGGCAGTAGCTGCCTGACACTGGTTTTTGCAGCTTAATTTGCTGTTTATTAAAATTCCTAGATAATTTTCCATGTCGGTGTTACCGAGTGTTTTACCATTTAATATGTACGGGTGACTTGCATTATTCCTTCCCATGTACATAACATTACATTTGTCAGTGTTAAACCTCATTTGCCATTTCTCTGCCCAAGCCTCCAATCTATCCAGATCCCTCTGTAGCAGAAAACTGTCCTCTTCAGTGTTAATTACTTTACACAGTTTAGTGTCATCTGCAAAAATGGATATTTTACTCTGCAAGCCTTCTACAAGATTAGTGGTTATCACAAATTTTCGAATTGCGAATTTTAATTGCGAATATCGGCACTTCGAGAATTCGCGAATATTTAGAATATCGCAAAATATATTCGCAATTGCGAATATTCGTTTTATGCAAATTTTATATGCAAATTTTCACAACCAAGAAAATAATGTCATTATTTTCTTATTACGAAAATTCGCATAAAAATTGCATAAATTTACATAAAAATGTGCATAAAAATTTGCACAAACTAGCATTTAAAAGATACCCTTTAAATACCAGCTTATGCTATTTTTTATGTAAATTTATGTGAATTTTATGCAAATTTTTATGCAAATTTTAGGCGAATTTATTTTATGATAATTTTCGCAATCAAGAAAATAATGACTGGAGATTACGAATTTGCGAATTTTCGAATATATGGCGAATATTCGCCCAAATATTCGCGAAATATCGCAAATTCGAATATTGCCCCTGCCGCTCATCACTATACAAGATCATTAATAAATATATTGAAGAGAATAGGGACCAATACTGATCCCTGAGGTACCCCACTAGCGACAGTGACCCAATCTGAGCATCTACCCTCTGTTTTCTGTCACTCAGCCAGTTACTTACCCACATACAGACATTTTCTCCCAGTCCGAGCATCCTCATTTTATATACTAACCTTTTATGAGGTACAGTGTCAAATGCTTTGGAGAAGTTCAGATATACGACATCCATTGATTTGCCGCTGTCAAGTCTAGAACTTACCTCCTCATACCTCCTCATAGAAGCTGATTAAATTACCTCCTCATAGAAGCTGATTAAATTCGTTTGGCATGACCGATCCTTGCTTATTTTCATTGAGATACTCCAAAATAGCATCTCTTAGAAACTCTTTAAACAGTTTACCAACAACAGATTTACCGGCCTATATTTTCCAGGCTCTGTTTTGGACCCTTTTGAATATTTGCACTACATTTGCTAGGCGCCAATCCTGTGGAACATTCCCTGTCAGTATAAAGTCCGTAAATATCAGAAATAAAGGTCTGGCTATGACACCACTTAATTCCCTTAGGATACAGGGGTGTATGCCATCCGGTCCTGATTGTACTGTTCTATTATGGGCCAGCTGTTCCGTTCCACAAATACGGAATGCACAAGGATGTCATCCGTATTTTTGGTGGATCAATTTTTCGCGGACACGCAAAATACATATGGTCGTGTGCATGAGCCCTAAATCTGTGGAACAGTCTACCTCAGGACGTGGTCAGAGCAGGAACACTGGGAAGTTTTAAAAAAGATTTAAATTAATTCCTAAAATTAAAGGGGTTATCTCATGAAAAATGTAAAAATTCTGACTTAGTCTAGTATATGACAACTTCTTTCTAACAAATCTAGAATGAGCCCTGTGTCTCACATGCATTCAGAGATCTCCAAGTTTATTGCATCAATTGTTCTGCTAGATGTATTTCAAGCTGTCAGTTTAGGGGCGTGTCCTTTGTACTACAGCTCGTGGCAGTTCATGGATGGAACTGAACATATGCTTCTGTCTAAGGCTTTTTCACACTAGCGGCAGGACGCAGCTCGGCAGCGGACAGTGAGAGGCCGCCGGACTAAATGTCGGACATGTCGTAGTTTTAGTCCGATGGCCTCTCGCCGTGCACTGCCGTGCTGTGCCAGAACTGTGCCCCCGCCCCCATTATAGTCTGGCGACACACTTGAACTAGCTGCATCCGTCCTGCCGCTAGTGTGAAACTAGCCTTAGCAAGCAGGTCAGAAAATTTAAACAGAACAAACATCAGGTGGTGCTATACAGATAGATTTAATTGAATAACTCAGCAGCTATAATACATTTTTAATTACATGTAATTACAAAAGTATTCGGACACAGGTGCTGGTTTGAAAATTGTAGAATATTTTTGTAGGACAACCCCTTTAGATAACATTAATGCTAATAAAATGTGTAGAAGTCTGGGTCTCACTCATCTTTCCTAAACTTCAATGCTGTAAATATATATATATATATGTATATATATATATATATATATATATATATATATATCTACACCCAACCCATCATAACTTTCATAATTTTACTGTGAAAAATGTGTTCTTTGGGAAGAGGGACTAGACTGAACCTTTGCACCAGAGCCCAGGAGCTTCTGAGCTATGCCTCTGGATAACCCATTTTAGAACCAGAGATCCTGATTATCAAAAATGATTTTTAGTTGTTGTAGCCAGCTCATGACTGGGATTTGTTGTGTCATGGATTTATACCTGCTGTATGTGACTGCAATGAAATAATAATTTACTTTTTAAAGGTGTTGTTCACCTTTGGTTAAGTATTCTTCAGACCAATCAGCAAGGTCCAAGGTAGTAATCATACTTACTTGACCCCTTTGGCTGAATTTCAGCTCCACTGCTGAAGGTCCCAAGGTCTCCTGCATTAACATCCAGTTTTAAGTGGGTCATGTGACTGCTGCTACTGCTGCTGGGATAGCAATGGAGATGGAACCCAGGAGCAGGGAAAAGATAAGTATGATTACTACCGCATGGTCTGGCCACACTAGGGGTCTCAATAAAAACTCACCAAAAGTGAAAAACCGCTTTAAGTTTAGTATCTGCTGGAAAAATGTCCATGTTAAAGTTAGTATAAATACTAACACAGTACTCAAAACTTACCTAAAGGTGAATCTGTGGTCAATTGGGTACCAGATATGTGGCATAATCTGTTACAAAGCCTTATTGCTCGCCACTTGTTGAATATCAAAGATTTGCTGCAGTGAAGATTATCTAAAAAAATGACAGAGAATTATTTTTAAAAAAATCATCACAAATCTTAAAACCTCAGGATAGGTCATGAATATCAGATGGACGGTGGTCCGTCTAGTCCTTCCCATTAAAGTGAATGGGGACGGAGGAGCTGCAATTACAGTACAACTACTCGCCACTACGATGTGAAAGAAATTTAGTGGTTAATGAACATGAATGGTGCTAATAGTACTTAATTGTGAAATCTTCATTTTCTGGGTTTTATGCCTAAAATCTATGATTGAAAAATATAGTCACCGTATAGTCACTTGATTCTTTACAGGAAGTTAGACAAACACCGCAAATAGGGAACTGCTTGGCAGAATGTGATGAAATAGACAAGCGGGACTTTTGCAGAGATGACTCATGTTCATGCGTGGTTGCATGTATTTTTCCATACCATTCTGTTTCTGAATGGTTGCTTTATTAAATGCTTGTGATTGGACATATTAAAATTAATGTCTAAAGGGGTGGTGGCTAGATCCACAATGTACATCTAATAAAATTGGCTCGTTGGACTGCCCGGCAGAGAATCCTTTAACCAGCAAACTGTCTGGTGGCTGTTTGATTCTCAGGTCGACTGCATCCCCTGGCACCTGGGGAAAACTTATTGTTACAGGTTATGGGGATGGGGAAAACACCAGATACACACAACAACAAATAGACAACAGTCTGGTCCTCCAAATCTAAGGAAGAGGGATGATGACCTCCTAGTAATCCCTAGGCCTTACCCTAACTCCTACCAGTATGAGCATATCCTGATGGTGGAAATACTCACGTCTCCCTGAGGCCTAAAAACAACACACACCAGGGATGAACAAACAGAGAAGGCAACAAGTACTTAGCTTAGAGATGTATGGAGAAGCAGGACATCCAAGACAAACAAACAACTCCAAGCAGAAATATCAACCGCATGGTCAGCAGTGTGAGGCGGACCTAAATAGAGCTCATCACTGATAACGAGCGGCACCTGAGGAGAGGTGAGATCCTGCCAAACAACAACATACATAGAGGAAAACAGAGAGACCTGTCAGATAGCCTCACGTGCAGCAAGTCTATTCGATCTTCTCACCCCTCTCACAGGAGGGACTGTGACACTTATAAACCAATTTGAATCCCACAGACAAGCGAGTGTAGTCCCCTAGTTTGGGACTTGTCCTAAATTGCAGTGACAACTATGTTCATGGCTAGCAGGTATACAGTGAAGAGAATGAGCACTGCATTCTTTTCAAACAGCTGATCAGCAGGGGTGCAGGAAATTAGACCCTTGCCGATCTGATATTGATTACCTATCAATATTGGAAAATGGCTAACCCCTTTAAGAGAGGAATTAGCTGTCCAAGCAGCATTATCTCACATACAATCTAATGTCCCTCAACAAGCTTACCATATCGCAGAGGCAGAGCAGAGAAAAATACAGTTGGAGGATGACAATTAAATCTTTCATACTCAACTGAGTGCGGCAAAGAATAAACACCTATCTGCAACAACAATATTAGCATAGTAGGAATGAGAGCTACAAAAGCTATGCGAAGAGGATAGGTTTGCATTATTGTTGCAGGGTGGAGAGGGCCCACAGGACTGGAGCTGACCAACACTTGACAAAGTCACCCCAAGAGATGTGCACAGATGCTGCAGCTTCCTCTATAATAATCACAATAGACCACAACAGATCATAATGAAGTTTTTGGATTTTAATGATAAGGTAGAAATTCTCTGAGCTTTTCAGAAGCGGAAAACACCACTAGAATTTAGGGGTTCCAGAGTTCTGCTGTTTAAGGATTACTCAGCCAAGGTGGCTGCACAATATGTATGGAACAATTCAAACACACAGTTGGTTTATCTGGCACTACTGAGAGTATTTCTTTTAAACAGCAATATTTTGACTGGTGTCAGAAGCAGAGGAATCTCTAGAGAACAATCTTTGGTTCCAGCCCAAGTCTCCAGATCAAAGAGGTTTACCTCCCAGAGAATGGCAATCCCCAGGGCTAGAGGTTTCCAAGGTTGTGGAAGACGAGATTGTATTTTCGAGTGGCATGCCAATACCTTCCTCCAAAAGATCGTGGGACTATTAAGTGGGCAATGTGCAAAGCCGCAGTATCCTGAGGGCCCACCACTTCTATTGCTTTTGAGTTACCCAAAATGTTCTCCTCTTTCCCTATCTCTTCTAATTCTTCTCTCCTCCCATTTCTTCTTCCTCCGTCCCTCTTTTTTTCTGAGGAGAAGAAGGTGGGAATGTAGGTTCTACACTGTTTATGACTTCATGACGGTCCAATATTGTATGGATGCAAGGAGGTACAAATGCTGTGAATCTAACCATTTGTTATGTTGGGGAAAAATAAGTAATCATCAGAGATTGTTATACTGTAGACTTGGTCCTCCTAATGTTAATTATGTGGACCTAGTCTTTTGAAGTTTTATGTGGATCTATTAATGCCTTGCAAAGGAAAATATGGGGCTGTGAGTCTAAACCCTTACATGTCTATGGAGTGGGAGAGCCAAATGAATATCTGGTCAGACATTTGGTCAACTCTAGTAGCTACTCGAGGAGCAAATTCCACAGGGGTCATATAAAAAGTGCTGGTGCAAGCCACTTCCTGTGATTTATGGGTTCTCTCATGTGACTTTGCTCACCAATCCTGCCCATATTTAAGTGGCTCAGTCCCCTTCCCAGGTGCCTGAGTGTCAAGGTCCTTGTGTCCTGCAAAGGTTGCTGATATCTTTGCTTGTGTTTCTGGACTTCGCAAACTGTTTGATCCCTGCCTGCTTGTCTTGACTCTCCTGTTGCTGACCCGGATTGCCTGACCTGTACTGCCTGCCCTGACCTATGGCTTGTTTGACTTTGCCTGTGGATCATCCTTTGGTCTTGCACTGTTGCTTCTGGAGTACGACTCGGCCTGCTGACTACATCTGTACCTCTGGTACCGCCTGGTCCTTCTGGACCATCTGCTTCATATGCCAATCCTCCTCAAGAGGTAGCGACCTGGTGTTCCTCTCTTGAAAAGTCTATCCCCACCATCAGGGGTACTGTGAAGAATGAGGGGTCATTTAGACAACGACCTTAGATGAGGTAGGATACGTGGCACAGTCGGTTCACACCCGCTGGTTTGTGACAGTACACTCAGGCCATGAACCCTGCTGGTCACCCCAAGCCTTTTGGTCAAGAACTGTTACAAGAGATGAGACGTCAGAGCGAACATCAGGACGTCCTGATGCCATTCATGCATAGTGTCACTGCTCGTCTGGATGCCATCTCACCTTCAGCTACTGCAGGGTCATCAGTCGCTGCTACCACTGCAATACCCATACCGGTGAACCAGGAGTTGAGTGCCACTGATGTGCAACTTCCTCTGCCACCATTCTATGGTGGAGATCCAAAAACTGTTGTTCTGCCAAGCAGAAATTGAGAATCATTACAGATCACATCTGCCTCAAATTTGGTATTTCTGTAGTGATTACTGTGGCTATAGCACCATCTAGCAGTGTTAAGTTGTATTACACTTTGTTTTTCCTATTACAAAGACTGCTGTATTGTGGGTGGTGCAAAGCAGAGCTGTCCTTCTGCAAATCTCCTTCTCAAACGCCACCATCGTTGTAAATGCATATCTGCTGAGAGATCTAACTTTATTTCAGGGATATGTTATGCAGAGAAGTTCAGTGAGTTGTCATTGTTACTCTGGGAGTTGTTACTACTGTTAGTTAGACATGTAGTCCTATGTTAGGCAGCCATTTTACCATATGCTTCAGTGTTATGCAAATGTTACAGTACATGCTATTCTATACGTTATACTTATACATGTTATTTGTATTCTTGTAGTTTTACCGTACAACCTCTTACACACGCGCATCGCGCAGAGAGTACAACCTGTTGACCAATAAACAAGTTAGACTACAAAGAGCAGTCCTCTTATTTAGAAGACAGGAATGGTTTATGCTGAATGTCAGACTGCACACTGTGTGAACGTGTAGACAGAACGGTAAAACAGATGCTAGTCACCAGCGATAGTGGATCTGACTATACGGAGCCGCCATCACACACGCGGTCCTGTGTACAAGGTTACAGCGGCTGCCATACAGTCACAAGAAGAGAGTGCAGCCCCCAGCAAGTGCGGCATGACTCAGACCACACTGAAGTCCGTTCCTACCTAGACTGAGTCTGCACAGAGACATTAAGCAGTCAGCAAAAGGCACACAATGTCTGCTAGCCAGGCATCATCATACAGGACCAGGTCACAAGCAAGCTGATCTAGCAAGTCCTCAATAAAAGAAAAGGCTGCTCTCGCCCATGCAGAAGCTTAGGCTGCAAAAGTAAGGTCTTCCTTTGTTGCACAAGAGATGCAACTAAAGAAAGAGACAGAACGCCTGCGTCACTGGAAAAACCCGCAGCAGAGAAAGAAGCGGCAGCTGCAATAGCCAAAGCAGAGTTCCTAAAAGCCATGGAGTTCCCTGGATCCGAGAAACACAGCAAAGTACTTGGGCCAGACCTAGATCAACAAGATCCAGCACAGCGCGTCTCAGAATATGTACATCAGCATCCCAAGACAGATGACAACTATGATCCAGTAAATCAGCCAGCTTATACAGTGTTAAAGATCCTACTTTGAACCACAGTACCTCGAGCAGTATGGTATGCGACAAAACGATGCTGACCACAACTACCGCCCTATAAAACGAAAGCTACAACCTTCACTTTGACTTAAAGGGACAACCTTCGCGTCAGAATGATGTTATGCAGACTTCACTAAGCCAGAAACCCCTAAAAGGTATGGTGATACACCACACATGCAGCATAACAACACCACATCGGTTAGAATTGGCACTGGCCGCCATGGACTTCGCTAAGTTCTTTGCTAAATGGTAGATGGTTACCAAAGGACTTATAAAGTTCACCGATCGACCCAACAACTACAGGGCATAGCAAGCCTCCTTCCAGAATGCCATAAGGGACTTAGATCTTTCCTGTAGTGAGGAGTTAGATCTCTTGGTAAAGTGGCTTGGAAGCTAGTCTGCTGAACATGCCCAAAGAATCAGAGACATTAACATAAACTATCTGGGCAAAGGCCTAAAGATGGTGTGGGAAAGACTTGATGAGTGTTATGGGTCAATAGAAGCTAGAGAAAATGTTTTATATAAGAGAATTGATAATTTTTCCAGAGTAGTGGGTAGGGATTACCAGAATCTCAGGGACAGATTGACTGTTCCAAAAATGCTCCATACGCCCAGAGACTTGACCTAGGATGGGTCATTATAGGAGACGTCTGTCTAGGAGGAGCACATAAGCCGACCTCAGTCAGCAGTATGCTCACCAACACACTTGAAAATGGCCACCCTTCCCTATTCCAGCCCTGTCACAGTAGTTTCCTGATAAAAGAATTGACACACACAGCTTCTGTGCCTTGTCCTTTCACAGATCCCTCCTGTGAAGACCACACCTGCGATGGTGAGCAAGATCACTTAGGGTCCACAGGACAAAAGAAGACAACAGGGTTGCAATGTCCATAGAGGACAAGTCAAAAAGCTGGGTCACACCTTTACCGTTTAAACGCTTACCTAACAACAAAGAACTTGTCTACAGTCGATTTATCTCCCTCAAACATAAACACCAGAGACGACAGAACATTTCTTTACCTTCATGGAAAGAATATTCCAGAACAACCATGCAGAAATGGCACCCACACTCCAAGACTCTGAGGAGTGTTGGTACTTACCCATATTTGCTGTGTATCATCCTAAAAACGAGGGCAGATACGAGTAGTATTCGACTCGAGTGCCAGGTGCAAAGGCGTCTCGCTAAATGATCTCTTACTGCCTGGTCCAGACCTCAACAACAGACTTCTGGAAGAACTTTTACGCTTCCGCAGAGATTCCGTAGCATTTATGGCCGACATACAAGTAAGAACGAGGAAGAGCACAGAAACTACATGAGGTTGAAGACATTGTAGAGTACCGAATAAGAGTGCATATCTTCGGAAACTGTACTTCCCCTACAGTCGCTATCTACGGTCTCAGGCATTCAGCCCGAGAGGGTGAAGCAAAGTATGGGTCAACTATCAGATCCTTTGTGGAAAAGGATTTCTACGTGGACGACTGCTTGAAATCCACACCTACGAACGAGACTACAATCAGTCTCCTGAAAAGAGCCCAAGAAATGCTTGCTCTATCTTAATTGAGGTTGCACAAAATCGCCTCCAACAGCCATGAGTTAATGGAGGCCTTCTTACCCCAAGACCATTCAAGTGATCTAAAGCAGCGTCCCCAACCGCCGGGCCATTGCCCAGGACCGGGCCCTGGAAGATAGTTTGCCGGGCCGCAGAGGAGCGGAGACGCCAGGCGCATGCATGTCCGACGTGCACATCAGACAGAGTGGCCAGAGTCAGTGGAGAAGGAGGGGGAAGGAGGGAGGGAGGAAACCTTCCCTCCCATGACGCGGCCGCCGCAGAGCCCAATAAAATTTGCAGGCTCTGATGCGCCGCACCATTGCCACCAATGAATGTGTGGCCAATATTAAAGTGGGAGGAGGGACGGGGAAGGTTTACCGCTGCGCCGTCTCAGCTTGTGCTCGGCGAACGGCAGCGTCAGCCTCCTCCTCCTTGTGTTCTTTAGTCCCCAGCCATTCGTTTCTCTGAAAAGCAGCAGGCGCAGGTAAGCAGCCCACATCCCGTCCCAAATTATTAGCGTGCCTCAAAATAGAGGCAGGCAAAAATATGTATATGTATCAGGCAGCCCGCAAGATTTTGGGTATTGTGACTTATTAACCGCAATGTTGCCAGAAGCCATAATTTCAGAAGATGGGGTCACCTATTATTAATCTGAGGTACATGGTGCTATTACATTAGTACTTCCATATACCTCACATTAAAAGTAAGTGGTCTCAAGCAGCTCATCAAATAATGGGCAACATTGGGTTAACCACTAATGTACATTTGATGAGGTTACTTACTATTAATGTGAGGCACATGCAGGTCCAAATTGATAAGTAGCCCTGCCCACCTCACTCGGTCCCTGGGAAAAAGCCCTTCACACGTAGAGGATTTCTGTCCACCATAAACAGCTTATATGATCCTCTGGGATTTGTAGTGCCTGTTAATATCCAAGGCAAAATTATGTTAAGAGACTTCACCACAGAGACGTCTGATTGGGATGATCCACTTCCCACAGAGAAAAAGGACCTGTGGACAGGTTAGAAGAAGTCTCTTGAAGCTTTGACCAGCCTTCAAGTGGCATCCACTGAAGTCAGCCATAGCTACGGCAATTGCAGCCGTAGCATACCTAAAGACCATAGACGCCAAAGAACAATGCCATATACTGTTTGTTATGAGCCGGACCAAACTGGCGCCAGTCAACGAACACACGATACCCAGACTGGAACTCTGTGCTGCTGTGCTTACAGTGGAGTTGGCTGAGCTTATAATGACAGGAACGAAGATGTTAAGTTTTATACGGACAGCAAGGTAGTCCTAGGATATATTTGCAACAAAACCAGACGCCTTTACGTCTATGTCAGCAATCGGGTGTTAAGGATCAGGAGATCCACTTGTCCTAAACAGTGGCACTACGTGCCTACACCACATAATCGTGCGGACCACGCGACTAGATCCATAGCACCAAGCCACCTTAAGGACACAACATGGTTTACGGGTCGTGCATTCCTGTACCATTCAATGTCTTGCAGTATCTGATCCGACACGTTTGAATTGGTAGGCCCAGATGCTGATGAAGAAATCTGACATAAAGTTTATTTTCTACACACAATGACTTCAGACCACCAACTCAAATTCCATTGTTTCAACAGGTTCTCCAAAGGCCAAAAAGTCTCCAAGGATAGCGCTTTGAAAAGGCTCAATCCCATCATTGAACAATATGGGTTGCTAAGAATAAATGACCTAGTAGTGGCGACTGTTGACACCAGGCGGGGAGTGTTCTGCCCAGCAGAGTTTGATTACAGATCACATCTGCCTCAGCTTTGGTATTTCTGTAGTGTTTAGTGTAGTTATAGCACCATCTAGAGGTGTTAAGTTGTATTACACTTGGTTTTTCCTATTACAAAGACTGCTGCATTTTGGGTGGTGCAAAGCATTGTGGGAGTGCAAAGCATCCTGGGAAGGAGAAGTCTCCAGTCACCAGGACACATCAGCAAAGCTGTCCTTCTGCATATCTCCTTCTCAAACGCCACCATCCTTGTAAACCATATCTGGTGAGAGAGCCACCTTTATTTCAGGGATATTATGTTATGCAGAGATGTTCAATCAGTTGTCATTGTTACTCTGGAGGTTGTTACTACTGTTAGTTAGACATGTAGTCCTATGTTAGGCAGTCATTTTGCCATGTAGTTCAGTGTTATGCAAATGTTACAGTACATGCTATTCTATATGTTATACTTATACATGTGTTTTGTATTGTTGTAGTTTTACCGCACACTTGTACAATCTCTCACATACGCCCATCGCGCAGAGAGTATAACTTGTTGACCAATAAACACAGAACAGTCTTCTTATTTGGAAAATACTGTAGGAATGGTTTATGCTGAATGTCAGACTGCACACTGCGTGAATGTGTATGAAGACAGAACACCTGTCATGGATTCTTGAACCAGTGCCTGATCCACTTTGAGTTCCACAGGGAGAAGTTTCCCACTGAGCGGTACAAGGTCACCTTCATTGTGTCCCTGCTGTCTGATGAGGCCATTCCTTGGGCAAATCCTATTTGGTAACATGGAGGTCCAGAGACCACTAAGCTGCAGTCCTTCCTGGCTACCTTCCGGCTGGTGTTTGAAAAACCGGCCACACGTCCTCCGCTGCATCAGCTCTGCTGCGTCTACAAAAGGGTCTCTTGTCTGTGGGTCAGTACGCCATCCAGTTTTGTACCCTGGCTACCGAACTTGCATGGAACAATGAGGCTCAACTAGTGGTGTTCTGGGAGGCCCGTTCTGACCGAACTAAAGATGAATTAGCTGGTCGCGACTGTCCGTTTACTCTGAATGACCTTATCAACCTGGCCACAAGGAATGTTCTAAGGAGATCATACCACACCAGAATACCACCTCGCTTGGCCCCATCCTTCCAGAGGCCAGTTCTTCCTCTACGGTCCACCCCATCTGAAAAGCCCATACAACTAGAGCATATTCCATTGTCTGACCAGGAACCCGCACCCGTGCCTGTATTGTGGAGGCAAGACCCACTTTGTGCTTAATTGTCCACAGAAGCCGGGAAATGCAAATGTCTAGGATCAGTTGGAGAGGTGGTCCTAGACAAGGAGAAGTCCTCTAAGAAACTTTCAGTTGCGGTGACTCTCTCTCATAAGGGAGTTACACTGTCTGTGCCTGCATTCTTGCACTTTGGGTAAGCCGGTGACTTAATTCAGCAGGCTCTGGTCCATTGGTACCAGCTCCTTACCATCTGTCTAGAAAAGCCTCGAGTTCGGGAAATGGTTCTATACAGTAGAAATCAATTTTTGAAGTTATTACCCGAAGTCTCGCAAGACTTCGTGAATTAATAACTTCGGCTCATCTGAGCCAATACATTCTAATACTGCACAGAGTGCACAGTATTGAAATCTGTACATCTGTACAGTATTGAAACAAAGTTTTATGCAAATAGACTTCGGATGTTTCATCCAAAGTTGATTCGTTCATTTCTAGTCCTGAGGAGAGGTCTTGAGAACCAGAAGAGAATGTTCAAGCTCCAAATTTGGTAAAAAGGTTCCTCACCCGTAACAGCACCCAATGTTACCCTGCTTACCACCACGGTTCCAGGTTCCGTGTTCAGCGTTGATCTACTGCAGTTGTTTCCGCATTCACCGCTGCAGTCCTGGGCTCTGTCCTTGCAGAGATTGCCTGTCCTGGAATCCGCTCCGCAATTTCATTCCAGCCCTAAGCACAGCATGCTTCCAGCTTGTTCTCTGTAGCATTTCCTTTAGGGCAGGCACATGTCACTTTCTTTGATTTATGTATTAGCTCATGTGACTTTGCTGATCAATCGTAGCCCTCCTGCACATATTTAAGTGGCTCAACCCCCTTACCATGTGCATGAGTGTCAAGGTCCTTGTATCCTGCTCGTGTTCCTGTGGACCTGACCCATGTTTGTGTTTCTGGACTTTGCTAACTACTTGATCCCTGCCTGCTTGTCTTGACTCCCTTTTGCCGAACCGGATTGCCTGACCTGTACCTGTGCCGCCTGCCCTGACCTATTGCTTGTTTGACTTCACCTCTACTTCATCCTTCAGTCCCGCTCTGTTGCTCTTGGTTATGACTCGGCCTGCTGACTATGTCTGTACCTCTGGTACCTCCTGCCTCGTGTGTTCTTATCATATTGAAAATGTTTTTTTTTTTTTTTAGAAAGCTAATAAATATTATTGGTTTCTTTATCCAAATTATGTTGACATTTAAAACAGCATCCGGTAACCTCTGTTAGTAGGTACAAATAGACAGTAAATAATAAATAACCAGTGAGGATGTATAGAAATAAGTATAAAGATAGGCTATATAGTAATAGCACAGTATCCACTGTCTATTGATCTGTTGTATACCATATGGATACAAAATAAATTAGATAACGGTGTCTTCACGCTTATATAGATTGCGAACGCTGTTACAGTCGATTGACTTGATAAATTCCTACTTTAAAATTCCCAAAAAACAATATGGAGTATTAGTCCAATGATTTGTAGATAATAAAGCAGTCTGATATATATGCAGTTCGTAGGTATATATGCGCTTGGATTATATCAATTGATGTTCGATATACTACTCACAATTTGCAGCTGAAGATAGAAGTTTTTCCTCTCTGTATCATAACTGTTACCAAGGACCCCCAGCAAGTTACTACTGGCAACCATTACTGGACTTATTCAGTTTTATTACAGAACGCTCCAAGGATTCCTCTACATAAGGCCTTTTCCATTGCAGCCACAAGTGAACGGAATATACCAGCATTAGGACCCAGCGCTTCCCCTACATCGGAGGAGACATCGAGAAGTGCGGGCATCATTATCTCTGTATGCACGCGGGACGCCGCGGCTACAGAGCAACATTCCAGTTACGTGTCCACACACCATAAATTTTAAACATTATGATGCTAACCAAGTGAAAAGGGATTCCCGGCAACCGTTCATACAAAGCACAATATGTACATATGATACAGAGAAGAAAAACTTCTATCTTCAGCTGCAAATTGTGAGTAGTATATCGAACATCAATTGATATAATCCAAGCGCATATATACCTAAGAACTGCATATATATCAGACTGCTTTATTATCTACAAATCATTGGACTAATACTCCATATTGTTTTTTGGGAATTTTAAAGTAGGAATTTATCAAGTCAATCGACTGCAACAGTGTTCGCAATCTATATAAGCGTGAAGACACCGTTATCTAATTTATTTTGTATCCATATGGTATACAACAGATCGATAGACAGTGGATATTGTGCTATTACTATATAGCCTATCTTTATACCTATTTCTATACATCCTCACTGGTTATTTATTATTTACTGTCTATTTGTACCTACTAACAGAGGTTACCGGATGCTGTTTTAAATGTCAACATAATTTGGAGCACATCACAGACCCTAGGCAGTCAAAGTCTATGTTCAATTTATTCCAATTATGACCTACATTGGTCCTTTTGGTATATAAAACCTAAACTGCCACGGTTCTTGCTGTACTTTTTTTTAGAAGAAAAAGACAACCTCTATACGGACCTGTCCCTACCAAGGATCTAGGTGGTCACGGTCCTCAATGTCTAATATCGATCTCTGTGTCATATACACAATTTCACATATTTTATATTGTATGCGGTTTTAAAGATTTACTGTATTTTAGAGTTTTAATTTTCCAAATAAATCTAATAAGTGACACTTCCAGTCTTACTATTATATACATAATATAAGTCCTTTTCCTTATGAGGTGTGCCCAACCAATACTTATAATTTTCCTATATTTTGATAAACTGGGTGTGTTTATATAGGTTGGAAGCACCCTAAATCCATATACTAACCAGGTAGAGCCATCACTAAACTGTTTTTTCTAAAGTAAAGGAATAACAGTACAAAATAAACAGTACAAATTACAAATCCATAAAACAAGATATGCAGTATAATTATAGCATAGTGGATCACAACAAACATAGAAGAGGAATCTTTATGGTAAGAGCAGTGAGACTATGGAAGTCTCTGCCTGAGGAGGTGGTGATGGTGAGTACAATAAAGGAATTCAAGAAGGGCCTGGATGTATTTCTGGAGTGTAATAATATTACAGGCTATAGCTACTAGAGATGGGTCGTTGATACAGGGAGTACTTCTGATTGCCTGAATGGAGTCGGGAAGGAATTTTTTACTCCCCTTAAGTGGGGAAAATTGGCTTCTACCTCACAGGGTTTTGTTTTTGGCTTCCTCTAGATCAGCTAGCAGGATGACAGGCCGAACTAAATGGACAGATGTCTTTTTTCGGCCTTATGTACTATGTTACTATGTTACAACAATTGGATCGCATAACGTGAAGAAGATTAGGTGTCCTACATCTTCGTAAACTTGGAGTAGGAGTGGTGGACAAAGGCTAAAATCTATTCATGGGATAAAATAATGTATATACTTCTAGTTATATCAGAGAGAGTCAGAATATTCAAACTTTTCCAATTTTGAGTAATGGTTAATTTAGAGGATAAAAGGAGATGAGCTATGACCACCCTATGTCTGGAAGGTAAATGACCAAGATTAAGAAGCATAGTGACATAGTATATAAGGCAGAAAAAAGACATCTTTCCATTCAGTTTGGCCTGTTATCCTGCAAGTTGATCCAGAGGAAGGCAAAAAAATCCCTGTGAGGTAGAAGCCAACTTTCCCCACGTAATAATTCCTTTCCGACTCCAATCAGGCAATCAGAATAACTCCCTGGATCAATGATCCATCTCTAGTAGCTATATTTTGTAATATTATTACAAGCAATAAAGCTAATTAAGGCAAAAGGCTCCAATGAGTAGCCCAGTATCTCTTAGGATAAGTAAAACACATCCTGCCAGAGTGATTTAAGAAATGGGCAGGCCCACAAGGTATGGAATAGGGTTTCCCTATGACCACACTCCCTCCAACAAAGATGTAAAACACCTGAAAACATATGGCACAATAAATCAGGCGTCAAATACCAGCTCAAGGTTGTTGTTCGTGAGCGATTCATAATGTGACACAATTTTAGGTGCTTGGCAATGAAACATTGTGCAGGTGAACATGATTGGCCCAGCTCTCTCTCCCAGGCAAGAAAAGAGATGGATTTGGTAAATGTCTCCTTATTATCCAACATGACATAAATTGGATGTAGAGGAAAATGAACTGAATGGTGGGAGAGACCAGTCTTCAAATATAGCGTATCTGGGTTTGTCATAATCTTAAATGAATATTACTAGAGTTAAGCGAACACCTGGATAGTGTTGAGCGAACAGTTCGAGCATCGTTCGGGTTCGTACCGAATTTTGGGGTGTCCGGGACCCGGACCCGAACCCGGACATTTTAAAAAAAAATGTTCGGGTTCGGGTTCGGTGTTCGTCGATTACTTCCCGCTTTCTGAAGGGCTGCACAGCAGCCAATCAGCTAGCGTTTTACTTCTTGCCCTAAGAGCCCATCACAGCCATGCCTACTAATGGCATGGCTGTGATTGGCCAAGTGCAGCATGTGACCCAGCCTCTATTTAAGCTGGAGTCACGTAGCGCAGCACGTCACACTGCTCTTACTAGTGTAGGGAGAGGAAGCAGCTTCTGTCAGGGCGAGATTAGGCAGGTTAAAGTCAGCAACAGCACCTAATGAACGGATCGATCTACAGCTGAGAATCATTGAACTTCTGCTAGTTACTTGCTCACTGGTTTTTAGGCTGCACAGAGTGTTTTTCTGTCACTTATTTTCTGGGTTGATCGGCGGCCATTTTGTGACTTGTGGTGCACCAGAAGAAGCTGCCACCAAGTCCATCAATCCATCAATACTAGTTTTTTTTTTTTTGCTATATTCTACATCAGGGGCTTGGCTGTGCTAATTGTCACCCCTAGAAACTCAGGACAGCAATTTCTATTTTTTATTAAGGGGTTAAATACAATTGCCCAAATACCAATCCCCTAAATCTGGTGTTCCAGCTTTGGCTAGACAAGTATAATACTGTCTGCTGTCTGGCAAAGGATAGATTTTTTTCTGGGGTGAAATTAACCTGCCAATATAGCAATACCCTGGATCTGGTGTCCCAGCAGTTGCAGGACCGATTTCATAGTGTCCGCTTACACATATATTTTGTTCTGGGGTTAAATTAACCTGCCAATATAGCAATACCCTGGATCTGGTGTCCAAACAGTTTCAGGCCAGATTTCATAGTGTCCGCTTACACATATATTTTTTCTGGGGTGAAATTAACCTGCCAATATAGCAATACCCTGGATCTGGTGTCCAAACAGTTTCAGGCCAGATTTCATAGTGTCCGCTACACATATATTTTTTCTGGGGTGAAATTAACCTGCCAATATAGCAATACCCTGGATCTGGTGTCCAAACAGTTTCAGGCCAGATTTCATAGTGTCCGCTTACACATAGATTTTTTCTGGGGTGAAATTAACCTGCCAATATAGCAATACCCTGGATCTGGTGTCCAAACAGTTTCAGGCCAGATTTCATAGTGTCCGCTTACACATATATTTTTTCTGGGGTGAAATTAACCTGCCAATATAGCAATACCCTGGATCTGGTGTCCAAACAGTTGCAGGCCAGATTTCATAGTGTCCGCTTATACATATATTTTTTCTGGGGTGAAATTAACCTGCCAATATAGCAATACCCTGGATCTGGTGTCCCAGCAGTTGCAGGACCGATTTCATAGTGTCCGCTTACACAAATATTTTGTTCTGGGGTTAAATTAACCTGCCAATATAGCAATACCCTGGATCTGGTGTCCAAACAGTTTCAGGCCAGATTTCATAGTGTCTGCTTACACATATATTTTTTCTGGGGTGAAATTAACCTGCCAATATAGCAATACCCTGGATCTGGTGTCCAAACAGTTTCAGGCCAGATTTCATAGTGTCCGCTACACATATATTTTTTCTGGGGTGAAATTAACCTGCCAATATAGCAATACCCTGGATCTGGTGTCCAAACAGTTGCAGGCCAGATTTCATAGTGTCCGCTTATACATATATTTTTTTCTGGGGTGAAATTAACCTGCCAATATAGCAATACCCTGGATCTGGTGTCCCAGCAGTTGCAGGACCGATTTCATAGTGTCCGCTTACACAAATATTTTGTTCTGGGGTTAAATTAACCTGCCAATATAGCAATACCGTGGATCTGGTGTCCAAACAGTTTCAGGCCAGATTTCATAGTGTCTGCTTACACATATATTTTTTTCTGGGGTGAAATTAACCTGCCAATATAGCAATACCCTGGATCTGGTGTCCAAACAGTTTCAGGCGAGATTTCATAGTGTCCGCTTACACATAGATTTTTTTCTGGGGTGAAATTAACCTGCCAATATAGCAATACCCTGGATCTGGTGTCCAAACAGTTTCAGGCCAGATTTCATAGTGTCCGCTTACACATATATTTTTTTCTGGGGTGAAATTAACCTGCCAATATAGCAATACCCTGGATCTGGTGTCCAAACAGTTGCAGGCCAGATTTCATAGTGTCCGCTTATACATATATTTTTTCTGGGGTGAAATTAACCTGCCAATATAGCAATACCCTGGATCTGGTGTCCCAGCAGTTGCAGGACCGATTTCATAGTGTCCGCTTACACAAATATTTTGTTCTGGGGTTAAATTAACCTGCCAATATAGCAATACCCTGGATCTGGTGTCCAAACAGTTTCAGGCCAGATTTCATAGTGTCCGCTTACACATATATTTTGTTCTGGGGTGAAATTAACCTGCCAATATAGCAATACCCTGGATCTGGTGTCCAAACAGTTTCAGGCCAGATTTCATAGTGTCCGCTACACATATATTTTTTCTGGGGTGAAATTAACCTGCCAATATAGCAATACCCTGGATCTGGTGTCCAAACAGTTGCAGGCCAGATTTCATAGTGTCCGCTTATACATATATTTTTTTTCTGGGGTGAAATTAACCTGCCAATATAGCAATACCCTGGATCTGGTGTCCCAGCAGTTGCAGGACCGATTTCATAGTGTCCGCTTACACAAATATTTTGTTCTGGGGTTAAATTAACCTGCCAATATAGCAATACCCTGGATCTGGTGTCCAAACAGTTTCAGGCCAGATTTCATAGTGTCCGCTTACACATATATTTTTTCTGGGGTGAAATTAACCTGCCAATATAGCAATACCCTGGATCTGGTGTCCAAACAGTTTCAGGCCAGATTTCATAGTGTCCGCTTACACATATATTTTTTTCTGGGGTGAAATTAACCTGCCAATATAGCAATACCCTGGATCTAGTGTCCAAACAGTTGCAGGCCAGATTTCATAGTGTCCGCTTATACATATATTTTTTTCTGGGGTGAAATTAACCTGCCAATATAGCAATACCCTGGATCTGGTGTCCCAGCAGTTGCAGGACCGATTTCATAGTGTCCGCTTACACATATATTTTGTTCTGGGGTTAAATTAACCTGCCAATATAGCAATACCGTGGATCTGGTGTCCAAACAGTTTCAGGCCAGATTTCATAGTGTCTGCTTACACATATATTTTTTTCTGGGGTGAAATTAACCTGCCAATATAGCAATACCCTGGATCTGGTGTCCAAACAGTTTCAGGCGAGATTTCATAGTGTCCGCTTACACATATATTTTTTCTGGGGTGAAATTAACCTGCCAATATAGCAATACCCTGGATCTGGTGTCCCAGCAGTTGCAGGACCGATTTCATAGTGTCCGCTACACATATATTTTGTTCTGGGGTTAAATTAACCTGCCAATATAGCAATACCCTGGATCTGGTGTCCAAACAGTTTCAGGCCAGATTTCATAGTGTCCGCTTACACATATATTTTGTTCTGGGGTTAAATTAACCTGCCAATATAGCAATACCCTGGATCTGGTGTCCAAACAGTTTCAGGCCAGATTTTATAGTGTCCGCTTACACATATATTTTTTCTGGGGTGAAATTAACCTGCCAATATAGCAATACCCTGGATCTGGTGTCCAAACAGTTTCAGGCCAGATTTCATAGTGTCCGCTTACACATATATTTTGTTCTGGGGTGAAATTAACCTGCCAATATAGCAATACCCTGGATCTGGTGTCCCAGCAGTTGCAGGACCAATTTCATAGTGTCCGCTTACACATATATTTTGTTCTGGGGTGAAATTAACCTGCCAATATAGCAATACCCTGAATCTGGTGTCCCAGCTGTTGCAGGCCAAGTGTAAATCTGTCCATAAAAGGATACCTTTCATCCAGGGCCTAAATACTAGCCCTAAAAGAGATATTCCCCTAAATCAGTGGTTACTGCTGTGCCTGGATTAGTGTAATACGCTACATAAACAAATAGGCAGATAGTGTTAGGTGCCTGTAAAAAAAAGGCCTAAATTTCAAATCAATACATTGGGCCAAATATTTTATTCCTTATTGTGGTGCTTGGTGAACGGTAACAATGAGGAAAACATCTAGTAAGGGACGCGGACGCGGTTGTGGTGGTGTTAGTGTACCCTCTGGTGCTGGGAGAGGACGTGGCCATTCTGCCACAGCCACACGTCCTAGTGAACCAACTACCTCAGGTTCCAGTAACTGACAGAATTTACAGCGATATTTGGTGGGGCCCAATGCCGTTCTAAGGATGGTAAGGCCTGAGCAGGTACAGGCACTAGTCAATTGGGTGGCCGACAGTGGATCCAGTATGTTCACAACATTATCTCCCACCCAGTCTTCTGCAGAAAGCGCACAGGTGGCACCTGAAAACCAAGCCCATCAGTCTGTCACATCACCCCCATGCATATCAGGGAAACTGTCAGAGCCTCAAGTTATGCAGCAGTCTCTTATGCTGTTTGAAGACTCTGCTGGCATGGTTTCCCATGGAAATCCACCTAGCCCTTCCCCAGTGGTGGAAGACATAGAATGCACTGATGCACAACCACTGATGTTTCCTGATGATGAGGACATGGGAATACCACCTCATCGGAGTCCGCACGTCTCTGATGATGACGAAACACAGGTGCCAACTGCTGCGTCTTTCTGCAGTGTGCAGACCGAACAGGAGGTCAGGGAGGAAGACTGTGTGGAAGACGATGCAGGGGACGATGAGGTCCTAGACCCCACATGGAATGAAGGTCGTGCCACTGACTTTCATAGTTCAGGGGAAGAGGCAGTGGTGAGACCGAGCCAACAGCGTAGCAAAAGAGGAAGCAGGGGGCAAAAGCAGAACAGCCGCCGCCAAGAGAGTTCGCCTGATACTGGCCACCGCCACCAGGGACCGAGCACCCCAAAGGCAGCTTCAAGGAGTTCCCTGGCATGGCACTTCTTTAAACAATGTGCTGATGACAAGACCCGAGTGGTTTGCACGCTGTGCCATCAGATCCTGAAGCGAGGCATTAACGTTCTGAACCTTAGCACAACCTGCATGACCAGGCATCTACATGCAAAGCATGAACTGCAGTGGAGTAAACACCTTAAAAGCAAGGAACTCACTCAGGCTCCCCCTGCTCCCTCTTCTGCTGCTGCCTCGGCCTCTTCCTCCGCCTCGGGAGGAATGTTGGCACCTGCCGCCCACCAAACAGAGAATGTGCCACCGACACCACCACCTGCGTCACCAAGCATCTCCACCATGTCACACGGCAGCGTTCAGCTCTCCATATCACAAACCTTGGAGAGAAAGCGTAAATTCCCACCTAGCCACCCTCGAGCCCTGGGCCTGAATGCCAGCATTTCTAAACTACTGGCCTTTGAAATGCTGTCATTCAGGCTGGTGGACACAGACAGCTTCAAACAGCTGATGTCCATGGCTGTCCCACAGTATGTTGTCCCCAGCCGCCACTACTTCTCCAAGACAGCCGTGCCTTCCCTGCACAACCAAGTATCCGACAAAATCAAGTGTGCACTGCGCAACGCCATCTGTGGCAAGGTCCACCTAACCACAGATACGTGGACCAGTAAGCACGGCCAGAGACGCTATATCTCCCTAACTGCACCCTGGGTAAATGTAGTGGCGGCTGGGCCCCAGGCGGAGAGTTCCTTGGCGCACGTCCTTCCGCCGCCAAGGATCACAGGGCATCATTCTTTGCTTCCTGTAGCCTCCTCCTCCTACTCGGCTTCCTCCTCCTCTGCTTCCACCAGCTCATCCAGTCAGCCACACACCTTCACCACCAACTTCAGCACAGCCCGGGGTAAACGTCAGCAGGCCATTCTGAAACTCATATGTTTGGGGGACAGGCCCCACACCGCGCAGGAGTTGTGGCAGGGTATTGAACAACAGACCGACCAGTGGTTGCTGCCGGTGGGCCTCAAGCCCGGCCTGGTGGTGTGCGATAATGGGCGAAATCTCGTCGCAGCTCTGGAACTAGCCGGTTTGACGCACATCCCTTGCCTGGCGCATGTGCTGAATTTGGTGGTGCAGAAGTTCATTCACAACTACCCCAACATGTCAGAGCTGCTGCATAAAGTGAGGGCCATCTGTGCGCGCTTCCGGCGTTCACATCCTGCCGCTGCTCGCCTGTCTGCGCTACAGCGTAACTTCGGCCTTCCCGCTCACCGCCTCATATGCGACATGCCCACCAGGTGGAACTCCACCTTGCACATGCTGGAGAGACTGTGCGAGCAGCAGCAGGCCATAGTGGAGTTTCAGCTGCAGCACGCACGCGTCAGTCACACTGCGGAACAGCACCACTTCACCACCAATGATTGGGCCTCCATGCGAGACCTGTGTGCCCTGTTGCGCTGTTTCGAGTACTCCACCAACATGGCCAGTGGCGATGACACCGTTATCAGCGTTACAATACCACTTCTATGTCTCCTTGAGAAAACGCTTAGGGCGATGATGGAAGAGGAGGTGGCCCAGGAGGAGGAGGAGGAGGAGGAGGATGAGGGGTCATTTTTAGCACTTTCAGGCCAGTCTGTTAGAAGTGGCTCAGAGGGAGGTTTTTTGCAACAGCAGAGGCCAGGTACAAATGTGGCCAGCCAGGGCCCACTACTGGAGGACGAGGAGGATGAGGAGGAGGTGGAGGAGGATGAGGATGAAGCAGGTTCACAGCGGGGTGGAACCCGACACAGCTCAGGCCCATCACTGGTGCGTGGCTGGGGGGATACAGAGGACGATGACGATACGCCTCCCACAGAGGACAGCTTGTCCTTACCTCTGGGCAGCCTGGCACACATGAGCGACTACATGCTGCAGTGCCTGCGCAACGACAGCAGAGTTGCGCACATTTTAACGTCTGCGGACTACTGGGTTGCCACCCTACTAGATCCCCGGTACAAAGACAATGTGCCCACCTTACTTCCTGCACTGGAGCATGATAGGAAGATGCGCGAGTTCAAGCACACGCTGTTAGAGGCGCTCCTGAGAGCATTCCCAAATGTCACAGGGGAACAGGTGGAAGCCCAAGGCGAAGGCAGAGGAGGAGCAAGAGGTCGCCAACGCAGCAGTTACACGGCCAGCTCTTCTGAGGGCAGGGTTAGCATGGCAGAAATGTGGAAAAGTTTTGTCTCCACGCCACAGCTAACTGCACAACCACCTGATACGGAACGTGTTAGCAGGAGGCAGCATTTCACTAACATGGTTGAACAGTACGTCTGCACAACCCTCCACGTACTGACTGATGGTTCAGCCCCATTCAACTTCTGGGTCTCCAAATTGTCCACGTGGCCAGAGTTAGCATTTTATGCCTTGGAGGTGCTGGCCTGCCCGGCGGCCAGCGTTTTGTCTGAACGTGTATTCAGCACGGCAGGGGCGTCATTACTGACAAACGCAGCCGCCTGTCCACAGCCAACGTGGACAAGCTGACGTTCATAAAATGAACCAGGCATGGATCCCACAGGACCTGTGCCTCCCTTGTGCAGAATAAACATTTATAACTGCCTCCCCATCAACCATGTATTCTTGTACTCCGGGGCACTTCTTTATTGAATCCTCATTTTTTTAACTTTACCCTGATCTTGCGGTGCAACCCAAAGTTGAATGAACCTCTCCTCTGTCTGGGTGCTGGTCCGAAATAACTGAGAGTGGCCTTCTCCGTTGGTGGTTGATATGACGCATGATTCCTTGATGTGGGACCTCTCTCCTCTGTCTGGGTGCTGGTCCAAAATAAATGAGAGTGGCCTTCTCCGTTGGTGATTAATATGACGCATGATTCCTTGCTGTGGGACCTGTATCCTCTGTCTGGGTGCTGGTCCAAAATAAATGAGAGTGGCCTTCTCCGGTGGTGGTTGATATGACGCATGATTCCTTGATGTGGGACCTCTCTCCTCTGTCTGGGTGCTGGTCCAAAATAAATGAGAGTAGCCTTCTTCGTTGGTGGTTGATATGACGCATGATTCCTTGCTGTGGGACCTGTATCCTCTGTCTGGGTGCTGGTCCAAAATAAATGAGAGTGGCCTTCTCCGGTGGTGGTTGATATGACGCATGATTCCTTGATGTGGGACCCTCTCCTCTGTCTGGGTGCTGGTCCAAAATAAATGAGAGTAGCCTTCTTCGTTGGTGGTTGATATGACGCATGATTCCTTGCTGTGGGACCTGTATCCTCTGTCTGGGTGCTGGTCCAAAATAAATGAGAGTGGCCTTCTCCGGTGGTGGTTGATATGACGCATGATTCCTTGATGTGGGACCTCTCTCCTCTGTCTGGGTGCTGGTCCAAAATAAATGAGAGTGGCCTTCTCCGGTGGTGGTTGATATGACGCATGATTCCTTGATGTGGGACCTCTCCTCTGTCTGGGTGCTGGTCCAAAATAAATGAGAGTGGCCTTCTCCGGTGGTGGTTGATATGACGCATGATTCCTTGCTGTGGGACCTGTATCCTTTGTCTGGGTGCTGGTCCAAAATAAATGAGAGTGGCCTTCTCCATTGGTGGTTGATATGACGCATGATTCCTTGCTGTGGGACCTGTATCCTCTGTCTGGGTGCTGGTCCGAATTAAATGAGAGTGGCCTTCTCCAGTGGTGGGTGATATGACGCATGATTCCTTGCTGTGGGACCTCTCTCCAATTGATATTGGTTAATTTTTATTTATTTTATTTTATTTTAAGTGATTTCCCTATCCACATTTGTTTGCAGGGGATTTACCTACATTTTGCTGCCTTTGGCAGCCCTCTAGCCCTTTCCTGGACTATTTTACAGCCTTTTTAGTGCCTAAAAGTTCGGGTCCCCATTGACTTCAATGGGGTTCGGGTTCGGGACAAAGTTCGGCTCGAGTTCGAATCCCGAAACCGGACATTTTCGGGAAGTTCGGCCGAACTTCTCGAACCTGAACATCCAGGTGTTCGCTCATCTCTACTTAAGAAGTGTTTTGTAACGCCCCAGTGTTAATTCAACCAGACCAAGATAGGCCCAACCAGCCGCCACTGCATTTGCCTAGTGTGCTGTTAAGAGAGATATAACGTCCCTGCCCGTGCTTACTGGTCCATGTAGCGGGTAAATTTGCACCTAGGTTCATTGGGCCTTATGAGATTATTGATATCATTAATAGAGTTGAGTGGACACCTGGATGTTCGGGTTCGACGAGTTCGGCCGAACTTCACAAAATAGTGAAGGCGAGACATCACTTACCAAAATTCGGGATCCGAACTTGACACTGAACCCTAATGAAGTCAATTGGGACCCGAACTTTTGGGCACTAAAATGCCTTTTGGAAATGGCTAGAAGGCTGCAAAAGGCAGCAAAATGTAGGTAAATGCCCTGCAAAAAAATGTGGATAGGGAAATGACTTAAAATAACATAAAATACAGAAAAATAATAAACGTTCTAAACCTGAGCCCAAGTGAGTGGCAGTGGCACCTGCCACCCTGCAAACAGAGGATGTGGCGGCAACGCCACCACATGTGGCACCATCCCCAAGCATCTCCACCAAATCCCATGAAAGTGTTCAGCTATTAGCTATCCATCTCCCAAACATTGGAGAGAAAGAGAAATAGAAAGAGGAAGTACCCCCCTACCCACCCGCGATCCCTGGCTCTGAATGCCTTGATTTCAAAATTCCTGGTCCTTTGAAATGCTGTCATTCTGTCTAATGGACAGTTTTAAAAACCTTATGGCGGTGGCTGTGCCACAGTACGTTGATACGAACCACCACTACTTTTGCAGGCGAGCCATCACTTCCCTGCACAACCAAGTGGCAGACAAAATCAGGTGTGCACTGCGCAACGTCATCTGTGGCAAGATCCACATAACAACCGATATATGGACCAGTAAGCACGGGCAGGGACGTTATAACTCTCTAAGGGCCTGTTCAAATTACCGTTTGTCTTCTCCGGCTCCATTAAGGAGCAGGAGATATGGAAAGGACGGATGCTGTACATAACTGACACCTAACTGACACCAACGGAGCCTAAAGACCCCATAGACTATAATGGGGTCCATTTGGTGTCCGCTCAGAACATGATTTTTGAGTGGAGACGAAAGTACTGCATGCAACCAACCGATTATTGGTTGGTGCCACTTCGCCTCCAGCCTGGCCTGGTGTTGTGCGCTAATGGGCGAAATATAATAGCAGGTCTGGGCCTAGCCGGTTTAATGCACATCCCCTGTCTGCCACATGTGCTGAATTTGGGGTGCAGAAATTCCTGAACACCAGACTGTGAAAATCAATTCAGTTAATCGAACACACACAACACCCCCCCCCCCCCTTCACTCAAACCATTAACAAACTATTTACTAATTTACTTAAAAACATATTAAAATAGCAGCTAAACTAACTATATAAACAAACAAAACTATATACACGCCTTATTCTTAATTAAAGGCCAGTGACATCCAAGTGGCTCGGAGGGTGGGTTCCTGCACCAACATAGGCCCTGGTCTGGAACACAATTGTCCAGCCAGGGCACAGTTCGGGAGGATGAGGAGGATAAGTAGGATGAGGAGGAGTAGGAGGAACCGTGTTCTCAGCAGGGTGGCACCCAAGCCAGCTCACGGGCAGCTGGGTCACCACCAGCACCTCAGAAGGCTTGGTTAGCATTGGCGAAATGTGGGAAAGCTTTGTCATCACGCCACAACAACCTGCACCACCAGCAGATCTGGAACATCTTAGCAGGAGGCAGCATTTCAGCAACATGGTGGAAGAGTACACGTACTGACTGATGGGTTTGCCCAGGGGCATAGCTACAGGGGAAGCAGGGGAAGCTACTGCTTTGAGGTCCTGACCTAGAAGGGGCCCATCCAGGAGGAGGAGGAGGACTAAAAGACTTTGTCAGGGCCCCTTCAACAGTATTATTCAATGAAATTACATAGAGTGGCAGTACGGACAGTGTAGAAAGCGGATGGAACAGCTGCTGGGCCTAGTCTGAGAGAGCGGTCTTTAGTAGCCCCAGGAATGGCGGCATGAAAGGAAGGGGTTGCGCAAAAATTACTGTGGGAGGGGGGGCCCCAGTCAAATATTTGCTGTGGTGCCCAATCATTTCTAGCTACGCCACTGGGTCTGCCCCATTCAACTTCTGGGTCTTCAAATTGGGCACATGTCCTGAGGTTGCCCTTTACGCCTTGGAGGTGCTGGCCTACCCTGCAGCCACTGTATTGTCTGAACGTGTGCTTAGCATGGTTGGAGGCATTATCACAGACTGGCGCAGCCACTTGTCCGCAGCCAATGTGGGCAAGCTTTCGTTTATTAAAAAGAACCAGGCATGGATCTCACGGGACTTGTTTGTACCTTATGCAGAATAGACATGTATACCGGCCTCACCAAATCATTGTTATACTACCGTGCACTTACACTTTGTTTTATTTTTTATATTTTCCCAATTTTTTGGGGTCTACAGCAATTTATTTAAAAAAATAAAAAATAAAAAACATGTTGACGACTACCTTTGGCTTCACAGCCCAAAAAGGCTTTATGTCATGCAAGAATGTAACCGCCAATTGTAAGGTCCCTGACCTTACGCGTTTGTACCTGGCAAAAATGGTAATATTTCACCCTGCAATTTAAAAGAGGATTATTCACATTTTCCGTCACTGTCATCTATACATAGCAGGGCTTTGTACCCGGCAAAACTGGTAATATTGCACCCAATAATTTAAAAGAGGATTATTCACGTTTTTGGTCACTGTCACATATGCAGTGCAGGGTTACTTGACAGCAAATAATTGGAATATGTCAACTCCTGAATTCCCAGATGGATTAACTATATTATTGTCCCCGACACATATGCAGCGCAGCAGAGGTAATTCCTGGCCTAAAAAATTATGATTTTATCACCACCCATGGAAAACATGGATTTCAGTGGTATATTTTGGGGTGTAGGACCTCATTGTTCTCAACATCATCTTCCACCCAGTCTTCACCCCTGCCCTCTTTGTCAGTCTGCACACCGCAGAAAGCCGCAGCGGTTTGCACCTGTGTTTTGTCATCATCAGAGACGTGATGCCGTGGTCTTCCCCTGTCCCCATCCTCAAACCTAAGTGTTTGGGCATCCATACACTTAATCTCTTCCACTTCTGGGGTAGGACTATGGTTATGGCCCTGGAAAACCCTGCCAGCAGAGTCATAAAGAAGCATAAGAGACTGCTGCATTTAACTGCCAATAATCAACGATTAAGTTCACTAAACAGTAAGGCAGTGTCCGTGTCATAAACAGAATAAATTTCTTTAGGTCACGCAACAGTGTAACGGAGCAATTCAATACAACTACTACACTATCACCAAAACTTAGATTTTTCAAACCAACAATGAAATGCAGAAGTTAACAGTTTTATTTGACTGTCAGAAATGTAGCGTACACTGCAAATGTGCTATCTACCACAAAACCAGTGTGTTTGCAACCAACTATGTAAATGCAGAGTTCAAAAGGTTACTTTAAATGACTGAAATACAGGGTAGGCCTCAGATCTGCTATGTATCACAAAACCAATGTTTATTGCAATAAACTACAGAAATGCAGTATGTCACTGCTAAATTTTAAAATACGTTTTTGTGCGCTGTATGCCAAACTGCTCTGTGTAACAACAATACGGGTTTATTTCCCACATATACAGTAATGCAGTATTTCACAGCTGAAATTTAAACATAGGTATTTGTACGGTTTATTGAAAACTGCTCTGTGGACCAAGAATACAGCTCCCCCAAAACACTAATGCACTATTTAAGTACAGAAATTTAACCACTTTAGGACTGCCGCACGCAGATATGCGTGATTGCGGCGGTCCTTCTGTTCCTCCTTGACGCGCGGGCGCGTCATCTCGCGAGAGGCGAGATTTGCTGTGAACAGCAGCTCACAGATCGGAAGTTATACTACAGCCTGCCAGCGATGATCAACCGCTGGCAGGCTGTAGAAGTTAAATAAATGAAATCAAACAGGTATATCAGACGCTGTTTTGTTAAAAGCGTCTGATATACCTGCTACCTGGTCCTCTGGTGGTCCCATTTGCTGGGATCGACCACCAAAGGACCAGGAAGCACCAAGTACCACACTACACCCCCCCCCCCTGTCACTTATTAACCCCTTATTAACCCCTGATCACTCTATATAGACTCCCTGATCACCCCCCTGTCATTGATGACCCCCCTGTATGGCTCCATTCAGACGTTCATATGTGTTTTCCGGATCCGTAAAACACGGACACCGGCAATGTGCTTTCCGCATTTTGCAGATCCGCACATTGCCAGAACTATATAGAAAATGCCTTTTCTTGTCCGCAATTGCGGACAAGAATAGGACATGTTCTATATTTTTGCGGAACGGAAGTGCAGACCCGGAAGTGCAGATCCGCAATTCTGGATCCGAACGGGACAAAGTCTGTCCCCATAGAAATGAATGGGTCCGCAATTCCGTTCCTCAAACAGAATTGCGGACGTGTGAATGGGGCATAAGGGTCCCTTATCACCGCCAGTTAGTTAGCTACTTGTTAGGTAGTTAGCGCCCAGCCCGGCAGAGATTTTTTCATCGACGATGATTGATGCAAATGAAGAAATCTATGCCGTTCATTTTTTTTTTTTCAGCCCAGAGGCTGAACGAAAAAAAAAAAATCTCATTACCTGTATGCTCAATATAAGGAGAATAGCAGAAACTCCTAATGCTGGCCATACATGTAATGATTGCGGAGACCCTCAAATGCCAGGGCAGTACAAACACCTCACATGTGACCCCATTTTGGAAAGAAGACACCACAAGGTATTCCGTGAGGGGTATGGTGAGTTCATGTAAAATTTTATTTTTTGTCACAAGTTAGTGGAATATGAGACTTTGTAAGAAAAAAAAAAAATATATATATATATATATATTTTTTTTATTTTTTTCTGTGAACTCGCCATGCCCCTCACGGAATACCTTGGGATGTCTTCTTTCCAAAATGGGGTCACATGTGGGGTATTTATACGGCCCTGGCATTTTAGGGGCCCTAAAGCGCGAGAATCCAAATGCGTAAAAATGCCCTGTGAAATCCTAAAGGTACTCATTGGAATTAGGGCCCCTTTGCGCATCTTAGCTGCAAAAAAGTGACACACATGTGGTATCGCCGTACTCAGGAGAAGTATGGCAATGTGTTTTGGGGTGTATTTTTATATATACCCATACTATGTGTGAGAAATATCTCTGTAAACGACAACAATTTTTCAAATTTTTTTATACAAAGTTGTCAATTTACAGAGATATTTCTCTCACCCAACATGGGTATATGTAAAAATACACCCCAAAACACATTGCCCTACTTCTCCTGAGTACTGCGATACCACATGTGTGACACTTTTTTGCAGCCTAGGTGCGCAAAGGGGCGTAAAGTCCAACGAGTACCTTTAGGTTTTACTGGGCTGCTCACAATTTAGCCCCGCCCAAAATGCCAGAACAGTACAAACACCCCACAAATGACCCCATTTTGGAAAGAAGACACCCCAATGTATTTGCTGAGGGGCATATTCAGCCCATGAAAAATTGAACTTTTTGTCACAAGTTAGCGGAAAGGGAGACTTTGTGAGAAAAAACAATAAAAAATCAATTTCCGCTAACTTGTGCCAAAATAAAAATCTTCTATGAACTCGCCATGCCCCTCACGGAATACCTTTGGGTGTCTCCTTTCCAAAATGGGGTCACATGTGGGGTATTTATACTGTCCTGGCATTTTAGGGGTCCTAAAGCGTGAGAAGAAGTCTGGAACCCAAATGCGTAAAAATACCCTCCTAAAAGGTACTCATTGGAATTAGGGCCCCTTTGCGCATGTTGGCTGCAAAAAAGTGTCACACATGTGGTATCGCCGTACTCAGGAGAAGTAGAGCAATGTATTTTGGGGTGTATTTTTACATATACCCATGCTGGGTGAGAGAAATATCTCTGTAAATTGACAACTTTGTATAAAATTTTTTAAAAAGTTGTCATTTACAGAGATATTTCTCACACACAGTATGGTTATATGTAAAAATACACCCCAAACACATTCCTACTTCTCCTGAGTACGGCGATACCACATGAGTGACACTTTTTTGCATCTAAAATGCGCAAAGGGGCCCTAATTCCAATGAGTACCTTTAGGATTTCACAGGGCATTTTTACGCATTTGGATTCTCACGCTTTAGGGCCCCTAAAATGCCAGTATAAATACCCCACAAGTGACCCCATTTTGGAAAGAAGACACCCCAAGGTATTTCGTGAGGGGCATGGCAAGTTCACAGAAATTTTTTATTTTTTTTGGCACAAGTTAGCAGAAATTGATTTTTTTTTTTTTACAAAGTCTCATATTCCACTAACTTAAAATAAAATAAAATTTTACATGAACTCACCATATCCCTCACGGAATACCTTGGGGTGTCTTCTTTCTAAAATGTGGTCACATGTGGGGTATTTATACTGTCCTGGCATTTTAGGGGCCCCTAAAGCGTGAGAAGAAGTCTGGAATCCAAATGTGTAAAAATGCCCTGTGAAATCCTAAAGGTACTCATTGGAATTAGGGCCCCTTTGCGCACCCAGGCTGCAAAAAAGTGTCACACATGTGGTATCGCCGTACTCAGGAGAAGTAGGGCAATGTGTTTTGGGGTGTATTTTTACATATACCCATGCTGGGTGAGAGAAATATTTCTGTAAATGACAACTTTTTAATTTTTTTTTATACAAAGTTGACAATTTACAGAGATATTTTGGGGTGTATTTTTACATATACCCATGCTGGGTGAGAGAAATATCTCTGTAAATTGACAACTTTGTATAAAATTTTTTAAAAAGTTGTCATTTACAGAGATATTTCTCACACACAGTATGGGTATATGTAAAAATACACCCCAAATCACATTGCCCTACTTCTCCTGAGTACGGCGATACCACATGAGTGACACTTTTTTGCAGCCTGGGTGCGCAAAGGGGCCCAAATTCCAACGAGTATCTTTAGGTTTTACATGGCTGCTCACAATTTAGCCCCGACCAAAATGCTATAACAGTAAACACACCCCACAAATGACCCCATTTTGGAAAGTAGACACACCAAGGTATTCACTGAGGGGCATAGTGAGTCCGTGGGAGATTTTTTTTTTTTTTGCCAGAAGTTAGCAGAAATGGAAACTTTATTATTTTATTTTTTTCCTCAGAAAGTGTAATTTTCCGCTAACTTGTGAAAAAAAAGAAATGATACATGAACTCACCATGCCCCTCTGTGAATACTTTGGGGTGTCTTCTTTCTAAAATGGTGTCATTTGGGGGGTATTTATACTATCCTGGCATTCTAGCACCTGAAGAAACATGACAGGTGCTCAGAAAGTCAGAGCTGCTTCAAAATGCGGAAATTCACTTTTTTGCACCATAGCACCACTTATAGCCAAAACCAATAAATATACACTTATTAGATTTTTTTTTTATCAAAGACATGTAGAACAATACATTTATAGAAAATTGTATATAGAAATGTAGGTCTTTTTTAAACATTTTACGACAGAAAGCGAAAAATTTCATTTTTTTTGCAAAAATTTCAGTCATTTTTGATTAATAGCAAAAAAAATTAAAATGTTAGCAGCAATGAAATACCACCAAATGAAAGCTCTATTAGTGAGAAGAAAAGGAGGTAAAATTCATTTGGGTGGTAAGTTGCATGACGGAGCAATAAACGGTGAAAGTAGTGTAGTGCAGAATTGTAAAAAGTGGCCTGGTCATTAAGGATGTTTAAGCTAGGGGGGCTGAGCTGGTTAAATAGGCATTTGTATGCTGTATGCACAACTGCTCTGTGAAGCAAGAATACGGCTTTTTTTTAAACAAAACAGAAAAATGCACTATTTCAGTGCTGAAATTAAAAATACGTATTTGGGCGGTGTATTTAAAACTGCTTTGTGGACCAGGAATACCACTTTTTTCCCCAAAAATACACTAATGCACTATTTCCCTGCAGAAATGTAAAATATGTATTTGTACACTGTATGCACAACTGCTTTGTGGACCAAGAACATGGCTTTTTCATCGTAAAACACAGTAATGCACTATTTCAGTGCTGAAATTTAAAATAGGTATTTGTACACTGCATGCACAACTGCTTTGTGGACCAAGAACACGGCTTTTTCTCCCTAAAACACAGTAATGCACTTTTTCAGTGCTGAAATTTAAAATAGGTATTTGTACGCTGTATGCACAACTGCTTTGTGGATCAGGAATACTGCTTTTTTTCCCCAAAAATACACGGATGCACTATTTCACTGCAGAAATGTAAAATATGTATTTGGGCAGTGTATGCACAACTGCTTTGTGGACCAAGAACATGGCTTTTTCATCCTAAAACACAGCAATGCACTATTTCAGTGCTGAAATTTAAAATAGGTATTTGTACACTGTATGCACAACTGCTTTGTGGACCAAGAACACGGCTTTTTCTCCCTAAAACACAGTAATGCACTTTTTCAGTGCTGAAATTTAAAATAGGTATTTGTACGCTGTATGCACAACTGCTTTGTGGATCAGGAATACTGCTTTTTTTCCCCAAAAATACACGGATGCACTATTTCACTGCAGAAATGTAAAATATGTATTTGGGCAGTGTATGCACAACTGCTTTGTGGACCAAGAACATGGCTTTTTCATCGTAAAACACAGTAATGCACTATTTCAGTGCTGAAATTTAAAATAGGTATTTGTACACTGCATGCACAACTGCTTTGTGGACCAAGAACACGGCTTTTTCTCCCTAAAACACAGTAATGCACTTTTTCAGTGCTGAAATTTAAAATAGGTATTTGTACGCTGTATGCACAACTGCTTTGTGGATCAGGAATACTGCTTTTTTTCCCCAAAAATACACGGATGCACTATTTCACTGCAGAAATGTAAAATATGTATTTGGGCAGTGTATTTTAAACTGCTTATGGACCAGGAATACAGCTTTTTTCCCTTAAAACACAGTAATGCACTATTTCAGTGCTGAAATTTAAAATAGGTATTTGTACGCTGTATGCACAACTGCTTTGTGGACCAGGAATACTGCTTTTTTCCCAAAAATACACTGATGCACTATTTCACTGCTGAAATTGAAAATACGTTTTGGTGCGTTGTATGCACAAGTGCTCTATAGCACCACAATACAGATTTTTGCCCCAGACTACAGAAATGGATTATGTCACCCCTAAATTATACAAAAGGTAATGTAGGGGACTTGATCTGCCAGAAAAAAAAGGATTTTTTCCTTCACTGAGCTACCAAAAAGGATTAGACTGATGTCCCTGGCAGGCTGGCACACATGCAGGTCACATGTAGTTTCAAGGACACTGCTGTGGCTAAAATGGCTGCCGATCCCCACTTCAGTAACAGATGGATTTAAAAAAAAACATTTTGCAGTATCACTGGGCTCAGGGTTGGGTAAAAAAATGTAGGATTACAGTACCACCCTACCTCAATAATTGCTGTAGCTTGAAGATTTCACACCACCAGGTTCAACGGATTTCTTTCCTAATCTCTACCTGGGAGCACCAGGAGCAACCTTTCCCTATACTAACAGCAGCAGAGTGACGTGCGGCACTACGTGACTCCAGCTTATAAAGATTATGAAAATGTTCGGGTTCAGGTCTGTGTCCTGAACATCCTAAAATTCGGTACGAACCCAAACTATACAGTTCAAGTTCGCTCAACTCTAATCATTAACCCTGTGTCTTAAGTTACGGTTGCCTGACTCCTTTTGTATTCATAATGTTTTTCACAAGGCTTTACTCAAAAATGTGTCATCTGTATCTCCTGCACAGGAACCTCCGCCGCCAGTGGAGGTTACCGGTCAACCAGAATTCGAGATTTCTAGAATCCTTGCTGTAAGGAAAGTTCCTAATTTGTTGCAATATTAGGTTCACTGGAAGGGTAAGAGCAACTAAATTGCATGCTACGAGATTGGTGAGGAGATTCCACTTAGGTCACCCAGATAAACCTTCTCTGGTGGTTATGGGTCTGGTGGCCCCTCGTGGAAGGGGGGGAACTGAAAGGGGGAGCTGATGCTCTCCATGAAGCGCCGTCGGCATCTCGCTGGTGAGGAGCGAGAACGCGGCCTGCGTCCTCGTCTCTATGGTGACGGCGGGGCGGGGAGGATCCCCTGAGGAAGCGTGCGTGGCTGGCGTCCTCCATCCCCTAGGCAACGAGCGTGAGGAGAACTAAGCACAGATTACAATGAATTGGTGCTCAGTAATAGTGAGGGGCGGGACATGAGTCACGTGATGCTGGCCATGTCATGTGACTCATCTGCCAGGGGTATTTAAATGGTTAACTTGCTGGCCAAAGGTTGCCTGTGATTGGTCTTATTACCCTCACTAGCATTCTATGTACTTTTGACTTCTGTTTTAGACCTCTACTTGCATTTGACTTTGACTTGGATTTACCCCTTCTACTGACGCAACGTCTAAGCTTCTGACTCCGGTACGTATCGACCTTTCTTTTGTTTCTTCCCTTAGTGCTGTTGTTATCTTCCGCCTCTGGTTTCACTTCTTCAGTGTTTGTGCGCCTGCCTGTCACTTCACTTATTGTTCTTTAGGCCCCTGCACGTATGCAAGCTAGGGACTGCCACCCAGTTGTACGCCGTCAGTTAGGACAAGCCTTGCAAGTAGGCAGGGACAGAGGTGTGGGTGGAGTTCAGAGCTGCATGCATCCCCACCCCCACCGTGACAGGTACCCTGTAACAATGTGCTACGTCAGGATTAGCGGAGCGGACTCCTGCATGTGCCTGCTTCGCTAAACTAAGAGATTACATGCTCCGCTCAGCTAATCTTGGCATAACACATGGTTACAGAGTACCCATGTGCTATGCCAACAATTTGTAAACCTCTGGGGGGCACAGGCAGGAGCAGCAATGCGCTGCGGCCCCATTGAAAAAATGTAAAGTCAGCGGTGTACAGCAAAGTCAATTTTAAGTGAACAGGGAAAAGTGCACTTTAGGGAGGGGAAAGTCTATTAAAAATACAAAAAGCTTTAAAAAAGTATATTACTAAAAGTATTATTATGGCTTTAGGGACATATTAACAAAAATGTAATCAAAGATTTAGTCTTTCCCCCCAAAATACATGGCCTCGCTTAATTTTATTAACTTTCTTCATAAGTTTTAGTAAAAATTGAACCTGATGTTTGTTCAGGGCATACACAAACAGAAGTGTATAGGTAACATTAAGGTGGATTTAGACGAGTAGGCAATCATTTAACCCCTTAATTACCGGGCTCATTTTTACCTTCCGGACCAGGCCATTTTTTGCAAATCTGACCAGTGTCACTTTATGTGTGAATAACTTTAAAGCTTTTACTTATCCAGGTCATTCTGAGATATTTTTTATCACATATTGTACTTCATGACACTGGTAAAATGGATTAAAAAAATAATATTTTTTATTTATGAAAAAATACCAAATTTACCAAAAATTTGGAAAAATTTGCAAATTTCCAAGTTTTAATTTCTCTTTCTCTTCTATAATACATAGTAATACCTCCAAAAATAATTAATTGTGTTTATTTTTTTCACATTTCACATTTTTTGACATTTTTTTGACCCAGACCCACTAGGTTTTTGAAGATCCAGTTGGTCTCATGTCTGTATAATACAATACAGTACACTTATATAGTGTACAGTACTGTATTTTCACTTTACACTTAGTCTGATCAGACTTCTGCCTTTAGAAAAAGTCTGATCAGACTTAGCATTAACATGGCAAGCCGGAAGCCTGTGAAGGCGTCCGGTTGCCATGATAACCATCACCCGCTGCCACAACAGAGCAGAGGGTGATGGGAAGGGAGGGGGCCCCCCTCCCACTTTGGTCCCGTCAATAATCGGGGGCTGAAGCGGCACAGCAGCCCCCGATGGGAGAGGGAGGGAGCTCCCTCCCTGTTAACCTCTTCCATACAGCGGTCCCTACGGACTGCGGCATGGAAGGGGTTAAACGGCTGACATCTGTGCCAGCACAGATGTCAGCCATTTCAAGCAGAGTGTCAGCTGTATGCTGGCACTCTGCAAACTGCTCGGCCATCCTGAAAATGAGAGGGAAGGGGGGCAGGGGATCGAGTGCCCGCACCACCAGCACTGCCCGCCGCCACATAACAATGAAGGCTGCGGGGGGGGGGGGTTAAAAATGAATAAAATGTGATTTTGAAGTTTCTGATCAGAAACTTCCGAAGGCGCTGCAAACCGCAGGGCTGAATTGACCTGCGGTTTGCAGCGATCGCCGATACGGGGGGGGGGTCACAAGATCCCCCTTGGCATTGTCACAGAGTGCCTACTGAATGATTTCAGCAGGCACTCTGTTCCCATCACCGCCCACCGCACGGCGGTGATCGGAAATAAACAGGACATACCAGGGGCTGACTGGCAACTTTTGGCCCAGGGGGCAAGTAACACCCAGAGGCCTACTGAGCCCCCCTCTACTTCCTGATTCGCTGTCACAAGAGGCTGGGCGGGGAGCTGCGGGAGGAGAGCACAGCCTCCTTTGACAGCATTGACAGCTATCTCCACCCCCACACTCTCCTGATCTGTCACAGAAGGCTGAGCATTGCGGAAAGGATAGATGTTGGCCATTCACAGCGCTCATAGCCCCCCCCCCCCCATGTGCCAGTAGTCCCCCCTTATGTGCCAGTAGTCCCCCCTTATGTGCCAGTAGCCCCCCCATATGTGCCACTAGCCCTCCCATGTGCCAGTAGCCCTCCTTATGTGCCAGTAGCCCCCCTTATGTGCCAGTAGCACCCCCTTATGTGCCAGTAGCCCCCCTTATGTGCCAGTAGAACCCCCTTATGTGCTAGTAGAACCCCCTTATGTGCCAGTAGTCCCCCCTTATGTGCCAGTAGTCCCCCTTATGTGCCAGTAGCCCCCCTTATATGCCAGTAGACCCCCCTTAAATTCCAGTAGCCCTCCTTATGTGCCAAAAGTCCCCTTATGTGCCAGTAGTCCCCTTATGTGCCAGTAGCCCCCCCCCTTATGTGCCAGTAGCCTTCCTTATGTGCCAGTAGCCCCCCTTATATGCCAGTAGACCCCCTTATGTGCCAGTAGTCCCCCCCTTATGTGCCAGTAGTCCCCCCCTTATGTGCCAGCAGCCCTCCTTATGTGCCAGTAGTCTCCCCCTCCCCACCTTATCATGTGCCAGTAGAATCCCCCCTTACCTTATCATGTGCCAGTAGAATCCCCCCCTCACCTAATCATGTGCCAGTAGAATCCCCCCCTCACCTTATCATGTGCCAGTAGAATCCCCCTCACCTTATCATGTGCCAGTATAATCCCCCCACCTTATCATGTTCCAGTAGAATCCCCCTCACCTTATCATGTGTCAGTAGATTCCCCCTCACCTTATCATGTGCCAGTAGAATCCCCCTCACCTTATGTGCCAGTAGCCCAAAAACAAACAAAAACACTTATACTTACCTCCAGCGATGCGATGCAGGCCTCTTCCGGCCTGTGTCCTTCGCTAGTACCGCCCGGCGGCGCGATGACGCCATCGCGCCGCCTGCATCGGCCTCTGATAGGCTGCCAGCGTAGTGCTGGCAGCCTATCAGAGGAACAGGGAGGGGACACGCCTCTCCCTGCTCTGCCGCAGCACAGACATCTGTATCGCCGTCCTGAGGACGGCGAAACAGATGACTATGGAGATAAACATTTCCACAGTGGAAGCGTTCATCTCCCTGTGCCCTGCCGCCGGCCACCCCCACTTGTCACCAGGGCCGCGGCAGGGCACATGCACACCCCAAAGGCCGGCCCTGGGTGACACTACGGGGCGCATTTACAGAGGCAACAGAGGGGCCTGGGGGGCAATTGCCCCCCTGCCCCCTGGCCCAGTCCGCCCCTGGGACATACCTGTACGCCCTGTGTCCCCAAGAGGTTAAGTGATCACCGACACAAGCGACTACTGACCGAATGTTCTAGCAGAAACAAGCATTTAAATGAAAGAATTATCATGTAAAAAAAAAAAATTCCAATAGTATAATTGTTGTTACGCCTGGCTACACAGGGCTCTCTATCATCAAGAATGTATACGATGCACATTTACATAACACAATTCATTAACGACAAGCGATAATTGTACAGATGTTGAACAAGCGTTTTTGGTCAGATTGCTCAATCATTAGAAACATTTACATGCCATGATTCTCATCCATGTTCCATCGCTTTCTTTCGAATCATAACTATTATCTGCTCATCTAAATCTGCCTTTACTGATAAGCCAATCGGAATTAAAAATCTGGCTTTAGGGTCCATATTTGAAGACAGTAGGTAGAATGCTACTGTACTGAATTCTTAACGGCCATCAGTACTCCTCTTTGCTTTTTGCTGAAAAATGAGATTGATATATGTGAGGGAACTGGGGGTGATTAATCTGTGGGAATCCGCCTTAATAATATGTGATTTGGTAGTGCAAAAGGTATCACATTTCAAACGTTTTGCCTCTTTCCACATCATGAACCTTTTAAAAAGATTATTAATTCCCTTAACATTTAAATAATAAAACACCAACCCCAATGGCAGCATCAAGATGTACATTTGAGGAAACCAATAAAACATGATCAAAAGAATAAACAATACAAATAGAACCTTTAGTAGGATGTAGGACATACACAAACACACGGTCAGCTCTGTACGCTGTCTAACTGGAGTGGGCATAACTCACACAGTTAAGAACTGAGAAGAGGCTACTCAGCGCCGACATACCCAAAGTTTTTGCAAAAAAACTGTATCAACAGTTAGACTTGCACATTGGTGTCACCAACTGCCACTTAGGAATCACACGCTGTGCAGAAGGGTGCTGAGCAGTGGAGAGATTCATCATAAAAAAGGTTCCACTTGACAAGAAGCTGTTTAGGGTCTCAAATTAACGAATAGAATGGGGCGCCCCCTGATGTTGAATGAGAACTGACGTTGGGAACCCCCAGCAATAGGGAATAGCATGTTCCCTCAAAGCTGGATTAAAGGGCGGTGGTGCTGCAGAATGACTGCAGAAAGATCTGCAAACTCAGGGGAGGTCAAGGCTCCTTACTTCCTGGCATTAGCCATTCTTTTACATGAAGGAAGTACACCCGAGCTAACACATCTCTCTGTACATTTTCCGGAAGGTGCTTTGGGCGTGCCACTCTGCCCTATCAATGATAAGGTTGTGGGCAGAAATATTAGGAATTAAAGCCTTTATAAGGTATTGAATATATGAGGGTAATTCCCTGGTAATCCCCCGGGGTTTAATATTATTCCAGAGAGATTGGTCCTCTAGGGCCACAGTTTTAGTTTTCAGATGCTCAAATTTCTCAGCTAAGTCATTGTGGGCATCAGATTGTGGGATGTGGTGCATTTTGGTCTCAAGATGGGAGACTCTCTTTTCAAGGGCACTGATCGAGGACTGTAGTGGAAGAATGCAGTAGGGAAAGAGTGAAGAGATGATATGAGCTGATTGATCACCTCTGTGTTTTGCTTCTCTGAAGTTTGGATCCTAGGCCTCTGCTTCTGTATGGCAGCTAGATCCAGAATAATGAAGGTCTACTTCTGCTTTTGTGTCCCGTAGCAGCTGGGAATGGCTGGACAGAGTGCAGCGATCCTAACCCTTTCACAAGCGATGGGCTCTGTGCTGCAGAGGTGGAGGTAGTTGAGGGGCTGGATCCACAGGAACTGGAGGATGGAGGTGAGTCCGCACCATCTTTATCTTTGCCCTTCTCAAAGAAAAAGATCAGCTTTACCTGCTTCTTGATTGAGCCATTTGTCTATGGTAATCACTTAATTGGATAGGCAGACTTGTACAGGTTGAAAATTGTGTTTTTGCATGGCCGAGGTATGTTTTTCACTGGTAAGGCGCCCGGATGTCTAGTCTCACGCAGCCATCCAGCTTGGCCGGTCAGCAAACCATGCCCCCCATTTTTACACTTTTTAATAGATTACCTAGGGGACTTGAAGAAGCAATCATGCTTGCTTATCTCATAGATTTCAATGGATTAGAGTCTAAGACAATTTCTCCATAGGAGACAAGAGTCTCCATAGGAACCTATCTGCATCTGTCTCCGATCATTCAGGAGGACAAAGGGTGCCACAAACATCATCCGCCTCTCCAGATCCCTGCTAGTGGGAGCTGTTGCAGGCCCCAGGTTTTTAAGCTCCCCTGAGGGGTTAAATGTGTGCAATCAATGTTATTGTCGATAGCATATATTTGTCCCAGGTGTCTGCTGTTTTAAAGCAAACACCTGGGATTAATATACAGTATGTCCACTGCATCATATTTAAATACTAGATGTTAGCCAAGCGCTCCATGCCCGCTCTGCTGCCACCACATGCAGGCTCCTTCACTTCCTCCTGCTGCCATGTGCCGTTCTGACAAACCTAGGCAGCGGGTAGCTTAACTGTTGTATATGCCCCATGCCGGCGCTTCCTTATCCTTGCTGGCACGGGTGTAGCTATGTAGTCTATAGCATCCTCCTTCCAGCTCTCCTCTTTTTGTGAGGCAGAATGCTCACACCCTCTATCTTCGCCAGCCTATGGCTGGTATGCAATGTGTATTTAAAGTTGCCTCCTTCAACTAGGAGGCACCTATGGTTTCTAGCTAGTCTAGTTTCCTGCTTGAGCTAAAATGTTCTGCTGTTTCTTTTCATTCTGTGTACTGGACTTTGGATTACGTTTTACAGACTTTGCCAGATTGCTGCCTGCCCTGACTTTTGCTTTTGTACCCTGACTACGGTTCTGTCTGATCAGACTTTGGCCTCCAAGTATCCCCTGTGTGTGTTACCTGGAGGTCAGTCCAGTGGGTTCACACTCAGGTCCCGTTTCCCTCATGTTCCGATTCACCCAGTATCTTTTAGATACTGCTGAGTTTGCAGAGGGAAGAATCTGAAGAGTACTGTGCCTGCTGTTCTTCCAAATGCCCCCATATGCAATACTTACAAAATAACAGTGCCTTATAGATAGTTTCCAAAAATTCTCTCCGAGTGTCCTCATTAATAATAGTGTCCCGACAATACCTTAATGTAGTACTAATGCAGTTAATATGCCCCCAAGAAGTGCCCCTACTATTTATAATACCTCAGTAGTACCTCTCATTTTAATGTGCCCAGTAGGGTCACCAGTATTTAAAGGGAGTCTGTCACCTCCATATGGCCATATACAGTGCTTACATTGTCCTATAGCACACCTATAGATGAATGTAATGGTACCTTTATCTTTTTCTTTACACTTGCAGAAGCTGGAAAAACGAAGTTTAATTCATATGCAAATGAGCACTCGCAAGTGCCCAGGGGCGGAGTTCACTGTGTTGAAGTCCAGGCTGCTCTGCCTTTTTTCATTGTTTCCCCGCCCCAGCCTCTGCCTGCCTTATGTTCCCCCTTTTGTGATCCTTCGGTCTGGCTGAGATCCCGCGCCTGCGCACTGCCTTACCGGGCATGAGCACTGCGATGCCCATTGTGGACACGGCATCGCTTTAACTACTGTGCATGCGTCGGCGAATGCCACCTTGCCACTGGTTTTGCGCCATTCACTGGCGCATGTGCAGTAGTTAAAGCGATGCCACAATGGGCATCACAGTTCTCATGGCCCAGCCCGGCAGTGCGCAGGTGCGGGATCTCGGACGGACCGAAGGATGATGCAAGGGGAATGCGAGTGCTTATTTGCATATGGATTAAACTTAGTTTTTCCAGCTTCTGCAAGTGTAAAGGAAAATACAAAGGTACCATTATGTCCCAGTAGTGACCCCTCTATTACATTCCTCAGTAGTGCCCCCTGTACTACTATAATGCTCCCAATATTAATGCCCCCTGTATTTTAATTGCCACCCTGTAGTGCCCCCAGTATGTTTAATGTCCCCAAACAATGCCACTGAATTTATAATGCCTCCGCTATGTACTACCCCCAGGAGTGTTTATTATAATGTCCCTCAGCACTGACCCCTTTATTTATAATGCTATCCCCTATGTACTGCCTCCAATAGTGCCCCCTGTATTTTTAAATCTTCAGCAATCACTGTACTGTCCTCCCAGAAGTGTCCCCGGTATTCCTATCTCCCCAAGAAAATGCCCCCAGTATTTTTATGTCCTATAGCAGTGCCCCCTGTATTTTTAGGTCTTCCAGCAGCGCTACTGGAATTTGTATGTCCCCCAACAGTGCCCCTGGTATTTGTATATCCTCCAGTAGTGCCCCCTGTATATTTAAGTCCACAGAAATTAGTGTAATGATCCCCAGGAAGTGCCGCCTTTAATGCCTTCCCCTCTGTAGTTTGGCTATTAGTGAAAGAAAACAAAAAAAGTACTCACCTCACTCCAGCAGCATGCCACCATCTGCGAAGTGTTGCTGTTGTACAGCTTCATAGGCTTTGTGGTCTAGTGAGGCCTATAAGAGCGAACAGTGCTGCCTCGCTATGTGGCCCTGTTTGACTCACCTCTCAAGGGGCCTGGAGGGGTCCCCTGACAGGTAGGGGCACAAAATAATAGGATACATGGTGGTCAAGACTGCCACTGACTATGAGAGGAAGATGGGTCTTGCAGACAGAAAAACGATCTTAGGGACAGTCAAAAGTCACAATCAAGCTGCTAGTCTACTGCAAGGGACAATTAAAGGAAAGGCTAAAAAGAAGAATTGTGTAGAATAGGGAAAGGCAGGAAAAGCTGTCAGTCAGGGAGTCAGAAGTGAGGAGTTGAGGCTGGGTGTGCCTCCTAGCACAACTGCATCTTCTGACGAACCTCAACAACAGCTACCTGCAAATAATTTTTTTTTATTTTTTTCCCTATTTTATCAAAAATACATTTGTTGAGGTCAAACTGTAAAACACATGTTTTTACCATCCGGAAGATAGACGGAGCATTTGAAATCTCAGTGAAAACACCTGAAATACTAGTCCGAAATCTGTATCCTGGCATCTCACTTAGTTAATTTAACGTCTGTCTTACAATACGCAGGGTAACGGAGGATAACATCTGTGGGTGGTAACGTGACATATTCCGCAAACATCTGTGCTGTTTCATCTCCACACAGTTCAAATTTAATTTTTTTGGATTGAAGTTTGGAAAAACAGCATATACATGTCTTGCAATACGCAGCATAGGGGAAGGTTAACATTAATGTGTGGTAAGGTGATGTGTGGTAGGTTGAAATCTGTGTTCTTTCATTTCCACACAGGTCAAATTAAATTTTTTTGGTTGAAGATTTGAAAAACAGTATATACATGTCTTATAATACGCATGGTAGCAGAGGATAATATCTCTGGGTGATACTAAGCAAAAATCCATGTTGTTTCATCTCCACACAGTTAAAAATTGAATTCTTTTTTGTTGATGTTCGGAAACACATTATATATGTGTCTTACAATGCGCAGGATAGCAGATTGTTAACATCAGTGAGTGGTAACGTGAAAAACAAGGCCCAAATCTGTGTTGGTGCTCCTGGCCCTTAAAGACTATGTACACCTTTGGGGCATTTTTTTTTTTTTATTATTATAGCATTGTACTTAAGCTAAAAATAATTTATTCAATTGGTCTTCATTAAAAATATGGAATACTTTTTTGTGTAAAATGCTCTCCCCATGTACTGCCTCCAATAGTGCCCAGTATATTTTTGTCCCCCAGCAGTACCCCCTGTATTTTTAAATATTCAGCAATCACTGTTCAAGCTGCCTGTGGATTTTTTCTCTTTTCAGTCATCTGGGGAGCAGATGGACTTCTTATCTCTGCTCTCTCATATTATAAACACTCATTAAAGCTTAATCCTTATCTTACTGATAAGAATGTGGCTCAAAATAGGCGTTTATGACTAGGGATGAGAGAACCTGGACCGACCTGTTCGAGTTCGTAGCGAACATTATGGTGTCCAGGTACCCAAACATGGACATTGGCGCAAAAATCCGTGTTCAGTTTTCAGAGTTTAAAAGCTTGTTGAAAGGCTGGGCACTTGGAAGCCATCACAGTCATGCCTAGTATTAGCATGGCTGTGATTGGCCGGCGCACCATGTGACCCTGCATACATAAATGCTGGATCACGTGTGGCACCACCATTCTGCTCTGACTAGTATAGCAACAAGACGCTGTACCACTGAGGGACAGTGTTAGTTTTTTTTAGTCTGTGGCTGACCTGTAGGCCTTTACTGTATGTGGGTGCAATACAGCAGCACCTTTGCATCAGTGACTCAGAAATACAATAATCAGGTTGTTCAGTCTGAGGGTGACCTGTAGGCATTTTTTGTTGGTGCAATACAACACCTTTGCACCAATGACACAGAAATACAATACTTAACCACATCCCGACCGCCTAACACAGTGATGCATCCTGCAGGCGGCCGGGATGTTTTTCCTTGATGCATCGGCGCGTCATCTCGTGAGAGGCGAGATTTCCTGTATTTTTACATATAACCATGCTGGGTGAGAGAAATATCTCTGTAAATTGACAACTTTGTATAAAATATTTTAAAAAGTTGTCATTTACAGAGATATTTCTTACACATAGCATGGGTATATGTAAAAATACACCCCAAAACATATTGCCCTACTTCTCCTGAGTACGGCGATACCACATGTGTGCCACTTTTTTGCAGCCAAGATGCGCAAAGAGGCCCAAATTCCAATGAGTACCATTTAGGAGGGCATTTTTACACATTTGGATTCCAGACTTCTTCTCACGCTTTAGGGCCACTAAAATGCCAGGGCAGTATAAATACCCCACAAGTGACCCCATTTTGCAAAGAAGACACCCCAAGGTATTCCGTGAGGGGCATGGCGAGTTCATAGAAGTTTTTTTTTTTTGGCACAAGTTAGCGGAAATTGACTTTTTTGTTTTACAAAGTCTCATATTCCGCTAACTTGTGACAAAAAATAAAATTTTACATGAACTCACCGTACCCCTCACGGGATACCTTGGGGTGTCTTCTTTCTAAAATGGGGTCACTTGTGGCGAATTTATACTGCCCTGGTATTTTAGGGGCCCCTAATGCGTGAGAAGTCGTTTGGAATGCAAATGCATAAAAATGCCCTGTGAAATCCTAAAGGTACTCATTGGAATTTGGGCCCCTTTGCGCACCTAGGCTGCAAAAAAGTGTCACACATGTGGTATCACCGTACTCAGGAGAAGTAGGGCAATGTGTTTTGGGGTGTATTTTTACATATACCCATGCTGGGTGAGAGACATATCTCTGTAAATGTCAACTTTTTACATTTTTTATACAAAGTTGACAATTTACAGAGATATTTCTCTCACCCAGCATGGGTATATGTAAAAATACACCCCAAAACACATTGCCCTACTTCTTTTGAGTACGATGATACCACATGTGTGCCACTTTTTTGCAGCCTAAGATCGTAAAGGGGCGTAAAGTCCAATGAGTACCTTTAGGCTTTACAGGGTTGCTCACAATTTAGCCCCGCCCAAAATGCCAGAACAGTAAACACACCCCACAAATGACCCCATTTCGGAAAATAGACACCCCAAGGTATTCACTGAGGGGCATAATGAGTCCGTGGGAGATTTTTTTTTTTTTTGCCAGAAGTTAGCAGAAATGGAAACTTTATTATTTTATTTTTTTTCTTCAGAAAGTGTCATCTTCCGCTAACTTGTGAAAAAAAATGAAATGATACATGAACTCACCATGCCCCTCCGCGAATACTTTGGGGTGTCTTCTTTCTAAAATGGTGTCATTTGTGGGGTATTTATACTATCCTGACATTCTAACACCTGAAGAAACATGACAGGTGCTCGAAAGTCAGAGCTGCTTCAAATTGTGGAAATTCACTTTATTGCACCATAGTTTGTAAACGCTATGACTTTTACCCAAACCAATAAATATACACTTATTGCATTTTTTTAATTAAAGACATGTAGAACAATACATTTAGAGAAAAATTTATATAGAAATGTCGTTTTTTTGAAAAATTTTACAACAGAAAGCGAAAAATGTAATTTTTTTGCAAAAATGTTGTTAAATTTTTATTAATAGCAAAAAAAGTGCAGAATTGTAAAAAGTGGCCTGGTCATTAAGGGTGTTTAAGCTAGGGGGGCTGATGTGGTTAATCAGTCTGTTCATTGTGTAGGTGACTGTAATAGCAAAGTAAATAACTTTGCTCACTGTGTCGGTGACACAACACAAATTTTTTGGGGAGTTCATCACACTGCATTCTCATCCGTCTTACTTTAATAGCAGAGTTAATCAGTATGTTCATTGTGTCTTTGACACAAAGCTAATTTTTGGGGTTCATCACACTGCATTCTCATCCGTCTGTTATAGGAGGTTTAATCAGTCTGTTTGTTGTGTCGGTGACACAAAGCAAATATTTTGGGTTTCAACATCCACTGTTGTATCCGTCTTACTGTATGTAATATCAGTGTAAATCAGTCCGAAACAGCTGTCTGTGGATGGATAACTGGTTTAGGTTTTCCCTGTCACATCCTTAAAGCTTGTAAAAAAGCGGGATCTTGACATAGGGGCCACTTAATATGGTGGATTTGATGATCTCTGTAATGAAGACACCCCTTTGCACCGGTTTTCCTTCCTTTGAGGGATATCTGGCTTTCATTGTGTTGTAGACCCAATACTGGGGCTCCACATTTATTTTGCATATTACTGTTTCCCAGGGAGCTTTGCACTTTGGATTGCTGTGTTGAGACTCTTAACTGAGTCTCCGCAGTGTTTTTGTGGCTGGTCTCCCTGAGATCAGCTATTGTTTTGTTTGAGTAGTCACCAAGGCATTGCTCCCGGTTAGCCAGAATCCTACTCCACACTGATGAGGGGCAACACCCTGAATCAGCTGTCTGTGGATGGATAACTTGCTTAGGTTTTCCCCGTCACATCCTTAACACTGGGTTCAGACCTGAGCGTTTCTAAGACGCGCGTTTTAGGCAATAGTAAACGCGCGTTTAACGCGCGTTCGTGACTCTGGAGACTTTTTTTTAATTGGTCTGGAGACCAATTAAAAAAGGGCATCTCTACACTTAACGCGCGTTAAACGTGCGTTCCCATTGAAGTCTATGGGAGGAAAAGCGCGACAAACGCCCAAAAAAACGCTCCTGAACGAGCTTATGCATCGGGCGTTTTACAGCGCGTTTTTACGCGCTGTAAAACGCGCAAGTGTGAACCACTCCCATAGGGATGCATTGGTTTTCATGTGTTGAGCGTTTTACAGCGCGTTTGAACGCGCTGTAAAACGCTCAGGTGTGAACCCAGGGTAAAGCTTGTAAAAAAGCGGGATCTTGACATAGGGGCCACTTAATATGGTGGATTTGGTGATCTCTGTGATGGAGACACCCCTTTGCACCGGTTTTCCTTCCTTTGAGGGATATCTGGCTTTCATTGTGTTGTAGACCCAATACTGGGGCTCCACATTTATTTTGCATATTACTGTTAATTGTGTCGGTGACTTATAGTGAGTTTTTGGGGTGCAAAACACTTCATTTGATGCTATCGCCTCAGCATCTTGATATGTTCTTTTTCTTGTGACCTTCTGTACACTTCTCGCATTTGATCTGCGCTGTCTAAGACTTGGAATGTATGGATATAGTATATCCCTATGTTATTGGGGCCTTGGCCTTGACTGGCTTTTTGTAATGCCTTGTTTATTGCATTTGTTCAATAAAGTGAATAAAAAAAAAAACAACCACATCATTTGCACCCGTGACACAGAAATTCAATTGTCAGCCATATTTGGTGGGTGACTGTAAGGGTGACCGTAAAAAAAAAACTGAGAGGAGCATCAACTAGGGGACTTCTGCTGTAGGGAAAGGAAATTGTCAATCTGTGCCAGCTATGCTCCCAAATGAAACACCTTCTTCTGCTGCACGCAGGCGACAGGACGTTCTGTGTCATCTTGTAGGCCTGAATACCACTCCATAAATGGTGAGGCCAGAACAAGTAAAGGCGGTAGTAGATTGGATGGTTGACAGTGCCTCCAGTTCCTTCATATTGTCTTCCACCCAGTCCTCTGCTGAAAGTGCAAAGTTGGCACCAGCAATCCACAGGCATCTGTCTTCCACCTCAACCCCTGCTGAGCCTCAAATCATGCAGCATTCACAAATGTTTTTTGATAACTCTGCTGGCAGAGTTTTCATGGGCCATCCACCTAGTCCTGCCCCAGAAGCGGAAGAGATTGAGTGCACTGATGCCCAACCACTTATGTTTGAGGATGAGGACATGGGAGGACCGCCACAGCGGGTCTCTGCTGATGATGACGAAACACAGGTGTCAACTGATTTGGCTTTCTGCACTGTGCAGACCAGCTAGGAGGGCATTGGTGAGGAGTGGAAGATGATGTGGAAGATGATGAGGTCCTAGACATCACATATCATCCAGGTCATCAGAGTGACGTGTGCCATTCAGAGAAAGAGGTGGGGGTCACGCAGCGCCAGCCGCACAGCAAAAGAGTGAACAGGGTGCAAAAACAGAGTGGCTGCTGAAGCCCTTAGACAAGGCCACAAAGTTTGTCAACAGGCACATCTACAGCATGAACGATCTCATCACCTCATATTTATCTTAGAACAGACACTGGCCCTCACGCAGCAGGGAACGACAGCAGAAGAAGAACAGCTAACAAATCTTGTTTTCTGCCCTGTAGCTGTTCGGGACCCAGAAGGAGAAAATGCCATGGAGGAGCAGGATGAAAAAGAACTGGCTCCTTGGCTCGCTGTCCAGAATGGTGAGCTGTATGCTCACTATGCCTCTGCAGTGACAGGCGTATCATTGACATCAAACAGACTGATGACTACTGGATAGCTATGCTTTTAGACCCTCGCTTTCAAAGCAAAATAGCTGAATGTTTTCCTCCTGCAGAAAGGGAGGAAAAATTATGTTATTAACAGGGAACAATGTGCACGCAGCTCGATGTAGGTTTTAGCAAGCAGACGCCTGCCACCCGCATGTCTGAAAGGGAGGCCCCTCTACACCCCCCGCATAGTCACCCCCTCGCTCACCATTATAAGAAGCAGTAGCCGCAGCAGCAACAACCAGTTCTGTCTCCTCAACATGATGGAGCAGTTTTACCACATGCAGCGCCAGCTGAGGACAAGCAGCAAGCAGGTTCAGGTCAATCTACACTCTGGCCAGTCTCAAGCTCGTACCCTGTTCACTGACCCCATGGATTTATGGGTAGGCAGACTGGAACAGTGGCATGAACTGTCACAGCATGCTTCCTTTCTTCTTTCTTGCCCAGCCTCCAGGGTCATCTCAGAGAGGGTTTTCAGTGCCGAAGGGGGCATAGTGACACCCAAACGGACCAAGTTGTCTTCCACCGGTGTCCAAAACATCACTTTTGTCAAAATGAATTGGGCCACATTCCTCCAGCTGAGGTCAACTAATAGATCCGGCCTTGCTGAAAGTGTCCTATCTTGACACTGCTGCTGTCTGCCTGCTTGCCTCCGTCATGCGACTGCTGCGATTATGCCACTACTGTGGCCTGCCTACCATCAAGTTCTGTATGACTGCTGCTGCCTCCATTATGCCACTGCTACCATGATTCCACAGTTGCACCCTTTCAACCATCATATTCTGTACGGCTGCTGCTGCTGCCTCCATCATTCCACAGGCACCTTCATGCCTCTGCTGCTGTCTGTCTACCACCATCTTCTTGTCACGACCCGTGGTGTAGTTGTGACTCGGTGTCGTGGCATGCTGTTGCCAGCGGCTATGTTCTGGTTGCCGCAGGTGTGGGCTGATACCTGGATGCCCCACGTGCGGTTCCCGCTGGCAATATGTGTGTCACGACCCGTGGTTTGAGTCGTAAATCTGTTGTGTCGCATGTGGTTGCCAGCGGCTAGGTTTGCCACATGTGAGTGCTGTTATGTGGTAGCCTCACGTGCGGTTGCCTCTGGCAACCTTGTTGGTTTATGCATGCGTGTCTGGTTTCCCCGTTGTGGTGTTGGCAGTGTAGCAGCCGGCTCGCTGTCAACGCATGCGGTTGCCTTCGGCAACGGGTATTTTTTTTCGTGTGCAGGTCCCCCGTTTGGGGTGCATGGGGTTAAGGTGTGTTTGTTAGGTGTGGTGGGTGTGACCTCAGGCCTCCTTATATGTTGGTGTGCTGGAGCCTGAGGTCAGTTCTGTTGTATTTGTCAGTCTGTGTAGGAGCCTTGCTCCCTGGCTGAATGTTATGTCTGTGTGAGCCACCCTTAATTGGTATATTGTTTCCCTTGCTCTGTGTGTCCCCTCCTGCATGCCTCTGTTTGCCCTTCCCCACTTGGTGTATGTTAAGGTGTGGGTTTTGTTTGGAGGTTTGTGTTGTGGTGTGTCTCCTTCAGAAAAGGGTTGCTTTCCCGGAGGGGTTTAAGCAAAATCCAGACTGTGTGCTGCCCTGCCTGGAGGCCCCATGCATCTGGTGTCCGCATGGGGGTCCAGGTCGTTCTGGCCTCAGTGGTCTTCTCGGCTGCGGCAGGTAAGTGTGGGTATTCTGGATAGTTTGTTTCCCCTGATCACTTACCTGCTGTGCAGGCTTGCACATAGTCTGGTCTCTGGCTGCTACTGGGCCTCTGGAGACGTCTGCTCATATGTGGTCTAGGATGAGCGGGTGGTCTCTGCCCTTTCACCATCCTTAGGGCTATGCAGGGATGCCAGGGCTCTAGGTTCCTGTAGTATGGGCCCTCCTACCTTCTGGGTTGGCTCATACCGTTAGGAGACCAGGGCAGTATAGGGACCCATTAGGAGGTGACCTGCTCCCTGTTCCCTGCATTCCAGCGTAGCAGCCGCAGACATTGTACAGTGTCCCCACCGTGAAACTTCTGTAAGGCTGCTGCTACATCCATAATGCTGCTGCCCTCCTGCCAACATGTACCAGATGGCTGCCGCCACCACCTCCGCTGCTGCTCCTCGCTGCTAGTCCCCTACTGCCACCACTATTAACGCGATGCATCTGCCACTGCTACCACCACTAATACTACCCATAGACAGCCGACCTACTGCCTTGTATGTTCTACGGTATGCTATGCTGATTCTGCTGCCGCTACTATTGCGGTAACGTGCCTCGTATTACCCCACCCTTTTCATATTCACAATGCACTTCTTCCAATTAAAATTTTTATAGGATCATTCACAATGAACCACTGTTTCTTCTGACAATTAACACTTGTGTGTGTTATATGGGCAGGCATTCTAACCCTGTCAAGGCATACTTTTTTCACAATTGGTCCCCCAACAAGCCACTTTTAGAAAAATTATTTTATTCCATAACACTGTATGTTTAAACATCATCTGCTCCAGATCAGGGACAATTTTAAGGAGACTTTGGAATATCTAAAAGTATACTATATGTGATGGTACGGTGTGATTTTAAACATGCTGTTTGTTAACGTTGTCGAGCGTGCGTTTACCCATAGCTATGTATGTCAGTGTCACTCAGACATGATTTACTATTGCTGGTTAATAAATAAAAATCTGGAAATACTTTTTAGGACCACCAATACTTTGTAGGACCAACTTTCACTGCAATGACAGCTGCAAATCTTTTGGAGTATGTCTCTACTAGCTTTGCACATCTAGAAATTTTTGCCCATTCTTCTTTGCAAAATAGCTCAAGCTCAGTCGGATTGGGTGGAGAGCGTCTGCGAATAGCAATTTTCAAGTCTTGCCACAAAATCTCAATGGGATTTAGATCTGGACTTTGACTGGGCCGTTCAAACAAATGAATATGCTTTGATCTACACCAGGGGTGGAAACCTTTTTGCTGCCGAGGGCCATTTGGATAATTGTAACATCGTTCGGGGGTCATACAAAATTCTCAACTTAAAAATTTTATGGCTATATTTGGCTATATAAGTGACTTAGGAGTAAGTTACAGATATTGTGCTTCAATTAAAAAAATTTAGAGAGCTGTATTTTTGCAGCACAAAATGGCACCTGAACTATATAATACAAAAAGTACAGGCGCCATTTTGAAAACATATAGCAGTCAAATTTTTAAGTTGAAAATGTTATATATTTAGTTCTTTATTTGGCATTAATGGCAGCCAAGCTAAACCCAGAGGGGTCCAGAGAGTGGTTCACCCAGCTTTCACTCTCCCTGCCACTATCCCTGCCTCTTTCTTCACAACTGTCCCTGCCTTTGTCCCTTTCTCAGCCTCAGGTCTGTCACCCACCTAGATCAGCCTCCTATCAGACCCCCCATCCTACATCAGCCTCAGATCAGACCCTTCCCAGCCTTAGATCAGACCTCCAGCCTCAGATCACATCTCCATCAGACCTCCCAACCTCAGATCAGACCCCATCAGACCCTCCCTAGCCTCAAATCATCCCTATTAGACCTCCCAGCCTCAGATCAGACCCCCAGCCCCAGATCAGACCCCACAGCCTCAGATCAGACCCCCAATAGGCCCCCCAGCCTCAGATCGACCCCCATCAGACCCCCAGCCTCAGATCATCCCCCATCAGACCCCCCAGCCTCAGATCAGACCCCCGCAGCCTCAGATCACCACCAATCAGACTTCAGATCAGACATTTAAAATAAATTAAAAAATAAACTGACCTCTCCAGCTCCGGATGGCGCCGCCACTTGGCAGATTCACTTACCCTCCCTGGTCTTCTTCCGAACAGCACCCAGTCACAGCCCACAGGAAGCGGTCGTTAGCATTTTCACAATATCTTCTGACAGGGGGCTGGAGGCCGGAGGTTCCCCACCCCTGATCTACACCATTCTATTGTAGCTCTAGCTGTATGTTTATGGTGGTTGTCCTTCTGGAAAGTTAACCTCCGCCCCAGTTTCAAGTCTTTTGCATCCTCTACCAGGTTTTCTGCCAGGATTTCCCTGTATTTAGCTCCATCCATCTTCCCATCAATTCTGACCACCTTCTCTGTCCCTGCTGAAGAAAATAAATCCAACAGGATGATGCTGCCACCACCATGTTTCATGTGTCTTCGGGGGTGATGTGCAGTATTAGTTTTCCGCATGACAAAGCGTTTTGCATGTAGGCCAAAAAGTTCAACTTCAGTCTCATCTAACCAGAGCACCTTCCACATGGCTTTTGGCAGACAAACTACAAACAAAACTTTATGTCTTGCTTTAAAAATGGCTTTATTCTTGGCATTTTTCCATAAAGGCCAAAATTCTGGAGCACACGACTTCTGAGCTGTGAATCTCAGCAGCTCCTCCAGAGTGACCATGGGCCTCTTGGCTGCTTCTCTAATTAGTGCTCCCTGTTTCTGGACTGTCAGTTTAGATGGACAGCCATGTCTTGGTAGGTTTGCAATTGTGCCATACTCTTTCCATTCTCAGTTTTACCATGAGTAACAACTTTGCAGCATAAGCAGCAAGAGCATCTCTCGCTCCCCGATTTCTGGTTTCTTTTTTCTTCTTTTTTGCTTCAGTGTTTCGGTATACTGAATGCAATGGTTACATTTTTATTCATAGGAGCTCTCCTGTATGTAATCCTTGGGATTTTAAGTGTGGATCTTGGTGTAAAATATGCTGATGTTTATGTAGGTAATTAGGTATTAGGTAATGAAATTAGTACCGATGGGACTTCGTTTTTCCCCACTGAGTTTTTAAGCATTCTTCTTGCTTAAGTTTAGTTGTTCTTGAAAGAGCATCCTCTTTATTTCATCCTTTTCATCCTGATTATTTTTTTTCAGATAGTCGTGTTCTGAAAATCTTTTCCAGTATTGCTGCTTGTTTTTGAAAAACCTAATTGTCTGTACAGTTTCTCCAGATTCCTTTAAACGACTATAAGGGATGGTTTGAACCCACTTTTTGTGATGGTGCAGATAAAAAGTTTATAGCTATCACTTGGTAATCTGTTGCTTTATTGTGGAGAAATAGTACTTCTAATCCATATGCTAATGAGCTGATTTGAGTCCAGTAATTGATATGAGTCCAGCATTTTTTCTATTCAGAGCTGTAGCCACTCCTCTATTCAATTCAGATATAAAAGGGGCGTGGTTTATTACATCCTTCATTTAAATAATTGTTTATCAAACATGTGTTTACCACTCCATGAACAAACTAGCCCTTATTATAATTACTAACTTTAATAGTATATTCCTCCCCCTGTTTTTTTTACCTCAGTAATATAATACCTTAGCATTCCCTGTTATTCATTTTCCCGCCAATTATTAATTGAGTGAATTAAGTGAATTTCCTGGTGACAGGTTCCCTTTAAGTTCAGAATGAAAGTGATTACCCAGTCAGCTGAATGTAAGCAATTGTAAAATTCATATGCAGACGTTTTATCTTCAGCCTGGATAAAACATAAATTATCTAAATATCTCTCTCCCCTAAAGTATTTTATGTTTTTTTCTACATATTTGATGGTGCTAGATATGCTCCTCCTCAAACTCCCCCATAAAGATATTTGTGAAGGATGGTGCCTCTCATTATCCTATTGCGATTCTGTTACACTGGCGATACATGGCCCCCAGTGGTGTGCATTTTTGAGATTCGTCTAATGATCTGGTATATTCTTCCATGTGTAATGTTAGGATTTCTCCATTTTTGTTTAGGGTCTGTTCTTACATACTCCATTAAATCCTTGAGTGGCGTGTGGCATTTGTTCAGTTGGTTTAATCAACTTTTTATTTTCTTTATTATTTAATTTACCATTTGAACCTCTGGCCAGGTACCTCAAGTACATAGATTGGAATTTATATTGGATCCAGGGAACTGAAGAATATGAGTGAGCCTAGCCAAGGTTCTAGTACTAATCAAGCAACTTGGAGATTTCTTGGGGTTGCTCCCCTTCTGCTATGAGTGTTGATCGCGAATAGAGATGAGCGAACTTTAAAAAATAGTTTGGTGTTCGGCGTTTGGGTTGTGGTAATCGCCGCATCCCGTTATGGATTCCACTACCGCGGACTATCCCGGCATATGGAATCCATAAGGGGCGGCTTCCACGAACCCGAACTGTTGAAAAGCCGAAGGACCTGGGGGTGACGTCACCGTCATGTGATCAGTGCAGGGGGCGTGGCTCAGGACGGGATCAAATCCATTGCTGAGCCACGCCCCCTGCACTGATCATATGACGGTGACGTCACCCCAGGTCCTTCAGCTTTTGAACAGTTCGGTCTCGTGGAAACCGCCCCTTATGGATTCCATATGCCGGGATAGTCCGCGGTAGTGGAATCCATAACGGGATGTGGCGATTACCACAACCCGAACGCCGAACTATTTTTTAAACTTCGCTCATCTCTAATCGCGAATATTCTAGATTTTTTTTCATCAGTACCCATGATCCCTCACTGCTTCTTGCTTGTGGGTCAATGAGAAGGCTGCAATATCTTTGATTTTAGGAGTAGTGTTGATCGCAAATTTTCGTATTGCGAATTTTCGTATTGCGAATTTTTGTCAAGAATTTTCCAACTGCCGATTTGAGATCGCTCTCACAACATGGAATAGTCTTGTCATAACACTTTTCATCTAATAAAGGGTGCTGTTCATGAGTCATGACTCATCTCCCTCCCACTGCCCTCTCTAGATAAATAGTGTTATGACAAGACTATTCCCTCTTGTGAGATTGTAAAATCTCACATCCGACAGTACACTCTAACCCTGGAGGCATTCCCATTGTGATGGGGATGCTCCATGCACACGGAGAGGCCCTGACTGGAGTGGCTTTAGAGCCCAGACATGTAAGAACAGTTTTTTAGGGAACCAGACACCCTCTTCTCTTCCAAGCAGGAGGTGTGTGGTTTAATACTTAGGATTTCCATTGTTCTCAATAGTTCTCGAGCACACAAAGTGTTCGGCCGAATACTCGACTGAACCGAGCATGGCGAGGCTCGAGTCGAGCACCAGTTCGGCCGAGGATGCTCGCTCAACACTAGTCACTACAGTTACATAGGAAATATAATCAAAGTTTCCATTCAATGAATGAGCAACCATACACATACATGTTTATGTTAAATCTGCCAGACAGTCACTGCTTCATTTGACTCTGTGCTAAGAATCACCTTATAAAGAAATAGTTCTAGAAAAAAAATGTTCCTATAACTGTTTCTGTAGAAAATCGTGTCACAGTACTGCATTTAAAAACTGCAGTCATGATTGACATTAATGAATGGGTTTGGCTGGAGTGGTCAGGTTGTCCAAGACTTTACAAGTCATGGCCTATCCTGAGGATAGTTCATCAGTGTATGACACCCCATACTACCATTAATCAGCTGTTTCAGAGTAGCTCTGGTGCTGGAACTACACAGCTCTGTCCATTTTGTGGATGATAGAGCTGGTTACTGCAGAGCTGCTTCCATTCACTTCAATGTAAACTGTTGAAGTAACCAGTTCCATCTACCACACTAATAGACGGAGCTGTGTAGGCACAGGCACAGGCACAGAGAATAATCATCAAGTTCAGGGTGCTGCAAGAAAATCTGAAGAAATATGTGGGTTCTGGCAACTATCATGAGATATAATAGTAAACACTTACTAGTGGACAGGCTGTCCCTGCATATTTGCCTGCATTCCTTCTCAATACTAATCTCCAAATCCTCCTTCAGGTTGACTATATTATCTGTCAATATCTTGATCCTATCATCAGATAGACACAGGCTCACTGCCCACAATAGTATAAGAGTCTTCCACATGCTGGTGGTATTCTGTAGACAGTCATCCAAGGAATCCATCTATTTCAGAGCAGCATAATGGACCTACAACAATACAATGAAGCTATTACATACATTGTAACAAGCATAAATTATTCTATACTAGCCATATAACACTCTATATGCAGTGTAGTCAAGTCAACAAGGCTGAAGTCGGTTTCTTATTCACATCATTTGTATTTTTCTTTTTTAATGAATTTTGAGGAGACCTTATCGTAATAAAAACATAAGTTGCAGTGAGCTGTCCTAAATGGAAATCTCTTGAAAGCGGCATTAAAATAGAAATGATGGACACACTAAGGGCCATCAAAGTGGACAAAGTGTTTTAAAGGGTTAAATGAATTCAAACTAGTGATCTTGCACTGCTAAAATAAAGAGGGTGGTGCCCCGCATCATATGCAGTTGAGTTAAAGGGAACCTGTCATCAACTTTATGCTGACCTCACTGAGGGCAGCATAAAATAGTAACAGAAATGCTGATTTCAGCAGTGTGTCACTCATGAGCTAAAAGTAAGTGGCTGCTGAGAACCAGCATCATAATCATTGCAGCACAGGCCTTAAAAAAGAGTAAAATCTACTTGAGAAAAGTCATGGTTATTCATAATCTCCTGCACTCCTCGCCCATCTGCTGATGATTGGCAGTTCTCTCCTAGAGAGAAAAGGAGAAAATTAGGTAGAAGACTGTCAATCATAAGCAGGTGGGCAGGGAGAGCAAGAATTCATAAATAACCATGACTCTTCTCAGGTGGCCATGACTCTTTTCCAGGCCCAGTCTGCAATGATTGTGATGTTGGTTCTGAGCAACCCCTTACTTTTAACCTTTTAAATGACAGACCACTGAAATCAACTAACCTGTCTCTACTTTATGTTGCTGTTAGTATGGACAGCGTAAAGTTGATGACAGGTTCCCTTTAAGCCTGGACCGAACAGGTTCTTGGCTTAAGAATTTACATCAAACTGGGCAAACGGACACTTTAAACCGATTTGAATAACTGGTGTTTTCAAAGGGTTAAATGAAAGAATGGACATCTAAGTGGACAAATGGACACGTTAGCTTGATTTGAATACCTTTTTAAACGGTTAAATGAATCTAGGCAGTTGATCTCACCATGCCAACATACAGTGGGTGATGCCCCACATCAGAAACATATGAGTTCAGCCTGACCTGGACAGATTGTTGGCACAAGAACTGACATCAAAGTGGGCAGACAAACACTTTTCACTGATTTGAATAGGTAACTGGAGTATTTAAATGGTTAAATAATTTGGAGCCACTGATCTTACCCTGTCAACATACATAGGGTGATGCCCTGTACAGAAACAAACAATGCAACGGCACTCTGCAAGCACAACTAATAAAGTAAATACAATAGTGCCATACTCACTATAGAAAATATACTAGTTTTAATGCTATATTATAAATGTTAAATTCTTGGCAAATACATTTTGTACAAAATTATTTTTTGCTTGTCCTACAACAATAAGGTAATCTCTTTAGGACAGTAACTTACACTATATACTATCTTCTCTGGTGCCATACTGGCCTCCATTAAATTCAGAGAATGCAGGTTCCACATGCATGCTGAGCCCACACTGTCTGATACCTCTTTTGGTGCCACAATGGCATCCATTAAATTCAGGGAATCCAGGTTCCACATGCATGCTGAGCCAACTCTATATTTTATATCTCCTGTTGCCAAATAGCCTCCAATAAATACAGGGAGAGAAGGTTACAGGTTAGTTAAACATTCACGACCAATGGAGCCAGATGCATCTCCAATGCAGACTGCAAATTTTAAAAAAATGGGGGTTAGTCAGCACATGCCAATGCACAGGTGCACATCACCATGGCTGAAAGCACAAAAGCAAAAACAAACAAAAAGATAGCCTTGTCGTTGGTGCTTTCAGACATGGCAACATGCACCTGCACATTGGGATGTGCTGACTAACCTCCATTTTCTTCTTTGCGGTGATGCTCTGTATCAGATACAGTTAAGAACAGTCTGACCTGAACAGGCTCTTGGCATGTCATAATTATTGAATATAAAAATATACGAATTGCAATATAGACAGATATATGTGCTGTTTGGGAGCCATCTTGTCAGATTGTAAAAAGGTACGGGGAGTTCAATCTACTTTGGACTGAAACTCAGTAACCAAGAGATTAAGGATCTATGAAGAGACTCTGTTTGCAAATTTAGGAGTGTTTGTTCAGTCTGCTCTTGTGAGAAGAAGGTTTCGACAGACACAATAAAAGGCATATGCTTAGATAAGAAAAGTAAAACGAATCTAAAGTTACTATGTATTGTAAGATTTATATTAGTAATCGTGTGAATGTATTTCGGGTTTTTTATCATAGGTCTTAAATATGTGGATTTTAAATGACTAGAAGTGTGGTAAAGATATATTCATTTAGTGTTAGAATTAAGGTGAAAATTCCAATGTAGTTTCAGAGTGTTATGTCAGAGACTGGGGTAGTTAATTAGTTAGTTTTTAAAAAATCTCTTGAAGGGGAATTGTAAACACAAGGGTTTAAAAGCAAACAATAGATTTTCACAGAGACAATGAGAATAAGTGTTTTACGAAACTGTTTTTCTCTCAATGAATAAGAAAAGGCATTTGTAATGTGTGTTTTTAATAGAAAAGGTCTTAGTCCTGTCTGGGAGTGTATACTTAAGATGTCTGTGGGAATAGAGGTCTAATCCTTGATACACACTTATGTTTGCGTTCTATTGTTAGGAAGTGTTGTCAAGAAATTTAGGTTAAAAGTTACATTTTTCCCTTAAGAAAAACATAAGAACTAGCTGTAATTGCTAAATTTTGTTAAGTAGACCTCCAGTGCCGTCTATTGGTGGGTTTGAAGTAAGACATGAGTTGTGAAATAGATGGGGAAGTAACATAAATGATGTCATTAGTTATTGATAAACCTAACCTATTTCCGAGAAGAATAAAAAGGTGGCATTAGCTGACAGGGGGTATACATCCAGGTTCATTCAAATTCATCAATTCAGTTCCATCCAGGCAGATCAATTGATTTAGATCGATCCATACATTCAGATGAACAACCTATTGATCCATTCCTCAACCAATCCAAGGAGGCCACAACAATAAGGAGACTAATTTCAGGAAATTAATTAATCATATATATATATATATATATATATATATATATATATATTGTAACCATATTTTGTGTGTAGGATCTAGACTGAAGGGGGTGTTTGTAACTGCAGTATCAATTACATCCTCTTCAGTCTAGTAGGGAGATCTAGTAGAGATATCTAAATATATATATTTAGTGAAAACATCTGTTGGCTGGGAGAAATGAAGTGTATGGTTAACCCCTTAATAACCAAAGACGGACTGTGTACGTCATGATGTGGTGTAATTTACCGCATCTTGACATGCACAGTACGTCATGAGATGAAAGTGTCACCGCAAGTACACTTGCGGTGACACCGGCATGTAAACGGGTTTCACGGACAGCGAAGCTGTCCGGGCACCCGGCAGAGGACCAATCACAGCGGTCCCTGCCTTTGGATCGCTGCGATTGGTCAGTCAGATTTGACCGTTATGATCCGATCCATCATTGAGTTTATGTGAGATCGGGGCCGCGCTGTAGTATTTCTGTGCGCCGATCTTCAGGATGGCCGAGCGGAGGTAAAATTTGACCCCCAAAGGCCCCCCCTCCTCTAAATGTAGACTATCAGGATGGCCGAGAGGTGTTAGTGGACTGTCATGTGTAAAATACACCTGACAATCTACTGTAACGGCCGACATCAGTGTTTGTCGGCCGTTTAACCCCTTCAATGCCGCGGTCCGTAGGGACCGCTGTAAGGAAGGGGTTAACAGGGAGGAATTTGTCCCCCTCCCTTTCCGGCGCTGCTCTGCTCTCCTTTTCTCTGGCAGCCCAACATGTAGCAGAGGGAAGGAGCTCCCTCCTTCCCCCTCCCATCAGTTGCCATAGTAACCACGAGACACTGCTCTGAAGCATCTGATGGTTACCATGGCAACTGGACGCCATATGCAGGCATCCAGTTGCCATGGTATGTAAGTCTGATAGGCAGCAGCCTGATCAAGCTTCCTATGAATTAAAAATACACTGCAGTACATTATACAATGTACCATAGTGTATTGTAGAACCATCAGACTCCCTGGATCTTCAAGAACCAAGTGGGTCTGAGTAAAAAAAAAGTGTAAGAAAAAAAGTGTAAAAAAAAATTAAAAAAAAAAGTAAAATATATTTTTTTACATTTTCCAAAATATGCACATTTATAATTGGTTGAAAATTAAGAAAACAAATACCCTAAACATGTTTGGTGTCGCCGCATCCGTATGAAGCTGCACTATAAAATTATCACATGACCTAACCACTCAGGCGAACACAGTAAAAAAAAAATAATAATTTAAAACCGTGCCAAAAATAAAAAAAATTTTTGTCACCTACCATCACAAAAGGTGAAACCCCAAACGATCAAAAGGGCATATACCCCTCAAAATAGTATTAATCAAACAGTCATCTCATCCCACAAAAAATGAGACCCTATACAAGACAAATAGTATCAATCAAACTGTCACCTCATCCCATAAAAAATGAGACCCTATATAAGACAATCGGCCCCCAAAAAAAAAAAAAACTTTGGCTCTCAGACTATTAAGACACTAAAACGTTATTTTTTTTGTTTCAAAAATGCTACTATTATGTAAAACTTAGTAAAAGTATAAAAGTGTTTTAACCAAGCTATTTAGAGGATGGGTGGTGCTCACTGCTCAGAACCCCCAATGGCTGTGGCAGAAGAAAAAGTTGAATGATAGCTATAGATAGAGGGCACTCAATAGCTGGCAGTAAACGGATATGATTAGCGCAACTATTTATTACTTAAAATATATACACAAATATTCACTATTACCAAAAACAAATGTACAACAATAGTGTGTGGCTCCAAAACCAGCTGGTAAGAGGGAATAATGGGATATATAAAAAGCGAGTCGAATACACGCAACTATAAAATAATGTGCACGATAAAATAAACAGCAGCAGAAATAAACAAATAAACAGACAAATCCTCTGCTATAAATGACTACAGAAAGCCAGAATAAAATCGTAAAAGTTCCAGTGGAGTATCACATAGAAGACATTGCCTGTGATGTATCACAGAGCTATTATCACAGGCAATATCTTCTATTTGATACTCCACTGGAACTTTTACGATTTTATTCTGGCTTTCTGTAGTCATTTATTGCGGAGATTTTATCTGTTTATTTCTGCTGCTGTTTATTTTATCGTGCACATTATTTTATAGTTGCGTGTATTCGACTCGCTTTTTATATATCCCATTATTCCCTTTTACCCGCTGGTTTGGTAGCCACACACTATTGTTGTTTGGTAATAGTGATTGTTTGTGTATATATTTCAAGTAATAAATAGTTGCGCTAATCATATTCGTTTACTGCCAGCTATTGAGTGCCCTCCATCTATAGCTATCATTCAACTATTATGTAAAACTTAAAATAAATAAGAAAAAGTAAACATATTGAGTATCACTGCGTCCGTAATGACCTCCTCTATAAAAATATCACATGACCTAACCCCTCAGGTGAATACTGTAAACAATAATTTAAAAAAAAAATTTTTTGCACTGTTTTTATTTCTCCTACCTTCACAAAAATTGCAACACTCATGCGAACAAAAAGGTGTATGTTCCGCAAAATAGCACCAATCAAACAGTCACCTCATTCCACAAAAAAATAAGACCCTACCTAAGACAATTTGCCAAAAAATAAAAAATCTATGGTTCTCAGACTATGGAGACACTAAAACATTATTTGTTTGTTTCAAAAATGCTATTATTGTGTAAAACTTAAATAAATAAGGAAAAGTATACATATTAGGTATTGCCACGTCCGTAACAATCTGCTCTATAAAACTATAACATGACCTAACCCTTCAGGTGAATGCCATAAACATAAATAAATAAAAACTGTGCCAAAATTACAAATTTTTCGGTCACCTTGCCCCAAAAAGTGTAATAATGTGCCTAAAAATGGTACCAAAAAAACCATCAACTCTTCCTGCAAAAAACAAGCCCCTGCACAAGATGATCGGCAGAAAAATAAAAGAAATATTGCGTTCAGAAAATTGAGACACAGAAAAAAAATTTTTTTTTATGCTTTATTACTGTATGTAAAACTGAAACAAACAAAGAAAGTAGACATATGTTGTATTTCCGCGTCCATAATAACCTGCTCTAAAAAACAGCACATGACCTAACCTATCAGATGAACGTTGTAAAAAAAAAAACTGTGCCAAAACATCCAATCTTTGGTTACCTTGCCTCACAAAAAACATAATATACAGTGATTAAAAATCACATGTACCCCAAAATAGTACCAATAAAACTGTCACCTTTACCCATAGTTTCCAAAATGTGGTCACTTTTTGATTGTTTCTACTGTAGGGTGCATCAGGGGGCCTTCAAATGGGACACGGTGTGTAAATAACAGTCTAGCAAAATCTGCCTTCCAAAAACCATACAGCGCTCCATTTCTTCTGCGCCCTGCCGTGTGACCATACATCAGTTTATGTATGCCTATTGTGTCCAGTAGACCATGTGACCTATACCTGCTGACGTCGGGTGGTCACGTGACCAGACACTTTTCTCTGACATGCGCAGTTCACACCCTACGCTGGACAGTGTTTACAGCTTGTCCCTATCGTCCAACATTGTTTTTAATTATGGTGCTGCTTCCCTTTAGGACTCCACCAATACCTTCAGCCCCCTAAGTGGACTCGGGCCCTACGTTACTCTAACCCTAAGTTCACACCTGAGCGTTTTACAGCGCGTTCAAACGCGCTGTAAAACGCTCAACACATGAAAACCAATGCTTTCCTATGGCCCTGGTTCTCACTTGAGCGTTTTACAGCGCGTTTGAACGTGCTGTAAAACGCCAGACGCATAAACAAGTACTTGAGCTTTTTTTGGGGCGTTTGTCGCGCGTTTTTAGAACGCTCAGGTCTGAACCCAGGGTAAACGGTTGGATATCGTTCAGAACTGTTTTGTTTTAGATTCTGTTCTAGTTTAACCTTATTAGTCAACTTCTCCTGGCTCTAGTTATACCCAGATCTGCTGTGCATTAAGCTGATAACTAGTGACGGTCACATGGCAATTCCAGGGGTATTGGAATTGCATGATTAACATAGTAATATAGTAACATAGTATATAAAACCGAAAAAAGACATTTGTCCATCCAGTTCGGCCTGTTTCCTACAAGTTGATCCAGAGGAAGGCAAAAAACCCATGTGAGGCAGAAGCCAATTTTCCCCACTTAAGGGGAAAAAAATTCCTTCCCGACTCCAATCAGGCAATCAAAATAACTCCCTGGATCAACAACCCCTCTCTAGTAGCTGTAGCCTGTAATATTATTACATAATTCCAGAAATACATCCAGTCCCCTCTTAAATTTCTTTATTGTACTCACCATCACCACCTCCTCAGGCAGAGAGTTCCATAGTCTCACTGCTCTTACAGTGAAGAATCCTTTTCTATGTTTGTGTACAAACCTTCTTTCCTCCAGACGCAGAGGATGTCCCCTCGTCACAGTCACAGTCCTGGGGATAAATAGATGATGGGACAGATCTCTGTACTGACCCCTAATATATTTATACATAGTTATTAGATCTCCCCTCAGTCGTCTTTTTTCTAAAGTGAATAACCCTAATTTTGATAATCTTCATGGGACTCAAAATTATGTCATTGAATGTTCGGGGGCTTAACCACCCTCAGAAACAGTCCTATGTATGGAGAGAGGCCCTGGCAGCCAATATAGATGTGTTATATACTCAGGAAACACATTTGCTACAGGCAGATGCAGCTAGAAAGCACCACGGCTTTTTTCCTAACTTTGTACATTCCCATTTCAGGAAGAAATCTAGGGGGGTGATGATAGCCATCAGGAACTCGGTCGCCTACACCCATATCGCTAACAGGGCAGACCCCAATGGTCGCTACTATAAATTTGCTATGTTCAACTAATAATATAGTGCATACACTGGTCAACATCTATGTGCCAAACTCCCATCAGTTGTCTTTTTTGCACAAGGTGATGTGTCATGTAAACAGAATGAAACAAGGTAAAGTTATTCTATGCAGTGATTTTAACGCAGTGATGGATCCCTCTTTAGATTCTATCTACCTTTCACGGAGGTCTGATATGGGTTTAGCCTCCTTCTTGCATTCGGAAGGCCTCATTCATGTATGGAGGGCCCGACACAGCCAGGAGAAGGACTCTACCTTCTTTTCCTCACCTCATCTGGCATACTCCTACATTGACATGTTTGTGGTCGATCACACTGCTCTGTTACACACTTCTTTCACAGAGATCGGGGTCTTTCAGTGGTCTGATAACGCCCCAATCACCATGACTCTAAATGAATTATACCAATCCCACCGGGTGCCCATATGGAGGAACAGTATGTTCCTGCTTAACACCCCTAAGCATGTTAAGGACCTCACCCTTGGCTTCCAAGAATTTTTTCAATTTAATGCCGGGTCAGTCTCAGACGAATATACTCTTTGGCAGGCGCACAAAGCATACATTAGAGGATCCATTATCAAATTAGACCACACGGTAAAGAAGATTAGGGAGAAAGACATCACCCAAACACTTGATAAAATTTCCCATCTACAAAAGATCAACAAAACCTCACCTACAATGCCTTGCTCTAACGAACTCCGGATGGAGCGGGATAAACTTCATGGTTTATTATCTAACCAAAATAGCAAGACCCTCTTTCAGCTCAAATCCATATTTTATACTCAGGGTACTAAAGTGGGACGCCTACTCGCAAGTCAACTTAAACACCTGCAAGCGAAATCTAAAATTCCCCACCTCATACACCCGACTACCAAAGCTAAACTGATAGACCCCGGAGATATCGCGGAACAATTCCGACAATACTACCAGGGGTTGTATAATCTTAAGGACACTACTCCCCTTCCGCCTGATTACATGTCACTGGTCTCTGATGTCCTAACCCAAGCCGCACTCCCTTCTCTTGATTCCATGCAACTGCAATCTTTGAACGCCCCAATAACTGAATCAGAACTCAAAAAACTGCTTTTCCCCATGCCTCCACAACGGCAGTAACAAGGAGATTATCCAGCCTTCTGAGGGACAGGAAACAGCTTGCGGACCAGCCCATATAAGGCCCCCTCCCTCTTATCTCTCCAGTTGTTTCCTGTCCCTCAGAAGGTCAAAACCTGCCAGTGGACCAGTCATTCGCCCAGCCTTTAGGTTTGTTATCCCGGCCGGAGGGCTGTGGTAGGGGATAGGGCCGAGGAGCTCGGCCGCAGGTTCCTCCTTCCCTCTGGTGTAAGTCCAGCAGTGCTGGCTACCCCGGGCTATGGACCCGCGTCCAGGACGGACCGGCCCTGTTCTGTGCGCCAAGAGAGTGTTCCTGGGCATGGGAACACTCTCCACATCTTTCTCCAGTGCCGCGCGCGCGCCCTGAATAGGGCTCTATGTTACGTCGGTTGCCGGCGTGTGGAGGGGGCAGAGCCGGATTACATCATCATCGGGGGACAAGGAAGTAAAAGGAGCGCGGCATGCCGGCATTCTGGTGCAGCTCCAGCGCTCCTCTCCTGAAGAAAATGTCCCAGCAGGTTTCCTGCACTTAGGGTCTCTCTTGGTGGTGGTTCTTTACCATTTTAAGAGACTAAGGATTTTTCCCTCTCCAATATTGCGTCTCTTAGGGTAAAGAATGCTCAAAAAAAGAACCATCTCTGAAAAAGAAATGTGCTATCTGCAGGAAGTTACTTTCTAGTTCATACAAAAAACCCTTGTGCCAGAAATGTTGTGACAAGGTAGTGTCAGAGGAGACCCCATAGAGAGAATCTAAGGACTATAATTAAAAAAGGAGTCGGAGAAGAGGTAGAAGCAAAACTATCTGCTTTGCCGCCCAGATCTTCTACTTCCGGAGCCATAGCCTCTGGACAAGACTCAGATTTAGATGAGGGAGAAATCTCATCCAATTCCGATTCTGATGTTCAGTACAGGATCAGATGTTTGCCGGGTTAGGAGACAAGAAAAAACAAGTGTTTCCCGTTCACCCAAACATCAAGACTCAAATACAGTCAGAATGAAGAGACCCAGAGAAAAAAACAATCTGCCTCTAAATGGTTAAAGAGGAAATACCCATTCTCTGAAGAGGATTCTGTAGCCTGGGATAAGACCCCTAGGGTAGACGCCCCTGTGGCGAGGATTTCTAAAAAAAACTTCTTCTTAAGGATCCTATGGACAAAAAATGTGAGAGCCTCCTTAAAAAAACGTGGGAATCCTCTACTGCTACAGTGAGACCAGGAATCTCTGCAACTTATACTGCAAGAACCTTGGGCCTTTGGTTGGGGCAGTTGGAAGAACATGTAGAATCAGGCACTCCTAGGGAGGTCATCCTGGCTTCTACACCAATGTTAAAGCAGGCTGCTAATTTCATTGCAGACGCATCAGCAGACATAGTGAAACTTTAGCCCAGAACAGCCACCTTGTCCAACGTTGCGAGGAGAGCAATATGGTTACGTACCTGGTCAGGTGACACAGCCTCAAAAAACAAGCTTTGCACATTACCATGTGAAGGGGATAGGGTGTTCGGCTCTGCTCTAGATGACATTCTGGAGAAAGGAAAAAAGGGTTCCCTATGGAATCAAAATTCTTTCACCAAAGATGCTCCTTTCGGTTCCAAAAACGTGGTAGACCTGATCAAAAAAGAAGGGATGCAAGACCATCATGGCAGTCTAATAAAGGGAAAGGCAAAGGGTTCCTCTTTAACCCAGACAAGTCAGTCCACACCTCTTCCCAATGACGCCAAAGGTGCGGTGGGAGGAAGGCTGTCCCAGTTCTATCCTGCCTGGGTAAATATCCAGGTCTCTCCTTGGGTTCTATCTGTAATAAGAGATGGGTACAGTCTAGACCTCAAATCCTGCCCACCAGACAGATACATGGAGAACTCACGACTGGAGAAAATAAGTCAGGAAGTCATGGATCTTCAATTATCACTTCTGTTGAAAAAAGGTGCCATCATCCCAGTTCCAAAACAGGAACAGAGAAGAGGTTTCTACTCGTCAGTCTTCTTGGTAAAGAAACCGAATGGCTCTTTCAGAGTGATTATAAATCTGAAGATATTGAACAGGTACATCATACAAAAAAAGTTCAAAATTAAAACGGTAAAGACAGTAATCAGCCTGCTTCCAGGAAAATGCTCTATGGTAACATTGGATCTGGCAGACGCCTATTACCATATACCCATCAGAAAAGAAGATCAGAGGTTCCTGAGACTAGCAGTATGGTTCAAGGGAGAACTATGCCACTTTCAATTCCAAGTACTCCCTTTCCGCCTCAGCTCAGCTCCGAGACTTTTTACAAAAGTCATGACAGAAGTGTCGAAATGTTTTCCTTATCTGGACAATTTCCTAATAGCAGCCCCATCAACGCATCTATTACTCCAATAACTACTGACAATCCAGACCACTTTTGTGAACCTGGGGTGGATAATAAATATGGAAAAATCTTGTCTCCTACCCTCAACCCATATAAACTTTCTAGGGGTGCTATTAGACTCAGAAAAAATGACCTCCTTTCTTCCCGTGCAAAAACAGGACAGCCTGATCATGAATATAAAGAGATTTCGGAGACAGAGTCTAGTCTCATTCAGAGAAATAATGATGATCCTGGGTCTAATGACATCCACCATCTCTTCAGTAAAGTGGGCACAGTTTCACTCAAGGACCCTTCAATCACTCCTCCTAAGAACCTGGGACAAAAGACAGACATCCTTAAACAAGAAGGTAAAGATTCCACAGCTGGTAAAAACATCATTGATTTGGTGGTTAGTTAGATCGAAGGAACCTTTTAAGAGGAGTGCCCTGGAGACCATCAGACCAGGTAGTTATTACCACGGATGACAGCCAACGAGGGTGGGGAGCCCACATGGAAGGACAATTGGCACAGGGCCAGTGGGAACTCGATCTACAGGAACCTCATCCAACAAAAGAGAGTTGACAGCGGTTTGGGAAGCCCTAAAGGCGTTCGCCCCTGCCTTCCAACAGAGGAATGTAAAGATCTTGTCGGACAACTCTACGACAGTGGCATACCTGAACAAACAGGGGGGTACAAGGAGTCTATCTCTAGCCCTGGTGATAAGAAAAATCTTGAGTTGGGCAGAAAAAAATATTCAGTCACTTTCAGCAGCCCATGTAAAAGGAAAGGAGAATCTGGTGGCGGACTTCCTCAGCAGGGACCAGCTAGACGCAGGAGAGTGGATGCTAAACCGCCAGGTATTCAAGCAGATCTGTTCCAGATGGGGCATGCCAAAAATCAACCTGTTTGCCACAAGGAAAAACAGACAAGTCCGGGATTTCTATTTTCTGTCTGTAAAGGATCAACTTCTAAAGGTGGACGCCCTATCCGTACCCTGGCCTCCAATCCTATTATATGCATTCCCTCCATTTTCAAATTCTGGAAGAGAAAGTCCAGATCATCCTAATCTGCCCTTCTGGCAGGTCATGGTTCCCGGTTCTAAGGAGCCTTGCAGGAGAGGAATTCTGGATTCTCGCTCCTCGCCCGGACCTGCTACTCCAGGGCCCTGTATCTCATCCTCAGATCTCTCAACTCCGTCTGACAGCTTGAAGGCTGAAAGGAGTATCTTGAGAAACAAAGGTTTCTCTGAGAAGGTGATCTCCACCTTACTACAAAGTAGGAAATCTACCTCAAAGATATATCTGAGGGCCTAGAAATCCTTTCTGCATTTTGGGAAAAGCAGGTACGATCCTTCAGGGGAGCCTCAATTGACTCTTATCCTGGACCTTCAGGAGGGCCTGGATAAAGGACTTGCAATAATTACATTGAAAGTCCAGGTAGCAGCCTTGAGCGTATTTCTAGACTGTAAACTGGCTGACATGGAAATGGTAAAAAGATTTTTCAAAGCTGCAACCAGGATTCGCCCTAGGTTAAGATCCCTAGTGCCTCTCTGGGACCTGAATTTAGTGTTATCCAAACTAATGTACCCTCCATTTAAGCCAATTACAGATCTGCCTTTAAGAATTCTCACTCTTAAGACATCTTTCCTGCTAGCCATCACTACGGCTAGAAGAGTAGGAGAAATTCAGGCTTTTTCTATCCTCCCTCCCTACCTTTCTGTTACATAAGACAGTATCACATTAAAACATGCTCCTGAATTCCTTCCAAAAGTAGTGTCTAAATTTCACTGTCAACAGGAGGTTACCCTTCCCTCCTTCTGTTCCCAGGTGAAGTCCGAAAAAGAGAAGCTTTTTCATAACCTGGACGTCAGGAGATCTGTCCTACAATATCTGGATGCTACCAAGGATCTTAGGAAAACTAATCAATTGCTAATTCAGTATATGGGCCTGTATAAGGGGAAAGCAGCCAGCAAGACTTTGATATCAAGATGGATAAAGTCCTGTATTAATCTAGCTTACCAAACAGAAGGTGTTCCTCCTCCACCATTTCTCAAAGCTCACTCTACCAGGGCCCTAGCCACATCCTGGGCCAAAGGTGCCTCAGCTTCTTTGGAGGACATTTGTCGTGCAGCCACATGGTCCAATCCATGTACATTTTTCAAACAGTACAAACTATTTCTGCAAATAGAGATTTAGCTTTCGTGCGTAGGGTCCTATCTGCTGTTGTCCCACCCTGAGCTATTTCCTATGTTATTTCCTCCGTGTTACTGCCATTGTGGAGGGGTGGGGAAAAGACATATACAGTTGTGTTCAAAATTATTCAACCCCCACTGAAATTGAGTGTTTTGGCCAGTTTCACATTCATTTTGATCATTTCAGTCATCTTGTTTACAATTAAATCAAAGAGGCACTTGTAAGTCAGACAAATATAACATAACATTTATAATGAAATAACCACAAATGTCTTTTCTGTGCTCACATCATTATCAGTTTTATTCAACCCCCAAGTGACATTCAATTTTAGTACTTAGTACAACATCCTTTTCCAGTTATAACAGCTTTTAAATGTGAAGCATAGCTTGACACAAGTGTCTTGCAGCGATCTACAGGTATCTTCGCCCATTCTTCATGGGCAAAAGCCCCCAGTTCAGTCACATTCTTAGGCTTGCGCGCTGCAACTGCTTTCTTTAAGTCCCACCAGAGGTTCTCAATCGGATTTAAGTCTGGTGACTGCGATGGCCACTTCAAAATGTTCCAGCCTTTAATCTGCAACCATGCTCTAGTGGACTTGGAGGTATGCTTGGGATCATTGTCCTGTTGAAAGGTCCAACGTCTCCCAAGCCTCAGGTTTGTGACGGACTGCATCACATTTTCATCCAATATCTCATGGTACTGAAGAGAATTCATGGTACCTTGCACACGCTGAAGCTTCCCTGTACCTGTAGAAGCAAAACAGCCCCAAAGCATGATTGACCCCCCGCCATGCTTCACAGTAGGCAAGGTGTTCTTTTCTTCATAGGCCTTGTTCTTCCTCCTCCAAACATAGCGTTGATCCATGGGCCAAAACAGTTCTAATTTTGTTTTATCAGTCCACAGAACACAAATGTGGTTTGTCCACATGACTTTTGGCATACTGCAGTCGACTCTTCTTATTCTTTGGAGACAGCAAGGGGTGCGCCTGGGAGTTCTGGCATGGAGGCCTTCATTACGCAGTGTGCGCCTTATTGTCTGAGCTGAAACTTCAGTACCCGCATCTGACAAATCTTTTTCAGTTCCTCAGCAGTCACATCGGGACTTTTCTACACTTTGCGCTTCAGGTAGCGCACAGCAGTCGAAGTCAGCATCTTCTTTCTGCCACGACCAGGTAGCATTTCAACAGTGCCCTTTGCCTTGAATTTGCGAATGATGCTTCCTATGGTGTCTCTTGGTTTGTTTTACATCTTTGCAATCTTCTTATAGCCATTGCCCTTCCTGTGAAGAGAAATCACCTCTTCTCTTGTCTTCCTGGACCATTCTCTTGACTTCACCATGTTTGTAAACACACCAGTAAATGTCTAGAAGGAGCTGAGTATCACGGTCATTTTAAATCTGCCTAATTGGTGCTTATTATGCTTGATTGCTGCTCCTTGACATCCAATAGGTGTTTTTTAATACCTGATCGAAAACACTTGAATAAACCTCTGTTCTTAAGAGTGGTCATCTTTAAGGGGTTGAATAATTGTGTCAATGAAGAAATCACAAAAAAAACATGTAATACTGTATTACAAAAACAATTGATGTCATTTTAGTTGCATTTGGTTCTTTAAAAAGTCCTTGTAAGATTTCATTCTGAACACAATTACAAATGGATACTAAATTCTCTAAAACCCTGTACAGCATTGGGGGTTGAATAATTTTGAACACAACTGTATTACTCTTACCGGCAATTGTTTTTTCCTAGTCCCCAGGCCCTGATGGGCTCTCCAATGAATACTATCGCCACTTCCAAACCGTTTTGCTCCTGCATTTAACAACCATCTTTTACAAAACGCTCACAGGGTCTCCCTTTCCAGAAGACATGCTTACAGCGCTTATTATCACCCCCTCTAAGCCGGGTAAACCCCTAGATACTCCCCAAAATTACAGGCCCATCTCTCTCCTCAATTCAGATATAAAAATCTTTGCCAAACTCATTGAAGCATAGCACCCACAAAAATAATTGCTGTAGTTTGCAGATTTAACAACACCAAATACACCAGAATTGTTTCCTAATCTCTCCCAACAGCAGCAGCATCCTATCCCTACACTAGTAAAAGCTGACATGACATTCAGCGCCAAGTGACTCCAACTTATATAGAGGCTGGGTCACATGCTGCACTGGCCAATCACAGCCATGCAATTAGTAGGAATGGCTGTGATGGCTTCTAAGGGCACACTAGTTAAACGCTTGTTGATTGGCTGCCCTGCAGCCTTTCAACAAGCGCCGCTAAATCGCCAAACACCAAACTCAAACTTTTACGGAAATGTTTGGGTTTGGAGCCAGGTACCATAAACCCTAAAGTTCGGTACGAGCCCAAACTTTACAGTTCAGGTTCCCTTAACCCAACCCAAAATGCAATCATAAAAAAATTGCTCCCAAAGGTGTACATAGCCTTTAAGAGTCTCCCATTTTATAGGGGCACTGGAGGGATCAGAGTTATGTGTTATGTTGAATTCCTTAATGGTTGATTCCAGCTCCCCCAATCACGCGGGGTCCTTCAACAGATTGACATTTATTTCCCACAGAGGTTAGAGAGAGTGTTTACCAGTATCTGAGAGGGAACCTAGAACCGGAGCTTGGACTGGCTACAGAAATTGGCCTAGGAAGCTCTGAGGAGAGTAATCAAGGAGAGTATGTGAGGCAAACAAGTAGTCTAAGGCAGTGTTTCCCAACCAGTGTGCCTCCAGCTGTTGGAAAACTACAACTCCCAGCATGCCCGGACAGCCTTTGGCTGTGCGGGCATGCTGGGAGTTGTAGTTTTGCAACAGCTGGAGGCACACTGGTTGGGAAACACTGGTCTAAGGGACCATAATTGTTGTGAGAGGAAGAGTGGAATGTGTAATCTTGTTTTGGGTGAAGAAGCCAACAGAGATCCATTAGTCTTAAAAGAAGAAGAAAAAAGAAGAATTTGGCCACTGCCCGTTCCCTTTGAAGGGCCTGTCACCTGTCTGTCTGACATACTGTATAATAAAAGAATTACATTCAAATTAAAATAATACACCCCAAAAAGGCCTGTAATACAATGTAACTTCACCACAGAACAGCAATTAAGATGTATTCTTTTTCCTATTAACACACCCCAAAAAAATAAATATAACAATCCCCATTCACCGCAGAACGGCTAATAGGACGTACCTATATTTCCTTTTAATACACCACGTAAATGGCTGTAGTACAATGTAACTTTACCGCAGAATGGCAATTAAGACATATTCTTTTTCCTATTAATACACCCCAAAAAAAGAAATATAACAATCACAATTCACCACATAACGGCTACTAGGACAGAGGTATATTTCCAATTAATACACCCCGTTAGGGCTACAACTATCGACTATTTTTGTAATCGAGTGTTCTATCGATTAATCCAACGATTAATTGAGTACTCTAATAACCAAAAACTAATATAAATAATTTTTTTCCTTACAAAAACTCTTCAGCCCCCCGTGCCATCAGCTGCCCCCTTAGTGCCACCATCTGCTCTGTCTGGAGGTGTCTTGAGCTTTATCCAACAGACATCCTCCCCAGTAAAGTGAGTGCTACTTATGTATTTTCTAAACAATCATATCCAAATCTTTGTACAGAGGTTGTATTCTACTTATTCTAATTATCCAGATGACTCCTATTTTACAATACACTACAGTGGGTACGATTATTTTGACTAAGGAGTGGCACCTTTTTAGCGTGTCACAATTTAATGGTCTTCTTGGGATTTTAGAGGGCCCAGCACTGAGTCCCAGATACTCATACCCAGACCAGGACACTCACCTCTTTGATCTTGTCCCGCCACTCAGATAGGCTCTTTGAAGGGCCGGGGATTTAACCTGCCCACGGCCATGCCCCTGCCCTGAGCCCACAGCCGGTCTTCTCCTCCTGGATCTCCCCCTTGATCTGCTTGGGGGGCTGGTTTGAAATGTACTTGGCTTCCTTCAGTGCCCTCTCATGTTCTTCCCGGATCCAGGCAAGGCGACCTACTTCCTCTTCATCCTTCAGCCCAGGAGCAAAGGGGGTGTGCTGCTGGAAGAACACTCCACCCGGCAGCTTAGGGGAGTTGGGGAGGAAGAAGATGGCCCTGAAACACAAGCTGATAAAGCCACTGAACACCAAAAGGAGCACAAACGTCTCAGTCAGCCGAAATCTGGAGAGCTTCCCGCAGGGCCCAACCAGTGCAACCCATACACTCCGCCTCCAGGGGGGGGGAAATCCGCCGGTCCACCCCCTGCTCCGCTCCCCGCCCCCAGCGGGGACACACTGAAAGGCAGCAGACTGCCGACCGGCATGGCAGCTGGTGGCGCGCACAATGTTTCCCTCAGCGGAGTGCAGCGTGTTACGGGCCAGCGGGTAACCACGGAGCAGGCGCTTCACTCCCGCTCCGTGGTCACAGGACACAAACGAATCCTCGATGCAAAAAATTTGCATCAGAGATTTTTTGGTGTCGAAATACTCAATTCAATCGAGTAATCGTTTCGGCGCTACACCCCGTACAGCACAGAACGGCAATTCAGATGTACTTTTTACTATTAATAAACCCCCCAAAAAAGTATAACAATCAAAATTCACCGCAAAACAGCTAATAGGACGTACTTATCTTTCTTATTAATACAGCAAATGGCTGTAGTACAATGTACTTTCACCACTGAACGCCAATTATGACATATTTTTTACTTATTTTTTCCTATTAACAAAAAGTAAAACAATATAAAATCAATGCAGAATGGCTAATAAGACGTACGCATCTTTCCTATTAATACACACCGTAAATAACTGTAGTACAATGTAACTTCACCGCAGAACGGTAATTAAGACGTATTCTTTTTACTATTAATAAACCCCCCCAAAAAAGTATGACAATCAAAATTCACCGCAGTACGGCTTATAGGACATGCGTATCTTTCCAATTAATACACCCTGTAAATAGCTGTAGTACAATGTAACTTCATAGCTGAATCGCAATTATGACATATATTATTTTTTTTCCTAATACACCCCCCAAAAAAAGTAAAACAATGTAAAATCAACGCAGAACGGCTAATAGGACGGATGTATATTTCCTATTAATACACCCCATAAATAGCTATATCACACAGAACTTGCACCCCAATAACAAGCAAGGTTTGCTGGAATTACTGATGTATCATATAGTGCAAACAACTGAAAAGCAGCAGTAGAATTGCAATTTGGATCCCCAATTAGTGCAGCAAGGTGTAATAGAATCGCTCCTATTACCCAGGACTGCACCCAGTTTTCCTTTTATAGTGTAGATGATGCCTCCCTATCCTTTCCCCTCACCTTGAATAATATTTCCCTGAACTTCTAAATAGATTTTTCAGCACAATAAAGTCTTTCCTAGCACTGTCCCTAGTGCCTGTTGATGTCTCTCCCTGTACTAAGTACACTGGAAAATGTCTGAATCCAAGATGGCTGAGGCTATTTATAGGGCTGTGACATTACAGGGGCTGGCTGCTGATTGGCTGCATGCATGGCATTGTTGGCGATCCCTCATTCCCAGAGTTCTGTGCTCCATGTCCTAACACATGCAGCAGCCATTTTACGAAAAAATGTGATTCGTTACCACGAAGTGTGAGGAAATACGGCTTCGGTGAAAATCTAATTTTTCCTGAAATTCGGTTCGAAGTCAACTTCGATTCGCTCATCTCTAATGATGACCCACATACAGTATGAGACCCTCTTAAAGGGCATCTGTCAGCAGATTTGTACCTATGAAACTAGCTGAGTTGTTGCATGTGCGCTTGTGGCCACACTGCTGAGATAAATATTTTAATATACACTACTCACAAAAAGTTAGGGATCTTTTGTTATTTTTTTTGGCTTCCTCTGGATCAACTAGCAGGATGACAGGCCGAACTGGACGGACAAGATGTTAGCAACCACCACTGGAGAAGGCCACTTTCAGTTTTTTTGGCCCCAGCACCCAGACAGAAGAGAGAGGTCCCACAGCAGAGAATCATGCATCATATCACCCAACACTGGAGAAGGCCACTTTCAGTTATTTAGGCCCCAGCACCCAGACAGAGGAGAGAGGTCCCACAGAAGAGAATCATGCGTCATATCACCCAACACTGGAGAAGGCCACTTTCAGTTTTTATGGCCCCAGCACCCAGACAAAGGAGAGAGGTCCCACAGAAGAGAATCATGCGTCATATCACCCAACACTGGAGAAGGCCACTTTCAATTATTTAGGCCCCAGCACCCAGACAGAGGAGAGAGGTCCCACAGCAAGGAATCTTGAGTTATATCGCCCACCACTGGAGAAGGCAACTTTCAGTTATTTAGGCCCCAGCACCCAGACAAAGGAGAGAGGTCCCACAGCAGAGAATCATGCGTCATATCACCCACCACTGAAGAAGGCCACTTTCAGTTATTTAGGCCCCAGCACCCAGACAAAGGAGAGAGGTCCCACAGCAAGGAATAAGGCGTCATATCACCCACCACTGGAGAAAGCCACTTCCAGAAATTTAGTACCCAGCACCCAGACAGAGGAGAGAGGTCCCACAGCAGAGAATCATGTGTCATATCACCCACCACTGGAGAAGGCCACTATCACTTATTTAGGCCCCAGCACCCAGACAGAGGAGAGAGGTCCTACAGCAAGGAATCATGCGTCATATCACCCACCACTGGAGAAGGCCACTTTCAGTTATTTAGTCCCCAGCACCCAGACAGAGGAGAGAAATCCCACTGCAAGGAATAAGGCGCTATATCACGCACCAGTGGAGAAGGCCACTTTCAGTTATTTAGGCCCCAGCATCCAGACAGAGGAGAGAGGTCCTACAACAGAGAATCATGCGTCATATCACCCACCACTGGAGAAGGCCACTTTCAATTTTTAGGCCCCAGCACCCAGACAGAGGAGAGAGGTCCCACAGCAAGGAATCATGCGTCATATCACCCACCACTGGAGAAGGCCACTTTCAGTTATTTAGGTCCAAGCACCCAGAGAGAGGAGAGAGGTCCCACAGCAGAGAATCATGCATCATATCACCCACCACTGGAGAAGTCCACTTCCAGATATTTAGGCCCCAACACCCAGACAGAGGAGAGAGGTCCCACAGCAGAGAATCATGCGTCATATCACCCACCACTGAAGAAGGCCACTATCAGTTATTTAGGACCCAGCACCCAGACAGAGGAGAGAGATCCCACAGAAGAGAATAATGCGTCATATCACCCACCACTGGAGAAGCCCACTTTCAGTTATTTAGGCCCCAGCACCCAGACAGAGGAGAGAGGTCCCACAGCAAGGAATAAGGCATCATATCACCCACCACTCGAGAAGGCCACTTTCAATTATTTAGGCCCCAGCACCCAGACAGAGGAGAGAGGTCCCACAGCAAGGAATAAGGCGTCATATCACCCACCACTGGAGAAGGCCACTTTCAGTTATATAGGCCCAAGCACCCAGACAGAGGAGAGAAGTCCCAGAGCAGAGAATCATGCATCATGTCACCCATTACTGAAGATGGCCACTTCCAAACATTTAGGCCCCAGCACCCAGACAGAGGAGAGAGGTCCCACAGCAGAGAATCATGCGTCATATCACCCACCACTGGAGATGGCCACTTTCAATTTTTAGGCCCCAGCACCCAGACAGAGGAGAGAGGTCCCACAGCAAGGAATCATGCGTCATATCACCCACCACTGGAGAAGGCTACTTTCAGTTATTTAGTCCCCAGCACCCAGACAGAGGAGAGAGGTCCCACAGCAAGGAATAAGGCGTCATATCTCCCACCACTGGAGAAGGCCACTTTCAGTTATTTAGGCCCCAGCACCCAGACAGAGGAGAGAGGTCCCACAGCAAGGAATAAGGCGTCATAGCAACCACCACTGGAGAAGGCCACTTTCAGTTATTTTGGCCCCAGCAACCAGACAGAGGAGAGAGGTCCCACAGCAAGGACTAAGGCGTCGCTCAGTTATTTAGGCCCAAGCACTCAGACAGAAGAGAGAGGTCCTACAGCAGAGAATCATGCGTCATATAATCCACCACTGGAGAAGGCCACTTTCAGTTATTTAGGTCCAAGCACCCAGACAGAGGAGAAAGGTCCCACAGCAGAGAATCATGCATCATATCACCCACCACTGGAGAAGGCCACTTCCAGATATTTAGGCCCTAACACCCAGACAGAGGAGAGAGGTCCCACAGCAGAGAATCATGTGTCATATCACCCACCACTGGAGAAGGCCACTATCAGTTATTTAGGCCCCAGCACCCAGACAGAGGAGAGAGATCCCATAGAAGAGAATAATGCGTCATATCACCCTCCACTGGAGAAGCCCACTTTCAGTTATTTAGGCCCCAGCACCCAGACAGAGATGAGAGGTCCCACAGCAAGGAATAAGGCGTCATATCACCCACCACTGGAGAAGGCAACTTTCAGTTATTTAGGCCCAAGCACCCAGACAGAGGAGAGAAGTCCCAGAGCAGAGAATCATGCATCATGTCACCCATTACTGAAGATGGCCACTTCCAAATATTTAGGCCCCAGCACCCAGACAGAGGAGAGAGTTCCCACAGCAGAGAATCATGCGTCATATCACCCACCACTGGAGATGGCCACTTTCAGTTATTTAGTCCCCAGCACCCAGACAGAGGAGAGAGATCCCACAGCAAGGAATAAGGCGTTATATCACCCACCAGTGGCGAAGGCCACTTTCAGTTATTTAGGCCCCAGCACCCAGACAGAGGAGAGAGGTCCCACAGCAGAGAATCATGCGTCATATCACCCACCACTGGAGAAGGCCACTTTCAGTTTTTTAGGCCCCAGCACCCGGACAGAGGAGAGAGGTACCACAGCAAGGGATTCATGCGTCATATCACCCACCACTGGAGAAGGCCACTATCAGTTATTTAGGCCCCAGCACCCAGACAGAGGAGAGAGATCCCGCAGCAGAGAATAATGCGTCATATCACCCACCACTGGAGAAGCCCACTTTCAGTTATTTGGGCCCCAGCACCCAGACAGAGGAGAGAGGTCCCACAGCAAGGAATAAGGCGTCATATCACCCACCACTCGAGAAGGCCACTTTCAATCATTTAGGCCCCAGCACCCAGACGGAGGAGAGAGGTCCCACAGCAAGGAATAATGCGTCATATCACCCACCACTGGAGAAGGCCACTATCAGTTATTTAGGCCCCAGCACCCAGACATAGGAGAGAGATCCCACAGCAGAGAATCATGCGTCATATCACCCACCACTGGAGAAGGCCACTTTCCGTTTTTTAGGCCCCAGCACCCGGACAGAGGAGAGAGGTACCACAGCAAGGAATCATGCGTCATATCACCCACCACTGGAGAAGGCCACTATCAGTTATTTAGGCCCCAGCACCCAGACAGAGGAGAGAGATCCCACAGCAGAGAATAATGCGTCATATCACCCACCACTGGAGAAGCCCACTTTCAGTTATTTAGGCCACAGCACCCAGACAGAGGAGAGAGGTCCCACAGCAAGGAATAAGGCGTCATATCACCCACCACTCGAGAAGGCCACTTTCAGGTATTTAGGCCCCAGCACCCAGACGGAGGAGAGAGGTCCCACAGCAAGGAATAAGGCATCATATCACCCACCACTGGAGAAGGCCACTTTCAGTTATTTAGGCCCCAGCACCCAGACAGAGGAGAGAGGTCCTACAGCAGAGAATCATGCTCATATAACCACCACTGAGAAGGCCACTTTCAGTTATTTAGGCCCCAGCACCCAGACAGAGGAGAGAGGTCCCACAGCAGAGAATCATGCGTCATATCACCCACCACTGGAGAAGTCCACTTTCAGTTATTTAGGCCCAGCACCCAGACAGAGAGAGAGGTCCCACAGCAGAGAATCATGCGTCATATCACCCACCACTGGAGAAGGCCACTTTCAGTTTTTTAGGCCCCAGCACCCGGACAGAGGAGAGAGGTACTACAGCAATGAATCATGCGTCATATCACCCACCACTGGAGAAGGCCACTATCAGTTATTTAGGCCCCAGCACCCAGACAGAGGAGAGAGATCCCACAGCAGAGAATAATGCGTCATATCACCCACCACTGGAGAAGCCCACTTTCAGTTATTTAGGCCACAGCACCCAGACAGAGGAGAGAGGTCCCACAGCAAGGAATAAGGCGTCATATCACCCACCACTCGAGAAGGCCACTTTCAATTATTTAGGCCCCAGCACCCAGACGGAGGAGAGAGGTCCCACAGCAAGGAATAAGGCATCATATCACCCACTACTCGAGAAGGCCACTTTCAATTATTTAGGCCCCAGCACCCAGACAGAGATGAGAGGTCCCACAGCAAGGAATAATGCGTCATATCACCCATCACTGGAGAAGGCCACTTTCAGTTATTTAGGCCCAAGCACCCAGACAGAGGAGAGAAGTACCAGAGCAGAGAATCATGCATCATGTCACCCATTACTGAAGATGGCCACTTCCAAATATTTAGGCCCCAGCACCCAGACAGAGGAGAGAGTTCCCACAGCAGAGAATCATGCGTCATATCACCCACCACTGGAGATGGCCACTTTCAGTTATTTAGTCCCCAGCACCCAGACAGAGGAGAGAGATCCCACAGCAAGGAATAAGGCGTTATATCACCCACCAGTGGAGAAGGCCACTTTCAGTTATTTAGGCCCCAGCACCCAGACAGAGGAGAGAGGTCCCACAGCAGAGAATCATGCGTCATATCACCCACCAGTGGAGAAGGCCACTTTCAGTTTTTTAGGCCCCAGCACCCGGACAGAGGAGAGAGGTACCACAGCAAGGATTCATGCGTCATATCACCCACCACTGGAGAAGGCCACTATCAGTTATTTAGGCCCCAGCACCGAGACAGAGGAGAGAGATCCCGCAGCAGAGAATAATGCGTCATATCACCCACCACTGGAGAAGCCCACTTTCAGTTATTTAGGCCCCAGCACCCAGACAGAGGAGAGAGGTCCCACAGCAAGGAATAAGGCGTCATATCACACACCACTCGAGAAGGCCACTTTCAATTATTTAGGCCCCAGCACCCAGACGGAGTAGAGAGGTCCCACAGCAAGGAATAATGCGTCATATCACCCACCACTGGAGAAGGCCACTATCAGTTATTTAGGCCCCAGCACCCAGACATAGGAGAGAGATCCCACAGCAGAGAATCATGCGTCATATCACCCACCACTGGAGAAGGCCACTTTCCGTTTTTTAGGCCCCAGCACCCGGACAGAGGAGAGAGGTACTACAGCAAGGAATCATGCGTCATATCACCCACCACTGGAGAAGGCCACTATCAGTTATTTAGGCCCCAGCACCCAGACAGAGGAGAGAGATCCCACAGCAGAGAATAATGCGTCATATCACCCACCACTGGAGAAGCCCACTTTCAGTTATTTAGGCCACAGCACCCAGACAGAGGAGAGAGGTCCCACAGCAAGGAATAAGGCGTCATATCACCCACCACTCGAGAAGGCCACTTTCAATTATTTAGGCCCCAGCACCCAGACGGAGGAGAGAGGTCCCACAGCAAGGAATAAGGCATCATATCACCCACCACTGGAGAAGGCCACTTTCAGTTATTTAGGCCCAAGCACCCAGACAGAGGAGAGAGGTCCTACAGCAGAGAATCATGCTTCATATAACCGACCACTGGAGAAGGCCACTTTCAGTTATTTAAGTCCAAGCACCCAGATAGAGGAGAGAGGTCCCACAGCAGAGAATCATGCATCATATCCCCACCACTGGAGAATTCCACTTCCAGATATTTAGACAAAGGAGAGAGGTCCCACATCAGAGAATCATGCGTCATATCACCCACCACTGGAGAAGGCCACTTTCCGCTTTTAGGCCCCAGCACCCGGACAGAGGAGAGAGGTACTACAGCAATGAATCATGCGTCATATCACCCACCACTGGAGAAGGCCACTATCAGTTATTTAGGCCCCAGCACCCAGACAGAGGAGAGAGATCCCACAGCAGAGAATAATGCGTCATATCACCCACCACTGGAGAAGCCCACTTTCAGTTATTTAGGCCACAGCACCCAGACAGAGGAGAGAGGTCCCACAGCAAGGAATAAGGCGTCATATCACCCACCACTCGAGAAGGCCACTTTCAATTATTTAGGCCCCAGCACCCAGACGGAGGAGAGAGGTCCCACAGCAAGGAATAAGGCATCATATCACCCACCACTGGAGAAGGCCACTTTCAGTTATTTAGGCCCAAGCACCCAGACAGAGGAGAGAGGTCCTACAGCAGAGAATCATGCTTCATATAACCGACCACTGGAGAAGGCCACTTTCAGTTATTTAAGTCCAAGCACCCAGATAGAGGAGAGAGGTCCCACAGCAGAGAATCATGCATCATATCCCCACCACTGGAGAATTCCACTTCCAGATATTTAGACAAAGGAGAGAGGTCCCACATCAGAGAATCATGCGTCATATCACCCACCACTAGAGAGGGCCACTTTCAGTTATTTAGGTCCAAGCACCCAGACAGAGGAGAGAGGTCCCACAGCAGAGAATCATGCATCATATCACCCACCACTGGAGAAGGCCACTTCCAAATATTTAGGCCCCAGCACCCAGACGGAGGAGAGAGTTCCCACAGCAAGGAATTAGTCGTCATATCACCCACCTCTCGAGAAGGCCACTTTCAATTATTTAGGCCCCAGCACCCAGACGGAGGAGAGAGTTCCCACAGCAAGGAATAAGGCGTCATATCACCCACCACTGGAGAAGCCCACTTTCAGTTATTTAGGCCCCAGCACCCAGACAGAGGAGAGCGGTCCCACAGCAAGGAATAAGGCGTCATAGCAACCACCACTGGAGAAGGCCACTTTCAGTTATTTAGGCCCCAGCATCCAGACAGAGGAGAGAGGTCCCACAGCAGAGAATCATGCATCATATCACCCACCACTGAAGAAGGCCACTATCAGTTATTTAGTCCACAGCACCCAGACAGAGGAGAGAGATCACACAGCAAGGAATAAGGCGTTATATTACCCACCAGTGGAGAAGGCCACTTTCAGTTATTTAGGCCCCAGCACCCAGACAGAGGAGAGAGATCCCACAGAAGAGAATAATGCGTCATATCACCCACCACTGGAGAAGGCCACTTTCAGTTATTTAGGCCCCAGCACCCAGACAGAGGAGAGATGTCCCACAGCCAGGAACAAGGCGTCATATCACCCACCACTCGAGAAGGCCACTTTCAATTATTTAGGCCCCAGCACCCAGACGGAGAAGAGAGGTCCCACAGCAAGGAATAAGGCGTCATATCACCCACCACTGGAGAAGGCCACTTTCAGTTATTTAGGCCCAAGCACTCAGACAGAGGAGAGAAGTCCCAGAGCAGAGAATCATGCATCATGTCACCCATTACTGAAGATGGCCACTTCCAAATATTTTGTCCCCAGCACCCAGACAAAGGAGAGAGGTCCCACAGCAAGGAATAAGGCGTCATATCACCCACCACTGGAGAAGGCCACTTTCAGTTATTTAAGCCCCAGCACCCAGACAGAGAGAGAGATCCAACAGCAGAGAATCATGCGTCATATCACCCACCACTGGAGAAGCCCACTATCAGTTATTTAGGCCCCAGCACCCAGACAGAGGAGAGAGATCCCACAGAAGAGAATAATGCGTCATATCACCCACCACTGGAGAAGCCCACTTTCAGTTATTTAGGCCCCAGCACCCAGACAGAGGAGAGAGGTCTCACAGCAAGGAATAAGGCGTCATATCACCCACCACTGGAGAAGCCCACTTTCAGTTATTTAGGCCCCAGCACCCAGACAGAGGAGAGAGGTCCCACAGCAAGGAATAAGGCGTCATATCACCCACCACTCGAGAAGGCCACTTTCAGTTATTTAGGCCCCAGCACCCAGACAGAGGAGAGAGGTCCCACAGCAGAGAATCATGCGTCATATCACCCACCAGTGGAGAAGGCCACTTTCAGTTATTTAGGCCCCAGCACCCAGACAAAGGAGAGAGGTCCCACAGCAAGGAATAAGGCGTCATATCACCCACCACTGGAGAAGGCCACTTTCAGTTATTTAAGCCCCAGCACCCAGACAGAGGAGAGAGATCCCACAGCAGAGAATCATGCGTCATATCACCCACCACTGGATAAGCCCACTTTCAGTTATTTAGGCCCCAGCACCCAGACGGAGGAGAGAGGTCCCACAGCAAGGAATAAGGCGTCATATCACCCACCACTGGAGAAGGCCACTTTCAGTTATTTAGGCCCCAGCACCCACACGGAGTAGAGAGGTCCCACAGCAGAGAATCATGCGTCATATCACCCACCAGTGGAGAAGGCCACTTTCAGTTATTTAGACCCCAGCACCCAGACAGAGAAGAGAGGTCCTACAGCAATTAATCATGCGTCATATCACCCACCACTGGAGAAGGCCACTTTCAGTTATTTAGGCCCCAGCACCCAGACAGAGGAGAAAGGTCCCACAGCAGAGAATCATGCATCATATCACCCACCACTGGAGAAGGCCACTTCCAGATATTTAGGCCCCAACACCCAGAAAGAGGAGAGAGGTCCCACAGCAAAGAATCAAGTGTCATATCACCCACCACTGGAGAAGGCCACTATCAGTTATTTAGGCCCCAGCACCCAGACAGAGGAGAGAGATCCCACAGAAGAGAATAATGCGTCATATCACCCACCACTGGAGAAGCCCACTTTCAGTAATTTAGGCCCCAGCACCCAGACAGAGGAGAGAGGTCCCACAGCAAGGAATAAGGCATCATATCACCCACTACTCGAGAAGGCCACTTTCAATTATTTAGGCCCCAGCACCCAGACAGAGATGAGAGGTCCCACAGCAAGGAATAATGCGTCATATCACCCATCACTGGAGAAGGCCACTTTCAGTTATTTAGGCCCAAGCACCCAGACAGAGGATAGAAGTACCAGAGCAGAGAATCATGCATCATGTCACCCATTACTGAAGATGGCCACTTCCAAATATTTAGGCCCCGCACCCAGACAGAGGAGAGAGTTCCCACAGCAGAGAATCATGCGTCATATCACCCACCACTGGAGATGGCCACTTTCAGTTATTTAGTCCCCAGCACCCAGACAGAGGAGAGAGATCCCACAGCAAGGAATAAGGCGTTATATCACCCACCAGTGGAGAAGGCCACTTTCAGTTATTTAGGCCCCAGCACCCAGACAGAGGAGAGAGGTCCCACAGCAGAGAATCATGCGTCATATCACCCACCACTGGAGAAGGCCACTTTCAGTTTTTTAGGCCCCAGCACCCGGACAGAGGAGAGAGGTACCACAGCAAGGATTCATGCGTCATATCACCCACCACTGGAGAAGGCCACTATCAGTTATTTAGGCCCCAGCACCGAGACAGAGGAGAGAGATCCCGCAGCAGAGAATAATGCGTCATATTACCCACCACTGGAGAAGCCCACTTTCAGTTATTTAGGCCCCAGCACCCAGACAGAGGAGAGAGGTCCCACAGCAAGGAATAAGGCGTCATATCACCCACCACTCGAGAAGGCCACTTTCAATTATTTAGGCCCCAGCACCCAGACGGAGTAGAGAGGTCCCACAGCAAGGAATAATGCGTCATATCACCCACCACTGGAGAAGGCCACTATCAGTTATTTAGGCCCCAGCACCCAGACATAGGAGAGAGATCCCACAGCAGAGAATCATGCGTCATATCACCCACCACTGGAGAAGGCCACTTTCCGTTTTTTAGGCCCCAGCACCCGGACAGAGGAGAGAGGTACTACAGCAAGGAATCATGCGTCATATCACCCACCACTGGAGAAGGCCACTATCAGTTATTTAGGCCCCAGCACCCAGACAGAGGAGAGAGATCCCACAGCAGAGAATCATGCGTCATATCACCCACCACTGGATAAGCCCACTTTCAGTTATTTAGGCCCCAGCACCCAGACTGAGGAGAGAGGTCCCACAGCAAGGAATAAGGCGTCATATCACCCACCACTGGAGAAGGCCACTTTCAGTTATTTAGGCCCCAGCACCCACACAGAGTAGAGAGGTCCCACAGCAAGGAATCATGCGTCATATCACCCACCACTGGAGAAGGCCACTTTCAGTTATTTAGACCCCAGCACCCAGACAGAGAAGAGAGGTCCCACAGCAATTAATCATGCGTCATATCACCCACCACTGGAGAAGGCCACTTTCAGTTATTTAGGCCCCAGCACCCAGACAGAGGAGAGAGGTCCCACAGCACGGAATAAGGCGTCATAGCAACCACCACTGGAGAAGGCCACTTTCAGTTATTTTGGCCCCAGCACCCAGACAGAAGAGAGAGGTCCCACAGCAGAGAATCATGCATCATATCACCCAACACTGGAGAAGGCTACTTTCAGTTATTTAGGCCCCAGCACCCAGACAGAGGAGAGAGGTCCCACAGAATAGAATCATGCGTCATATCACCCAACACTGGAGAAGGCCACTTTCAGTTTTTATGGCCCCAGCACCCAGACAAAGGAGAGAGGTCCCACAGAAGAGAATCATGTGTCATATCACCCAACACTGGAGAAGGCCACTTTCAGTTTTTGGCCCCAGCACCCAGACAGAGGAGAGAGGTCCCACAGCAAGGAATCTTGAGTTATATCGCCCACCACTGGAGAAGGCAACTTTCAGTTATTTAGGCCCCAGCACCCAGACAAAGGAGAGAGGTCCCACAGCAGAGAATCATGCGTCATATCACCCACCACTGAAGAAGGCCACTTTCAGTTATTTAGGCCCCAGCACCCAGACAAAGGAGAGAGGTCCCACAGCAAGGAATAAGGCGTCATATCACCCACCACTGGAGAAAGCCACTTCCAGAAATTTAGTACCCAGCACCCAGACAGAGGAGAGAGGTCCCACAGCAGAGAATCATGTGTCATATCACCCACCACTGGAGAAGGCCACTATCACTTATTTAGGCCCCAGCACCCAGACAGAGGAGAGAGGTCCTACAGCAAGGAATCATGCGTCATATCACCCACCACTGGAGAAGGCCACTTTCAGTTATTTAGTCCCCAGCACCCAGACAGAGGAGAGAAATCCCACTGCAAGGAATAAGGCGCTATATCACGCACCAGTGGAGAAGGCCACTTTCAGTTATTTAGGCCCCAGCATCCAGACAGAGGAGAGAGGTCCTACAACAGAGAATCATGCGTCATATCACCCACCACTGGAGAAGGCCACTTTCAATTTTTAGGCCCCAGCACCCAGACAGAGGAGAGAGGTCCCACAGCAAGGAATCATGCGTCATATCACCCACCACTGGAGAAGGCCACTTTCAGTTATTTAGGTCCAAGCACCCAGAGAGAGGAGAGAGGTCCCACAGCAGAGAATCATGCATCATATCACCCACCACTGGAGAAGTCCACTTCCAGATATTTAGGCCCCAACACCCAGACAGAGGAGAGAGGTCCCACAGCAGAGAATCATGCGTCATATCACCCACCACTGAAGAAGGCCACTATCAGTTATTTAGGACCCAGCACCCAGACAGAGGAGAGAGATCCCACAGAAGAGAATAATGCGTCATATCACCCACCACTGGAGAAGCCCACTTTCAGTTATTTAGGCCCCAGCACCCAGACAGAGGAGAGAGGTCCCACAGCAAGGAATAAGGCATCATATCACCCACCACTCGAGAAGGCCACTTTCAATTATTTAGGCCCCAGCACCCAGACAGAGGAGAGAGGTCCCACAGCAAGGAATAAGGCGTCATATCACCCACCACTGGAGAAGGCCACTTTCAGTTATATAGGCCCAAGCACCCAGACAGAGGAGAGAAGTCCCAGAGCAGAGAATCATGCATCATGTCACCCATTACTGAAGATGGCCACTTCCAAACATTTAGGCCCCAGCACCCAGACAGAGGAGAGAGGTCCCACAGCAGAGAATCATGCGTCATATCACCCACCACTGGAGATGGCCACTTTCAATTTTTAGGCCCCAGCACCCAGACAGAGGAGAGAGGTCCCACAGCAAGGAATCATGCGTCATATCACCCACCACTGGAGAAGGCTACTTTCAGTTATTTAGTCCCCAGCACCCAGACAGAGGAGAGAGGTCCCACAGCAAGGAATAAGGCGTCATATCTCCCACCACTGGAGAAGGCCACTTTCAGTTATTTAGGCCCCAGCACCCAGACAGAGGAGAGAGGTCCCACAGCAAGGAATAAGGCGTCATAGCAACCACCACTGGAGAAGGCCACTTTCAGTTATTTTGGCCCCAGCAACCAGACAGAGGAGAGAGGTCCCACAGCAAGGACTAAGGCGTCGCTCAGTTATTTAGGCCCAAGCACTCAGACAGAAGAGAGAGGTCCTACAGCAGAGAATCATGCGTCATATAATCCACCACTGGAGAAGGCCACTTTCAGTTATTTAGGTCCAAGCACCCAGACAGAGGAGAAAGGTCCCACAGCAGAGAATCATGCATCATATCACCCACCACTGGAGAAGGCCACTTCCAGATATTTAGGCCCTAACACCCAGACAGAGGAGAGAGGTCCCACAGCAGAGAATCATGTGTCATATCACCCACCACTGGAGAAGGCCACTATCAGTTATTTAGGCCCCAGCACCCAGACAGAGGAGAGAGATCCCATAGAAGAGAATAATGCGTCATATCTCCCTCCACTGGAGAAGCCCACTTTCAGTTATTTAGGCCCCAGCACCCAGACAGAGATGAGAGGTCCCACAGCAAGGAATAAGGCGTCATATCACCCACCACTGGAGAAGGCAACTTTCAGTTATTTAGGCCCAAGCACCCAGACAGAGGAGAGAAGTCCCAGAGCAGAGAATCATGCATCATGTCACCCATTACTGAAGATGGTCACTTCCAAATATTTAGGCCCCAGCACCCAGACAGAGGAGAGAGTTCCCACAGCAGAGAATCATGCGTCATATCACCCACCACTGGAGATGGCCACTTTCAGTTATTTAGTCCCCAGCACCCAGACAGAGGAGAGAGATCCCACAGCAAGGAATAAGGCGTTATATCACCCACCAGTGGCGAAGGCCACTTTCAGTTATTTAGGCCCCAGCACCCAGACAGAGGAGAGAGGTCCCACAGCAGAGAATCATGCGTCATATCACCCACCACTGGAGAAGGCCACTTTCAGTTTTTAGGCCCCAGCACCCGGACAGAGGAGAGAGGTACCACAGCAAGGATTCATGCGTAATATCACCCACCACTGGAGAAGGCCACTATCAGTTATTTAGGCCCCAGCACCCAGACAGAGGAGAGAGATCCCGCAGCAGAGAATAATGCGTCATATCACCCACCACTGGAGAAGCCCACTTTCAGTTATTTGGGCCCCAGCACCCAGACAGAGGAGAGAGGTCCCACAGCAAGGAATAAGGCGTCATATCACCCACCACTCGAGAAGGCCACTTTCAATCATTTAGGCCCCAGCACCCAGACGGAGGAGAGAGGTCCCACAGCAAGGAATAATGCGCCATATCACCCACCACTGGAGAAGGCCACTATCATTTATTTAGGCCCCAGCACCCAGACATAGGAGAGAGATCCCACAGCAAAGAATCATGTGTCATATCACCCACCACTGGAGAAGGCCACTTTCCGCTTTTTAGGCCCCAGCACCCGGACAGAGGAGAGAGGTACCACAGCAAGGAATCATGCGTCATATCACCCACCACTGGAGAAGGCCACTATCAGTTATTTAGGCCCCAGCACCCAGACAGAGGAGAGAGATCCCACAGCAGAGAATAATGCGTCATATCACCCACCACTGGAGAAGCCCACTTTTAGTTATTTAGGCCACAGCACCCAGACAGAGGAGAAAGGTCCCACAGCAAGGAATAAGGCGTCATATCTCCCACCACTGGAGAAGGCCACTTTCAGGTATTTAGGCCCCAGCACCCAGACAGAGGAGAGAGGTCCCACAGCAAGGAATAAGGCGTCATAGCAACCACCACTGGAGAAGGCCACTTTCAGTTATTGAGGCCCCAGCAACCAGACAGAGTAGAGAGGTCCCACAGCAAGGACTAAGGCGTCGTTCAGTTATTTAGGCCCCAGCACTCAGACAGAAGAGAGAGGTCCTACAGCAGAGAATCATGCGTCATATAATCCACCACTGGAGAAGGCCACTTTCAGTTATTTAGGCCCCAGCACCCAGACAGAGGAGAGAGGTCCCACAGCAGAGAATCATGCGTCATATCACCCACCACTGGAGAAGGCCACTTTCAGTTTTTTAGGCCCCAGCACCCGGACAGAGGAGAGAGGTACCACAGCAAGGATTCATGCGTAATATCACCCACCACTGGAGAAGGCCACTATCAGTTATTTAGGCCCCAGCACCCAGACAGAGGAGAGAGATCCCGCAGCAGAGAATAATGCGTCATATCACCCACCACTGGAGAAGCCCACTTTCAGTTATTTGGGCCCCAGCACCCAGACAGAGGAGAGAGGTCCCACAGCAAGGAATAAGGCGTCATATCACCCACCACTCGAGAAGGCCACTTTCAATCATTTAGGCCCCAGCACCCAGACGGAGGAGAGAGGTCCCACAGCAAGGAATAATGCGTCATATCACCCACCACTGGAGAAGGCCACTATCATTTATTTAGGCCCCAGCACCCAGACATAGGAGAGAGATCCCACAGCAAAGAATCATGTGTCATATCACCCACCACTGGAGAAGGCCACTTTCCGTTTTTAGGCCCCAGCACCCGGACAGAGGAGAGAGGTACCACAGCAAGGAATCATGCGTCATATCACCCACCACTGGAGAAGGCCACTATCAGTTATTTAGGCCCCAGCACCCAGACAGAGGAGAGAGATCCCACAGCAGAGAATAATGCGTTATATCACCCACCACTGGAGAAGCCCACTTTTAGTTATTTAGGCCACAGCACCCAGACAGAGGAGAGAGGTCCCACAGCAAGGAATAAGGCGTCATATCTCCCACCACTGGAGAAGGCCACTTTCAGGTATTTAGGCCCCAGCACCGAGACAGAGGAGAGAGATCCCGCAGCAGAGAATAATGCGTCATATCACCCACCACTGGAGAAGCCCACTTTCAGTTATTTAGGCCCCAGCACCCAGACAGAGGAGAGAGGTCCCACAGCAAGGAATAAGGCGTCATATCACACACCACTCGAGAAGGCCACTTTCAATTATTTAGGCCCCAGCACCCAGATGGAGTAGAGAGGTCCCACAGCAAGGAATAATGCGTCATATCACCCACCACTGGAGAAGGCCACTATCAGTTATTTAGGCCCCAGCACCCAGACATAGGAGAGAGATCCCACAGCAGAGAATCATGCGTCATATCACCCACCACTGGAGAAGGCCACTTTCCGTTTTTTAGGCCCCAGCACCCGGACAGAGGAGAGAGGTACTACAGCAAGGAATCATGCGTCATATCACCCACCACTGGAGAAGGCCACTATCAGTTATTTAGGCCCCAGCACCCAGACAGAGGAGAGAGATCCCACAGCAGAGAATAATGCGCCATATCACCCACCACTGGAGAAGCCCACTTTCAGTTATTTAGGCCACAGCACCCAGACAGAGGAGAGAGGTCCCACAGCAAGGAATAAGGCGTCATATCACCCACCACTCGAGAAGGCCACTTTCAATTATTTAGGCCCCAGCACCCAGACGGAGGAGAGAGGTCCCACAGCAAGGAATAAGGCATCATATCACCCACCACTGGAGAAGGCCACTTTCAGTTATTTAGGCCCAAGCACCCAGACAGAGGAGAGAGGTCCTACAGCAGAGAATCATGCATCATATCCCCACCACTGGAGAATTCCACTTCCAGATATTTAGACAAAGGAGAGAGGTCCCACATCAGAGAATCATGCGTCATATCACCCACCACTGGAGAAGGCCACTTTCCGCTTTTTAGGCCCCAGCACCCGGACAGAGGAGAGAGGTACTACAGCAATGAATCATGCGTCATATCACCCACCACTGGAGAAGGCCACTATCAGTTATTTAGGCCCCAGCACCCAGACAGAGGAGAGAGATCCCACAGCAGAGAATAATGCGTCATATCACCCACCACTGGAGAAGCCCACTTTCAGTTATTTAGGCCACAGCACCCAGACAGAGGAGAGAGGTCCCACAGCAAGGAATAAGGCGTCATATCACCCACCACTCGAGAAGGCCACTTTCAATTATTTAGGCCCCAGCACCCAGACGGAGGAGAGAGGTCCCATAGCAAGGAATAAGGCATCATATCACCCACCACTGGAGAAGGCCACTTTCAGTTATTTAGGCCCAAGCACCCAGACAGAGGAGAGAGGTCCTACAGCAGAGAATCATGCTTCATATAACCGACCACTGGAGAAGGCCACTTTCAGTTATTTAAGTCCAAGCACCCAGATAGAGGAGAGAGGTCCCACAGCAGAGAATCATGCATCATATCCCCACCACTGGAGAATTCCACTTCCAGATATTTAGACAAAGGAGAGAGGTCCCACATCAGAGAATCATGCGTCATATCACCCACCACTAGAGAGGGCCACTTTCAGTTATTTAGGTCCAAGCATCCAGACAGAGGAGAGAGGTCCCACAGCAGAGAATCATGCATCATATCACCCACCACTGGAGAAGGCCACTTCCAAATATTTAGGCCCCAGCACCCAGACGGAGGAGAGAGTTCCCACAGCAAGGAATTAGTCGTCATATCACCCACCTCTCGAGAAGGCCACTTTCAATTATTTAGGCCCCAGCACCCAGACGGAGGAGAGAGTTCCCACAGCAAGGAATAAGGCGTCATATCACCCACCACTGGAGAAGCCCACTTTCAGTTATTTAGGCCCCAGCACCCAGACAGAGGAGAGCGGTCCCACAGCAAGGAATAAGGCGTCATAGCAACCACCACTGGAGAAGGCCACTTTCAGTTATTTAGGCCCCAGCATCCAGACAGAGGAGAGAGGTCCCACAGCAGAGAATCATGCGTCATATCACCCACCACTGAAGAAGGCCACTATCAGTTATTTAGTCCACAGCACCCAGACAGAGGAGAGAGATCACACAGCAAGGAATAAGGCGTTATATTACCCACCAGTGGAGAAGGCCACTTTCAGTTATTTAGGCCCCAGCACCCAGACAGAGGAGAGAGATCCCACAGAAGAGAATAATGCGTCATATCACCCACCACTGGAGAAGGCCACTTTCAGTTATTTAGGCCCCAGCACCCAGACAGAGGAGAGATGTCCCACAGCCAGGAACAAGGCGTCATATCACCCACCACTCGAGAAGGCCACTTTCAATTATTTAGGCCCCAGCACCCAGACGGAGAAGAGAGGTCCCACAGCAAGGAATAAGGCGTCATATCACCCACCACTGGAGAAGGCCACTTTCAGTTATTTAGGCCCAAGCACCCAGACAGAGGAGAGAAGTCCCAGAGCAGAGAATCATGCATCATGTCACCCATTACTGAAGATGGCCACTTCCAAATATTTTGTCCCCAGCACCCAGACAAAGGAGAGAGGTCCCACAGCAAGGAATAAGGCGTCATATCACCCACCACTGGAGAAGGCCACTTTCAGTTATTTAAGCCCCAGCACCCAGACAGAGGAGAGATCCAACAGCAGAGAATCATGCGTCATATCACCCACCACTGGAGAAGCCCACTATCAGTTATTTAGGCCCCAGCACCCAGACAGAGGAGAGAGATCCCACAGAAGAGAATAATGCGTCATATCACCCACCACTGGAGAAGCCCACTTTCAGTTATTTAGGCCCCAGCACCCAGACAGAGGAGAGAGGTCTCACAGCAAGGAATAAGGCGTCATATCACCCACCACTGGAGAAGCCCACTTTCAGTTATTTAGGCCCCAGCACCCAGACAGAGGAGAGAGGTCCCACAGCAAGGAATAAGGCGCCATATCACCCACCACTCGAGAAGGCCACTTTCAGTTATTTAGGCCCCAGCACCCAGACAGAGGAGAGAGGTCCCACAGCAGAGAATCATGCGTCATATCACCCACCAGTGGAGAAGGCCACTTTCAGTTATTTAGGCCCCAGCACCCAGACAAAGGAGAGAGGTCCCACAGCAAGGAATAAGGCGTCATATCACCCACCACTGGAGAAGGCCACTTTCAGTTATTTAAGCCCCAGCACCCAGACAGAGGAGAGAGATCCAACAGCAGAGAATCATGCGTCATATCACCCACCACTGGAGAAGCCCACTATCAGTTATTTAGGCCCCAGCACCCAGACAGAGGAGAGAGATCCCACAGAAGAGAATAATGCGTCATATCACCCACCACTGGAGAAGCCCACTTTCAGTTATTTAGGCCCCAGCACCCAGACAGAGGAGAGAGGTCCCACAGCAAGGAATAAGGCGTCATATCACCCACCACTGGATAAGCCCACTTTCAGTTATTTAGGCCCCAGCACCCAGACGGAGGAGAGAGGTCCCACAGCAAGGAATAAGGCGTCATATCACCCACCACTGGAGAAGGCCACTTTCAGTTATTTAGGCCCCAGCACCCACACGGAGTAGAGAGGTCCCACAGCAAGGAATCATGCGTCATATCACCCACCACTGGAGAAGGCCACTTTCAGTTATTTAGACCCCAGCACCCAGACAGAGAAGAGAGGTCCCACAGCAATTAATCATGCGTCATATCACCCACCACTGGAGAAGGCCACTTTCAGTTATTTAGGCCCCAGCACCCAGACAGAGGAGAAAGGTCCCACAGCAGAGAATCATGCATCATATCACCCACCACTGGAGAAGGCCACTTCCAGATATTTAGGCCCCAACACCCAGAAAGAGGAGAGAGGTCCCACAGCAGAGAATCAAGTGTCATATCACCCACCACTGGAGAAGGCCACTATCAGTTATTTAGGCCCCAGCACCCAGACAGAGGAGAGAGATCCCACAGAAGAGAATAATGCGTCATATCACCCACCACTGGAGAAGCCCACTTTCAGTAATTTAGGCCCCAGCACCCAGACAGAGGAGAGAGGTCCCACAGCAAGGAATAAGGCATCATATCACCCACTACTCGAGAAGGCCACTTTCAATTATTTAGGCCCCAGCACCCAGACAGAGATGAGAGGTCCCACAGCAAGGAATAATGCGTCATATCACCCATCACTGGAGAAGGCCACTTTCAGTTATTTAGGCCCAAGCACCCAGACAGAGGAGAGAAGTACCAGAGCAGAGAATCATGCATCATGTCACCCATTACTGAAGATGGCCACTTCCAAATATTTAGGCCCCAGCACCCAGACAGAGGAGAGAGTTCCCACAGCAGAGAATCATGCGTCATATCACCCACCACTGGAGATGGCCACTTTCAGTTATTTAGTCCCCAGCACCCAGACAGAGGAGAGAGATCCCACAGCAAGGAATAAGGCGTTATATCACCCACCAGTGGAGAAGGCCACTTTCAGTTATTTAGGCCCCAGCACCCAGACAGAGGAGAGAGGTCCCACAGCAGAGAATCATGCGTCATATCACCCACCAGTGGAGAAGGCCACTTTCAGTTTTTTAGGCCCCAGCACCCGGACAGAGGAGAGAGGTACCACAGCAAGGATTCATGCGTCATATCACCCACCACTGGAGAAGGCCACTATCAGTTATTTAGGCCCCAGCACCGAGACAGAGGAGAGAGATCCCGCAGCAGAGAATAATGCGTCATATCACCCACCACTGGAGAAGCCCACTTTCAGTTATTTAGGCCCCAGCACCCAGACAGAGGAGAGAGGTCCCACAGCAAGGAATAAGGCGTCATATCACACACCACTCGAGAAGGCCACTTTCAATTATTTAGGCCCCAGCACCCAGACGGAGTAGAGAGGTCCCACAGCAAGGAATAATGCGTCATATCACCCACCACTGGAGAAGGCCACTATCAGTTATTTAGGCCCCAGCACCCAGACATAGGAGAGAGATCCCACAGCAGAGAATCATGCGTCATATCACCCACCACTGGAGAAGGCCACTTTCCGTTTTTTAGGCCCCAGCACCCGGACAGAGGAGAGAGGTACTACAGCAAGGAATCATGCGTCATATCACCCACCACTGGAGAAGGCCACTATCAGTTATTTAGGCCCCAGCACCCAGACAGAGGAGAGAGATCCCACAGCAGAGAATAATGCGTCATATCACCCACCACTGGAGAAGCCCACTTTCAGTTATTTAGGCCACAGCACCCAGACAGAGGAGAGAGGTCCCACAGCAAGGAATAAGGCGTCATATCACCCACCACTCGAGAAGGCCACTTTCAATTATTTAGGCCCCAGCACCCAGACGGAGGAGAGAGGTCCCACAGCAAGGAATAAGGCATCATATCACCCACCACTGGAGAAGGCCACTTTCAGTTATTTAGGCCCAAGCACCCAGACAGAGGAGAGAGGTCCTACAGCAGAGAATCATGCTTCATATAACCGACCACTGGAGAAGGCCACTTTCAGTTATTTAAGTCCAAGCACCCAGATAGAGGAGAGAGGTCCCACAGCAGAGAATCATGCATCATATCCCCACCACTGGAGAATTCCACTTCCAGATATTTAGACAAAGGAGAGAGGTCCCACATCAGAGAATCATGCGTCATATCACCCACCACTGGAGAAGGCCACTTTCCGTTTTTAGGCCCCAGCACCCGGACAGAGGAGAGAGGTACTACAGCAATGAATCATGCGTCATATCACCCACCACTGGAGAAGGCCACTATCAGTTATTTAGGCCCCAGCACCCAGACAGAGGAGAGAGATCCCACAGCAGAGAATAATGCGTCATATCACCCACCACTGGAGAAGCCCACTTTCAGTTATTTAGGCCACAGCACCCAGACAGAGGAGAGAGGTCCCACAGCAAGGAATAAGGCGCCATATCACCCACCACTCGAGAAGGCCACTTTCAATTATTTAGGCCCCAGCACCCAGACGGAGGAGAGAGGTCCCACAGCAAGGAATAAGGCATCATATCACCCACCACTGGAGAAGGCCACTTTCAGTTATTTAGGCCCAAGCACCCAGACAGAGGAGAGAGGTCCTACAGCAGAGAATCATGCTTCATATAACCGACCACTGGAGAAGGCCACTTTCAGTTATTTAAGTCCAAGCACCCAGATAGAGGAGAGAGGTCCCACAGCAGAGAATCATGCATCATATCCCCCACCACTGGAGAATTCCACTTCCAGATATTTAGACAAAGGAGAGAGGTCCCACATCAGAGAATCATGCGTCATATCACCCACCACTAGAGAGGGCCACTTTCAGTTATTTAGGTCCAAGCACCCAGACAGAGGAGAGAGGTCCCACAGCAGAGAATCATGCATCATATCACCCACCACTGGAGAAGGCCACTTCCAAATATTTAGGCCCCAGCACCCAGACGGAGGAGAGAGTTCCCACAGCAAGGAATTAGTCGTCATATCACCCACCTCTCGAGAAGGCCACTTTCAATTATTTAGGCCCCAGCACCCAGACGGAGGAGAGAGTTCCCACAGCAAGGAATAAGGCGTCATATCACCCACCACTGGAGAAGCCCACTTTCAGTTATTTAGGCCCCAGCACCCAGACAGAGGAGAGCGGTCCCACAGCAAGGAATAATGCGTCATAGCAACCACCACTGGAGAAGGCCACTTTCAGTTATTTAGGCCCCAGCATCCAGACAGAGGAGAGAGGTCCCACAGCAGAGAATCATGCATCATATCACCCACCACTGAAGAAGGCCACTATCAGTTATTTAGTCCACAGCACCCAGACAGAGGAGAGAGATCACACAGCAAGGAATAAGGCGTTATATTACCCACCAGTGGAGAAGGCCACTTTCAGTTATTTAGGCCCCAGCACCCAGACAGAGGAGAGAGATCCCACAGAAGAGAATAATGCGTCATATCACCCACCACTGGAGAAGGCCACTTTCAGTTATTTAGGCCCCAGCACCCAGACAGAGGAGAGATGTCCCACAGCCAGGAACAAGGCGTCATATCACCCACCACTCGAGAAGGCCACTTTCAATTATTTAGGCCCCAGCACCCAGACGGAGAAGAGAGGTCCCACAGCAAGGAATAAGGCGTCATATCACCCACCACTGGAGAAGGCCACTTTCAGTTATTTAGGCCCAAGCACCCAGACAGAGGAGAGAGAGTCCCAGAGCAGAGAATCATGCATCATGTCACCCACCACTGGAGATGGCCACTTCCAGATATTTAGTCCCCAGCACCCAGACAAAGGAGAGAGGTCCCACAGCAAGGAATAAGGCGCCATATCACCCACCACTGGAGAAGGCCACTTTCAGTTATTTAGGCCCCAGCACCCAGACAGAGGAGAGAGATCCCACAGCAGAGAATCATGCGTCATATCACCCACCACTGGAGAAGCCCACTATCAGTTATTTAGGCCCCAGCACCCAGACAGAGGAGAGAGGTCCCACAGCAAGAGAATAAGGCGTCATATCACCCACCACTGGAGAAGCCCACTTTCAGTTATTTAGGCCCCAGCACCCAGACAGAGGAGAGAGGTCCCACAGCAAGGAATAAGGCGTCATATCACCCACCACTGGAGAAGGCCACTTTCAGTTATTTAGGCCCCAGCACCCAGACAGAGGAGAGAGGTCCTACAGCAGAGGAATAAGGCGTCATATCACCCACCACTGGAGAAGGCCACTTTCAGTTATTTAGGCCCCAGCACCCAGACAGAGGAGAGAGGTCCCACAGCAGAGAATCATGCGTCATATCACCCACCACTGGAGAAGGCCACTTTCAGTTATTTAGGCCCCAGCACCCAGACAAAGGAGAGAGGTCCCACAGCAGAGAATCAGGCGTCATATCACCCACCACTGGAGAAGGCCACTTTCAGTTATTTAAGCCCCAGCACCCAGACAGAGGAGAGAGGTCCCACAGCAGAGAATCATGCGTCATATCACCCACCACTGGAGAAGGCCACTTTCAGTTATTTAGGCCCCAGCACCCAGACAGAGGAGAGAGGTCCCACAGCAAGGAATAAGGCGCCATATCACCCACCACTGGAGAAGGCCACTTTCAGTTATTTAGGCCCCAGCACCCAGACAGAGGAGAGAGGTCCCACAGCAGAGAATAATGCGTCATATCACCCACCACTGGAGAAGGCCACTTTCAGTTATTTAGGCCCCAGCACCCAGACAGAGGAGAGAGGTCCCACAGCAATGAATCAGGCGTCATATCACCCACCACTGGAGAAGGCCACTTTCAGTTATTTAGGCCCCAGCACCCAGACAGAGGAGAGAGGTCCCACAGCAAGAGAATCAGGCATCATATCACCCACCACTGGAGAAGGCCACTTCAGTTATTTAGGCCCAAGCACCCAGACAGAGGAGAGAGGTCCCACAGCAGAGAATCATGCGTCATATCACCCACCACTGGAGAAGGCCACTTTCAGTTATTTAGGCCCCAGCACCCAGACAGAGGAGAGAGGTCCCACAGCAAGAGAATAATGCGTCATATCACCCACCACTGGAGAAGCCCACTTTCAGTATATTTAGGCCCCAGCACCCAGACAGAGAGAGAGGTCCCACAGCAGAGAATAAGGCGTCATATCACCCACCACTAGAGAGGGCCACTTTCAGTTATTTAGGCCCCAGCACCCAGACAGAGGTGAGAGGTCCCACAGCAGAGAATCATGCGTCATATCACCCACCACTGGAGAAGGCCACTTTCAAATATTTAGGCCCCAGCACCCAGACAGAGGAGAGAGTTCCCACAGCAAGGAATCAGTGCGTCATATCACCCACCTACTGAAGAAGGCCACTTTCAATTATTTAGGCCCCAGCACCCAGACAGAGGAGAGAGTTCCCACAGCAAGGAATAAGGCGCTCATATCACCCACCACTGGAGAAGGCCACTTTCAGTTATTTAGTCCCCAGCACCCAGACAGAGGAGAGAGGTCCCACAGCAAGGAATAAGGCGTCATATCACCCACCACTGGAGAAGGCCACTTTCAGTTATTTAGGCCCCAGCATCCAGACAGAGGAGAGAGGTCCCACAGCAGAGAATCATGCGTCATATCACCCACCACTGAAGAAGGCCACTTTCAGTTATTTAGTCCCCAGCACCCAGACAGAGGAGAGAGGTCACACAGCAAGGAATAAGGCGTCATATCACCCACCACTGGAGAAGGCCACTTTCAGTTATTTAGGCCCCAGCACCCAGACAGAGGAGAGAGATCCCACAGAAGAGAATAATGCGTCATATCACCCACCACTGGAGAAGGCCACTTTCAGTTATTTAGGCCCCAGCACCCAGACAGAGGAGAGAGGTCCCACAGCCAGGAACAAGGCGTCATATCACCCACCACTCGAGAAGGCCACTTTCAATTATTTAGGCCCCAGCACCCAGACGGAGAAGAGAGGTCCCACAGCAAGGAATAAGGCGTCATATCACCCACCACTGGAGAAGGCCACTTTCAGTTATTTAGGCCCCAGCACCCAGACAGAGGAGAGAAGTCCCACAGCAGAGAATCATGCATCATGTCACCCACCACTGGAGAAGGCCACTTCCAGATATTTTGTCCCCAGCACCCAGACAGAGGAGAGAGGTCCCACAGCAAGGAATAAGGCGTCATATCACCCACCACTGGAGAAGGCCACTTTCAGTTATTTAGGCCCCAGCACCCAGACAGAGGAGAGAGATCCAACAGCAGAGAATCATGCGTCATATCACCCACCACTGGAGAAGCCTACTATCAGTTATTTAGGCCCCAGCACCCAGACAGAGGAGAGAGATCCCACAGCAAGAGAATAAGGCGCCATATCACCCACCACTGGAGAAGGCCACTTTCAGTTATTTAGGCCCCAGCACCCAGACAGAGGAGAGAGGTCTCACAGCAAGGAATAAGGCGTCATATCACCCACCACTGGAGAAGCCCACTTTCAGTTATTTAGGCCCCAGCACCCAGACAGAGGAGAGAGGTCCCACAGCAAGGAATAAGGCGTCATATCACCCACCACTCGAGAAGGCCACTTTCAGTTATTTAGGCCCCAGCACCCAGACAGAGGAGAGAGGTCCCACAGCAGAGAATCATGCGTCATATCACCCACCACTGGAGAAGGCCACTTTCAGTTATTTAGGCCCCAGCACCCAGACAAAGAGAGAGGTCCCACAGCAAGGAATAAGGCGTCATATCACCCACCACTGGAGAAGGCCACTTTCAGTTATTTAAGCCCCAGCACCCAGACAGAGGAGAGAGATCCCACAGCAGAGAATCATGCGTCATATCACCCACCACTGGAGAAGCCCACTTTCAGTTATTTAGGCCCCAGCACCCAGACAGAGGAGAGAGATCCCACAGCAAGAGAATAATGCGTCATATCACCCACCACTGGAGAAGGCCACTTTCAGTTATTTAGGCCCCAGCACCCAGACAGAGGAGAGAGGTCCCACAGCAAGGAATCATAGCGTCATATCACCCACCACTGGAGAAGGCCACTTTCAGTTATTTAGGCCCCAGCACCCAGACGGAGGAGAGAGGTCCCACAGCAAGAGAATAAGGCGCCATATCACCCACCACTGGAGAAGGCCACTTTCAGTTATTTAGGCCCCAGCACCCACACGGAGTAGAGAGGTCCCACAGCAAGGAATCATGCGTCATATCACCCACCACTGGAGAAGGCCACTTTCAGTTATTTAGACCCCAGCACCCAGACAGAGAAGAGAGGTCCCACAGCAATTAATCATGCGTCATATCACCCACCACTGGAGAAGGCCACTTTCAGTTATTTAGGCCCCAGCACCCAGACAGAGGAGAAAGGTCCCACAGCAGAGAATCATGCATCATATCACCCACCACTGGAGAAGGCCACTTCCAGATATTTAGGCCCCAACACCCAGAAAGAGGAGAGAGGTCCCACAGCAGAGAATCAGGTGTCATATCACCCACCACTGGAGAAGGCCACTATCAGTTATTTAGGCCCCAGCACCCAGACAGAGGAGAGAGATCCCACAGAAGAGAATAATGCGTCATATCACCCACCACTGGAGAAGCCCACTTTCAGTAATTTAGGCCCCAGCACCCAGACAGAGGAGAGAGGTCCCACAGCAAGGAATAAGGCATCATATCACCCACTACTCGAGAAGGCCACTTTCAATTATTTAGGCCCCAGCACCCAGACAGAGATGAGAGGTCCCACAGCAAGGAATAATGCGTCATATCACCCATCACTGGAGAAGGCCACTTTCAGTTATTTAGGCCCAAGCACCCAGACAGAGGAGAGAAGTACCAGAGCAGAGAATCATGCATCATGTCACCCATTACTGAAGATGGCCACTTCCAAATATTTAGGCCCCAGCACCCAGACAGAGGAGAGAGTTCCCACAGCAGAGAATCATGCGTCATATCACCCACCACTGGAGATGGCCACTTTCAGTTATTTAGTCCCCAGCACCCAGACAGAGGAGAGAGATCCCACAGCAAGGAATAAGGCGTTATATCACCCACCAGTGGAGAAGGCCACTTTCAGTTATTTAGGCCCCAGCACCCAGACAGAGGAGAGAGGTCCCACAGCAGAGAATCATGCGTCATATCACCCACCACTGGAGAAGGCCACTTTCAGTTTTTTAGGCCCCAGCACCCGGACAGAGGAGAGAGGTACCACAGCAAGGATTCATGCGTCATATCACCCACCACTGGAGAAGGCCACTATCAGTTATTTAGGCCCCAGCACCGAGACAGAGGAGAGAGATCCCGCAGCAGAGAATAATGCGTCATATCACCCACCACTGGAGAAGCCCACTTTCAGTTATTTAGGCCCCAGCACCCAGACAGAGGAGAGAGGTCCCACAGCAAGGAATAAGGCGTCATATCACACACCACTCGAGAAGGCCACTTTCAATTATTTAGGCCCCAGCACCCAGACGGAGTAGAGAGGTCCCACAGCAAGGAATAATGCGTCATATCACCCACCACTGGAGAAGGCCACTATCAGTTATTTAGGCCCCAGCACCCAGACATAGGAGAGAGATCCCACAGCAGAGAATCATGCGTCATATCACCCACCACTGGAGAAGGCCACTTTCCGTTTTTTAGGCCCCAGCACCCGGACAGAGGAGAGAGGTACTACAGCAAGGAATCATGCGTCATATCACCCACCACTGGAGAAGGCCACTATCAGTTATTTAGGCCCCAGCACCCAGACAGAGGAGAGAGATCCCACAGCAGAGAATAATGCGTCATATCACCCACCACTGGAGAAGCCCACTTTCAGTTATTTAGGCCACAGCACCCAGACAGAGGAGAGAGGTCCCACAGCAAGGAATAAGGCGTCATATCACCCACCACTCGAGAAGGCCACTTTCAATTATTTAGGCCCCAGCACCCAGACGGAGGAGAGAGGTCCCACAGCAAGGAATAAGGCATCATATCACCCACCACTGGAGAAGGCCACTTTCAGTTATTTAGGCCCAAGCACCCAGACAGAGGAGAGAGGTCCTACAGCAGAGAATCATGCTTCATATAACCCACCACTGGAGAAGGCCACTTTCAGTTATTTAAGTCCAAGCACCCAGATAGAGGAGAGAGGTCCCACAGCAGAGAATCATGCATCATATCACCCACCACTGGAGAATTCCACTTTCAGATATTTAGCACCCAGACAGGAGAGAGGTCCCACATCAGAGAATCATGCGTCATATCACCCACCACTGGAGAAGGCCACTTTCCAGTTATTTAGGCCCCAGCACCCAGACAGAGGAGAGAGGTCCTACAGCAGATGAATCATGCGTCATATCACCCACCACTGGAGAAGGCCACTATCAGTTATTTAGGCCCCAGCACCCAGACAGAGGAGAGAGATCCCACAGCAAGAGAATAATGCGTCATATCACCCACCACTGGAGAAGGCCACTTTCAGTTATTTAGGCCACAGCACCCAGACAGAGGAGAGAGGTCCCACAGCAAGAGAATAAGGCGTCATATCACCCACCACTGGAGAAGGCCACTTTCAGTTATTTAGGCCCCAGCACCCAGACAGAGGAGAGAGGTCCCACAGCAAGGAATAAGGCATCATATCACCCACTACTCGAGAAGGCCACTTTCAATTATTTAGGCCCCAGCACCCAGACAGAGATGAGAGGTCCCACAGCAAGGAATAATGCGTCATATCACCCATCACTGGAGAAGGCCACTTTCAGTTATTTAGGCCCAAGCACCCAGACAGAGGAGAGAAGTACCAGAGCAGAGAATCATGCATCATGTCACCCATTACTGAAGATGGCCACTTCCAAATATTTAGGCCCCAGCACCCAGACAGAGGAGAGAGTTCCCACAGCAGAGAATCATGCGTCATATCACCCACCACTGGAGATGGCCACTTTCAGTTATTTAGTCCCCAGCACCCAGACAGAGGAGAGAGATCCCACAGCAAGGAATAAGGCGTTATATCACCCACCAGTGGAGAAGGCCACTTTCAGTTATTTAGGCCCCAGCACCCAGACAGAGGAGAGAGGTCCCACAGCAGAGAATCATGCGTCATATCACCCACCAGTGGAGAAGGCCACTTTCAGTTTTTTAGGCCCCAGCACCCGGACAGAGGAGAGAGGTACCACAGCAAGGATTCATGCGTCATATCACCCACCACTGGAGAAGGCCACTATCAGTTATTTAGGCCCCAGCACCGAGACAGAGGAGAGAGATCCCGCAGCAGAGAATAATGCGTCATATCACCCACCACTGGAGAAGCCCACTTTCAGTTATTTAGGCCCCAGCACCCAGACAGAGGAGAGAGGTCCCACAGCAAGGAATAAGGCGTCATATCACACACCACTCGAGAAGGCCACTTTCAATTATTTAGGCCCCAGCACCCAGACGGAGTAGAGAGGTCCCACAGCAAGGAATAATGCGCCATATCACCCACCACTGGAGAAGGCCACTATCAGTTATTTAGGCCCCAGCACCCAGACATAGGAGAGAGATCCCACAGCAGAGAATCATGCGTCATATCACCCACCACTGGAGAAGGCCACTTTCCGTTTTTTAGGCCCCAGCACCCGGACAGAGGAGAGAGGTACTACAGCAAGGAATCATGCGTCATATCACCCACCACTGGAGAAGGCCACTATCAGTTATTTAGGCCCCAGCACCCAGACAGAGGAGAGAGATCCCACAGCAGAGAATAATGCGTCATATCACCCACCACTGGAGAAGCCCACTTTCAGTTATTTAGGCCACAGCACCCAGACAGAGGAGAGAGGTCCCACAGCAAGGAATAAGGCGTCATATCACCCACCACTCGAGAAGGCCACTTTCAATTATTTAGGCCCCAGCACCCAGACGGAGGAGAGAGGTCCCACAGCAAGGAATAAGGCATCATATCACCCACCACTGGAGAAGGCCACTTTCAGTTATTTAGGCCCAAGCACCCAGACAGAGGAGAGAGGTCCTACAGCAGAGAATCATGCTTCATATAACCGACCACTGGAGAAGGCCACTTTCAGTTATTTAAGTCCAAGCACCCAGATAGAGGAGAGAGGTCCCACAGCAGAGAATCATGCATCATATCCCCACCACTGGAGAATTCCACTTCCAGATATTTAGACAAAGGAGAGAGGTCCCACATCAGAGAATCATGCGTCATATCACCCACCACTGGAGAAGGCCACTTTCCGCTTTTTAGGCCCCAGCACCCGGACAGAGGAGAGAGGTACTACAGCAATGAATCATGCGTCATATCACCCACCACTGGAGAAGGCCACTATCAGTTATTTAGGCCCCAGCACCCAGACAGAGGAGAGAGATCCCACAGCAGAGAATAATGCGTCATATCACCCACCACTGGAGAAGCCCACTTTCAGTTATTTAGGCCACAGCACCCAGACAGAGGAGAGAGGTCCCACAGCAAGGAATAAGGCGCCATATCACCCACCACTCGAGAAGGCCACTTTCAATTATTTAGGCCCCAGCACCCAGACGGAGGAGAGAGGTCCCACAGCAAGGAATAAGGCATCATATCACCCACCACTGGAGAAGGCCACTTTCAGTTATTTAGGCCCAAGCACCCAGACAGAGGAGAGAGGTCCTACAGCAGAGAATCATGCTTCATATAACCGACCACTGGAGAAGGCCACTTTCAGTTATTTAAGTCCAAGCACCCAGATAGAGGAGAGAGGTCCCACAGCAGAGAATCATGCATCATATCCCCACCACTGGAGAATTCCACTTCCAGATATTTAGACAAAGGAGAGAGGTCCCACATCAGAGAATCATGCGTCATATCACCCACCACTAGAGAGGGCCACTTTCAGTTATTTAGGTCCAAGCACCCAGACAGAGGAGAGAGGTCCCACAGCAGAGAATCATGCATCATATCACCCACCACTGGAGAAGGCCACTTCCAAATATTTAGGCCCCAGCACCCAGACGGAGGAGAGAGTTCCCACAGCAAGGAATTAGTCGTCATATCACCCACCTCTCGAGAAGGCCACTTTCAATTATTTAGGCCCCAGCACCCAGACGGAGGAGAGAGTTCCCACAGCAAGGAATAAGGCGTCATATCACCCACCACTGGAGAAGCCCACTTTCAGTTATTTAGGCCCCAGCACCCAGACAGAGGAGAGCGGTCCCACAGCAAGGAATAAGGCGTCATAGCAACCACCACTGGAGAAGGCCACTTTCAGTTATTTAGGCCCCAGCATCCAGACAGAGGAGAGAGGTCCCACAGCAGAGAATCATGCATCATATCACCCACCACTGAAGAAGGCCACTATCAGTTATTTAGTCCACAGCACCCAGACAGAGGAGAGAGATCACACAGCAAGGAATAAGGCGTTATATTACCCACCAGTGGAGAAGGCCACTTTCAGTTATTTAGGCCCCAGCACCCAGACAGAGGAGAGAGATCCCACAGAAGAGAATAATGCGTCATATCACCCACCACTGGAGAAGGCCACTTTCAGTTATTTAGGCCCCAGCACCCAGACAGAGGAGAGATGTCCCACAGCCAGGAACAAGGCGTCATATCACCCACCACTCGAGAAGGCCACTTTCAATTATTTAGGCCCCAGCACCCAGACGGAGAAGAGAGGTCCCACAGCAAGGAATAAGGCGTCATATCACCCACCACTGGAGAAGGCCACTTTCAGTTATTTAGGCCCAAGCACTCAGACAGAGGAGAGAAGTCCCAGAGCAGAGAATCATGCATCATGTCACCCATTACTGAAGATGGCCACTTCCAAATATTTTGTCCCCAGCACCCAGACAAAGGAGAGAGGTCCCACAGCAAGGAATAAGGCGTCATATCACCCACCACTGGAGAAGGCCACTTTCAGTTATTTAAGCCCCAGCACCCAGACAGAGAGAGAGATCCAACAGCAGAGAATCATGCGTCATATCACCCACCACTGGAGAAGCCCACTATCAGTTATTTAGGCCCCAGCACCCAGACAGAGGAGAGAGATCCCACAGAAGAGAATAATGCGTCATATCACCCACCACTGGAGAAGCCCACTTTCAGTTATTTAGGCCCCAGCACCCAGACAGAGGAGAGAGGTCTCACAGCAAGGAATAAGGCGTCATATCACCCACCACTGGAGAAGCCCACTTTCAGTTATTTAGGCCCCAGCACCCAGACAGAGGAGAGAGGTCCCACAGCAAGGAATAAGGCGTCATATCACCCACCACTCGAGAAGGCCACTTTCAGTTATTTAGGCCCCAGCACCCAGACAGAGGAGAGAGGTCCCACAGCAGAGAATCATGCGTCATATCACCCACCAGTGGAGAAGGCCACTTTCAGTTATTTAGGCCCCAGCACCCAGACAAAGGAGAGAGGTCCCACAGCAAGGAATAAGGCGTCATATCACCCACCACTGGAGAAGGCCACTTTCAGTTATTTAAGCCCCAGCACCCAGACAGAGGAGAGAGATCCCACAGCAGAGAATCATGCGTCATATCACCCACCACTGGATAAGCCCACTTTCAGTTATTTAGGCCCCAGCACCCAGACGGAGGAGAGAGGTCCCACAGCAAGGAATAAGGCGTCATATCACCCACCACTGGAGAAGGCCACTTTCAGTTATTTAGGCCCCAGCACCCACACGGAGTAGAGAGGTCCCACAGCAGAGAATCATGCGTCATATCACCCACCAGTGGAGAAGGCCACTTTCAGTTATTTAGACCCCAGCACCCAGACAGAGAAGAGAGGTCCTACAGCAATTAATCATGCGTCATATCACCCACCACTGGAGAAGGCCACTTTCAGTTATTTAGGCCCCAGCACCCAGACAGAGGAGAAAGGTCCCACAGCAGAGAATCATGCATCATATCACCCACCACTGGAGAAGGCCACTTCCAGATATTTAGGCCCCAACACCCAGAAAGAGGAGAGAGGTCCCACAGCAAAGAATCAAGTGTCATATCACCCACCACTGGAGAAGGCCACTATCAGTTATTTAGGCCCCAGCACCCAGACAGAGGAGAGAGATCCCACAGAAGAGAATAATGCGTCATATCACCCACCACTGGAGAAGCCCACTTTCAGTAATTTAGGCCCCAGCACCCAGACAGAGGAGAGAGGTCCCACAGCAAGGAATAAGGCATCATATCACCCACTACTCGAGAAGGCCACTTTCAATTATTTAGGCCCCAGCACCCAGACAGAGATGAGAGGTCCCACAGCAAGGAATAATGCGTCATATCACCCATCACTGGAGAAGGCCACTTTCAGTTATTTAGGCCCAAGCACCCAGACAGAGGATAGAAGTACCAGAGCAGAGAATCATGCATCATGTCACCCATTACTGAAGATGGCCACTTCCAAATATTTAGGCCCCGCACCCAGACAGAGGAGAGAGTTCCCACAGCAGAGAATCATGCGTCATATCACCCACCACTGGAGATGGCCACTTTCAGTTATTTAGTCCCCAGCACCCAGACAGAGGAGAGAGATCCCACAGCAAGGAATAAGGCGTTATATCACCCACCAGTGGAGAAGGCCACTTTCAGTTATTTAGGCCCCAGCACCCAGACAGAGGAGAGAGGTCCCACAGCAGAGAATCATGCGTCATATCACCCACCACTGGAGAAGGCCACTTTCAGTTTTTTAGGCCCCAGCACCCGGACAGAGGAGAGAGGTACCACAGCAAGGATTCATGCGTCATATCACCCACCACTGGAGAAGGCCACTATCAGTTATTTAGGCCCCAGCACCGAGACAGAGGAGAGAGATCCCGCAGCAGAGAATAATGCGTCATATTACCCACCACTGGAGAAGCCCACTTTCAGTTATTTAGGCCCCAGCACCCAGACAGAGGAGAGAGGTCCCACAGCAAGGAATAAGGCGTCATATCACCCACCACTCGAGAAGGCCACTTTCAATTATTTAGGCCCCAGCACCCAGACGGAGTAGAGAGGTCCCACAGCAAGGAATAATGCGTCATATCACCCACCACTGGAGAAGGCCACTATCAGTTATTTAGGCCCCAGCACCCAGACATAGGAGAGAGATCCCACAGCAGAGAATCATGCGTCATATCACCCACCACTGGAGAAGGCCACTTTCCGTTTTTTAGGCCCCAGCACCCGGACAGAGGAGAGAGGTACTACAGCAAGGAATCATGCGTCATATCACCCACCACTGGAGAAGGCCACTATCAGTTATTTAGGCCCCAGCACCCAGACAGAGGAGAGAGATCCCACAGCAGAGAATCATGCGTCATATCACCCACCACTGGATAAGCCCACTTTCAGTTATTTAGGCCCCAGCACCCAGACTGAGGAGAGAGGTCCCACAGCAAGGAATAAGGCGTCATATCACCCACCACTGGAGAAGGCCACTTTCAGTTATTTAGGCCCCAGCACCCACACAGAGTAGAGAGGTCCCACAGCAAGGAATCATGCGTCATATCACCCACCACTGGAGAAGGCCACTTTCAGTTATTTAGACCCCAGCACCCAGACAGAGAAGAGAGGTCCCACAGCAATTAATCATGCGTCATATCACCCACCACTGGAGAAGGCCACTTTCAGTTATTTAGGCCCCAGCACCCAGACAGAGGAGAGAGGTCCCACAGCACGGAATAAGGCGTCATAGCAACCACCACTGGAGAAGGCCACTTTCAGTTATTTTGGCCCCAGCACCCAGACAGAAGAGAGAGGTCCCACAGCAGAGAATCATGCATCATATCACCCAACACTGGAGAAGGCTACTTTCAGTTATTTAGGCCCCAGCACCCAGACAGAGGAGAGAGGTCCCACAGAATAGAATCATGCGTCATATCACCCAACACTGGAGAAGGCCACTTTCAGTTTTTATGGCCCCAGCACCCAGACAAAGGAGAGAGGTCCCACAGAAGAGAATCATGTGTCATATCACCCAACACTGGAGAAGGCCACTTTCAGTTTTTGGCCCCAGCACCCAGACAGAGGAGAGAGGTCCCACAGCAAGGAATCTTGAGTTATATCGCCCACCACTGGAGAAGGCAACTTTCAGTTATTTAGGTCCCAGCACCCAGACAAAGGAGAGAGGTCCCACAGCAGAGAATCATGCGTCATATCACCCACCACTGAAGAAGGCCACTTTCAGTTATTTAGGCCCCAGCACCCAGACAAAGGAGAGAGGTCCCACAGCAAGGAATAAGGCGTCATATCACCCACCACTGAGAAAGCCACTTCCAGAAATTCTAGTACCCAGCACCCAGACAGAGGAGAGAGGTCCCACAGCAGAGAATCATGTGTCATATCACCCACCACTGGAGAAGGCCACTATCACTTATTTAGGCCCCAGCACCCAGACAGAGGAGAGAGGTCCTACAGCAAGGAATCATGCGTCATATCACCCACCACTGGAGAAGGCCACTTTCAGTTATTTAGTCCCCAGCACCCAGACAGAGGAGAGAAATCCCACTGCAAGGAATAAGGCGCTATATCACGCACCAGTGGAGAAGGCCACTTTCAGTTATTTAGGCCCCAGCATCCAGACAGAGGAGAGAGGTCCTACAACAGAGAATCATGCGTCATATCACCCACCACTGGAGAAGGCCACTTTCAATTTTTAGGCCCCAGCACCCAGACAGAGGAGAGAGGTCCCACAGCAAGGAATCATGCGTCATATCACCCACCACTGGAGAAGGCCACTTTCAGTTATTTAGGTCCAAGCACCCAGAGAGAGGAGAGAGGTCCCACAGCAGAGAATCATGCATCATATCACCCACCACTGGAGAAGTCCACTTCCAGATATTTAGGCCCCAACACCCAGACAGAGGAGAGAGGTCCCACAGCAGAGAATCATGCGTCATATCACCCACCACTGAAGAAGGCCACTATCAGTTATTTAGGACCCAGCACCCAGACAGAGGAGAGAGATCCCACAGAAGAGAATAATGCGTCATATCACCCACCACTGGAGAAGCCCACTTTCAGTTATTTAGGCCCCAGCACCCAGACAGAGGAGAGAGGTCCCACAGCAAGGAATAAGGCATCATATCACCCACCACTCGAGAAGGCCACTTTCAATTATTTAGGCCCCAGCACCCAGACAGAGGAGAGAGGTCCCACAGCAAGGAATAAGGCGTCATATCACCCACCACTGGAGAAGGCCACTTTCAGTTATATAGGCCCAAGCACCCAGACAGAGGAGAGAAGTCCCAGAGCAGAGAATCATGCATCATGTCACCCATTACTGAAGATGGCCACTTCCAAACATTTAGGCCCCAGCACCCAGACAGAGGAGAGAGGTCCCACAGCAGAGAATCATGCGTCATATCACCCACCACTGGAGATGGCCACTTTCAATTTTTTAGGCCCCAGCACCCAGACAGAGGAGAGAGGTCCCACAGCAAGGAATAAGGCGTCATATCTCCCACCACTGGAGAAGGCCACTTTCAGTTATTTAGGCCCCAGCACCCAGACAGAGGAGAGAGGTCCCACAGCAAGGAATAAGGCGTCATATCTCCCACCACTGGAGAAGGCCACTTTCAGTTATTTAGGCCCCAGCACCCAGACAGAGGAGAGAGGTCCCACAGCAAGGAATAAGGCGTCATAGCAACCACCACTGGAGAAGGCCACTTTCAGTTATTTTGGCCCCAGCAACCAGACAGAGGAGAGAGGTCCCACAGCAAGGACTAAGGCGTCGTTCAGTTATTTAGGCCCCAGCACTCAGACAGAAGAGAGAGGTCCTACAGCAGAGAATCATGCGTCATATAATCCACCACTGGAGAAGGCCACTTTCAGTTATTTAGGTCCAAGCACCCAGACAGAGGAGAAAGGTCCCACAGCAGAGAATCATGCATCATATCACCCACCACTGGAGAAGGCCACTTCCAGATATTTAGGCCCTAACACCCAGACAGAGGAGAGAGGTCCCACAGCAGAGAATCATGTGTCATATCACCCACCACTGGAGAAGGCCACTATCAGTTATTTAGGCCCCAGCACCCAGACAGAGGAGAGAGATCCCATAGAAGAGAATAATGCGTCATATCTCCCTCCACTGGAGAAGCCCACTTTCAGTTATTTAGGCCCCAGCACCCAGACAGAGATGAGAGGTCCCACAGCAAGGAATAAGGCGTCATATCACCCACCACTGGAGAAGGCAACTTTCAGTTATTTAGGCCCAAGCACCCAGACAGAGGAGAGAAGTCCCAGAGCAGAGAATCATGCATCATGTCACCCATTACTGAAGATGGTCACTTCCAAATATTTAGGCCCCAGCACCCAGACAGAGGAGAGAGTTCCCACAGCAGAGAATCATGCGTCATATCACCCACCACTGGAGATGGCCACTTTCAGTTATTTAGTCCCCAGCACCCAGACAGAGGAGAGAGATCCCACAGCAAGGAATAAGGCGTTATATCACCCACCAGTGGCGAAGGCCACTTTCAGTTATTTAGGCCCCAGCACCCAGACAGAGGAGAGAGGTCCCACAGCAGAGAATCATGCGTCATATCACCCACCACTGGAGAAGGCCACTTTCAGTTTTTTAGGCCCCAGCACCCGGACAGAGGAGAGAGGTACCACAGCAAGGATTCATGCGTATATCACCCACCACTGGAGAAGGCCACTATCAGTTATTTAGGCCCCAGCACCCAGACAGAGGAGAGAGATCCCGCAGCAGAGAATAATGCGTCATATCACCCACCACTGGAGAAGCCCACTTTCAGTTATTTGGGCCCCAGCACCCAGACAGAGGAGAGAGGTCCCACAGCAAGGAATAAGGCGTCATATCACCCACCACTCGAGAAGGCCACTTTCAATCATTTAGGCCCCAGCACCCAGACGGAGGAGAGAGGTCCCACAGCAAGGAATAATGCGCCATATCACCCACCACTGGAGAAGGCCACTATCATTTATTTAGGCCCCAGCACCCAGACATAGGAGAGAGATCCCACAGCAAAGAATCATGTGTCATATCACCCACCACTGGAGAAGGCCACTTTCCGTTTTTAGGCCCCAGCACCCGGACAGAGGAGAGAGGTACCACAGCAAGGAATCATGCGTCATATCACCCACCACTGGAGAAGGCCACTATCAGTTATTTAGGCCCCAGCACCCAGACAGAGGAGAGAGATCCCACAGCAGAGAATAATGCGTCATATCACCCACCACTGGAGAAGCCCACTTTTAGTTATTTAGGCCACAGCACCCAGACAGAGGAGAAAGGTCCCACAGCAAGGAATAAGGCGCCATATCTCCCACCACTGGAGAAGGCCACTTTCAGGTATTTAGGCCCCAGCACCCAGACAGAGGAGAGAGGTCCCACAGCAAGGAATAAGGCGTCATAGCAACCACCACTGGAGAAGGCCACTTTCAGTTATTGAGGCCCCAGCAACCAGACAGAGTAGAGAGGTCCCACAGCAAGGACTAAGGCGTCGTTCAGTTATTTAGGCCCCAGCACTCAGACAGAAGAGAGAGGTCCTACAGCAGAGAATCATGCGTCATATAATCCACCACTGGAGAAGGCCACTTTCAGTTATTTAGGCCCCAGCACCCAGACAGAGGAGAGAGGTCCCACAGCAGAGAATCATGCGTCATATCACCCACCACTGGAGAAGGCCACTTTCAGTTTTTTAGGCCCCAGCACCCGGACAGAGGAGAGAGGTACCACAGCAAGGATTCATGCGTAATATCACCCACCACTGGAGAAGGCCACTATCAGTTATTTAGGCCCCAGCACCCAGACAGAGGAGAGAGATCCCGCAGCAGAGAATAATGCGTCATATCACCCACCACTGGAGAAGCCCACTTTCAGTTATTTGGGCCCCAGCACCCAGACAGAGGAGAGAGGTCCCACAGCAAGGAATAAGGCGTCATATCACCCACCACTCGAGAAGGCCACTTTCAATCATTTAGGCCCCAGCACCCAGACGGAGGAGAGAGGTCCCACAGCAAGGAATAATGCGTCATATCACCCACCACTGGAGAAGGCCACTATCATTTATTTAGGCCCCAGCACCCAGACATAGGAGAGAGATCCCACAGCAAAGAATCATGTGTCATATCACCCACCACTGGAGAAGGCCACTTTCCGTTTTTAGGCCCCAGCACCCGGACAGAGGAGAGAGGTACCACAGCAAGGAATCATGCGTCATATCACCCACCACTGGAGAAGGCCACTATCAGTTATTTAGGCCCCAGCACCCAGACAGAGGAGAGAGATCCCACAGCAGAGAATAATGCGTTATATCACCCACCACTGGAGAAGCCCACTTTTAGTTATTTAGGCCACAGCACCCAGACAGAGGAGAGAGGTCCCACAGCAAGGAATAAGGCGTCATATCTCCCACCACTGGAGAAGGCCACTTTCAGGTATTTAGGCCCCAGCACCGAGACAGAGGAGAGAGATCCCGCAGCAGAGAATAATGCGTCATATCACCCACCACTGGAGAAGCCCACTTTCAGTTATTTAGGCCCCAGCACCCAGACAGAGGAGAGAGGTCCCACAGCAAGGAATAAGGCGTCATATCACACACCACTCGAGAAGGCCACTTTCAATTATTTAGGCCCCAGCACCCAGATGGAGTAGAGAGGTCCCACAGCAAGGAATAATGCGTCATATCACCCACCACTGGAGAAGGCCACTATCAGTTATTTAGGCCCCAGCACCCAGACATAGGAGAGAGATCCCACAGCAGAGAATCATGCGTCATATCACCCACCACTGAGAAGGCCACTTTCCGTTTTTTAGGCCCCAGCACCCGGACAGAGGAGAGAGGTACTACAGCAAGGAATCATGCGTCATATCACCCACCACTGGAGAAGGCCACTATCAGTTATTTAGGCCCCAGCACCCAGACAGAGGAGAGAGATCCCACAGCAGAGAATAATGCGCCATATCACCCACCACTGGAGAAGCCCACTTTCAGTTATTTAGGCCACAGCACCCAGACAGAGGAGAGAGGTCCCACAGCAAGGAATAAGGCGTCATATCACCCACCACTCGAGAAGGCCACTTTCAATTATTTAGGCCCCAGCACCCAGACGGAGGAGAGAGGTCCCACAGCAAGGAATAAGGCATCATATCACCCACCACTGGAGAAGGCCACTTTCAGTTATTTAGGCCCAAGCACCCAGACAGAGGAGAGAGGTCCTACAGCAGAGAATCATGCATCATATCCCCACCACTGGAGAATTCCACTTCCAGATATTTAGACAAAGGAGAGAGGTCCCACATCAGAGAATCATGCGTCATATCACCCACCACTGGAGAAGGCCACTTTCCGCTTTTTAGGCCCCAGCACCCGGACAGAGGAGAGAGGTACTACAGCAATGAATCATGCGTCATATCACCCACCACTGGAGAAGGCCACTATCAGTTATTTAGGCCCCAGCACCCAGACAGAGGAGAGAGATCCCACAGCAGAGAATAATGCGTCATATCACCCACCACTGGAGAAGCCCACTTTCAGTTATTTAGGCCACAGCACCCAGACAGAGGAGAGAGGTCCCACAGCAAGGAATAAGGCGTCATATCACCCACCACTCGAGAAGGCCACTTTCAATTATTTAGGCCCCAGCACCCAGACGGAGGAGAGAGGTCCCATAGCAAGGAATAAGGCATCATATCACCCACCACTGGAGAAGGCCACTTTCAGTTATTTAGGCCCAAGCACCCAGACAGAGGAGAGAGGTCCTACAGCAGAGAATCATGCTTCATATAACCGACCACTGGAGAAGGCCACTTTCAGTTATTTAAGTCCAAGCACCCAGATAGAGGAGAGAGGTCCCACAGCAGAGAATCATGCATCATATCCCCACCACTGGAGAATTCCACTTCCAGATATTTAGACAAAGGAGAGAGGTCCCACATCAGAGAATCATGCGTCATATCACCCACCACTAGAGAGGGCCACTTTCAGTTATTTAGGTCCAAGCATCCAGACAGAGGAGAGAGGTCCCACAGCAGAGAATCATGCATCATATCACCCACCACTGGAGAAGGCCACTTCCAAATATTTAGGCCCCAGCACCCAGACGGAGGAGAGAGTTCCCACAGCAAGGAATTAGTCGTCATATCACCCACCTCTCGAGAAGGCCACTTTCAATTATTTAGGCCCCAGCACCCAGACGGAGGAGAGAGTTCCCACAGCAAGGAATAAGGCGTCATATCACCCACCACTGGAGAAGCCCACTTTCAGTTATTTAGGCCCCAGCACCCAGACAGAGGAGAGCGGTCCCACAGCAAGGAATAAGGCGTCATAGCAACCACCACTGGAGAAGGCCACTTTCAGTTATTTAGGCCCCAGCATCCAGACAGAGGAGAGAGGTCCCACAGCAGAGAATCATGCGTCATATCACCCACCACTGAAGAAGGCCACTATCAGTTATTTAGTCCACAGCACCCAGACAGAGGAGAGAGATCACACAGCAAGGAATAAGGCGTTATATTACCCACCAGTGGAGAAGGCCACTTTCAGTTATTTAGGCCCCAGCACCCAGACAGAGGAGAGAGATCCCACAGAAGAGAATAATGCGTCATATCACCCACCACTGGAGAAGGCCACTTTCAGTTATTTAGGCCCCAGCACCCAGACAGAGGAGAGATGTCCCACAGCCAGGAACAAGGCGTCATATCACCCACCACTCGAGAAGGCCACTTTCAATTATTTAGGCCCCAGCACCCAGACGGAGAAGAGAGGTCCCACAGCAAGGAATAAGGCGTCATATCACCCACCACTGGAGAAGGCCACTTTCAGTTATTTAGGCCCAAGCACCCAGACAGAGGAGAGAAGTCCCAGAGCAGAGAATCATGCATCATGTCACCCATTACTGAAGATGGCCACTTCCAAATATTTTGTCCCCAGCACCCAGACAAAGGAGAGAGGTCCCACAGCAAGGAATAAGGCGTCATATCACCCACCACTGGAGAAGGCCACTTTCAGTTATTTAAGCCCCAGCACCCAGACAGAGAGAGAGATCCAACAGCAGAGAATCATGCGTCATATCACCCACCACTGGAGAAGCCCACTATCAGTTATTTAGGCCCCAGCACCCAGACAGAGGAGAGAGATCCCACAGAAGAGAATAATGCGTCATATCACCCACCACTGGAGAAGCCCACTTTCAGTTATTTAGGCCCCAGCACCCAGACAGAGGAGAGAGGTCTCACAGCAAGGAATAAGGCGTCATATCACCCACCACTGGAGAAGCCCACTTTCAGTTATTTAGGCCCCAGCACCCAGACAGAGGAGAGAGGTCCCACAGCAAGGAATAAGGCGCCATATCACCCACCACTCGAGAAGGCCACTTTCAGTTATTTAGGCCCCAGCACCCAGACAGAGGAGAGAGGTCCCACAGCAGAGAATCATGCGTCATATCACCCACCAGTGGAGAAGGCCACTTTCAGTTATTTAGGCCCCAGCACCCAGACAAAGGAGAGAGGTCCCACAGCAAGGAATAAGGCGTCATATCACCCACCACTGGAGAAGGCCACTTTCAGTTATTTAAGCCCCAGCACCCAGACAGAGGAGAGAGATCCAACAGCAGAGAATCATGCGTCATATCACCCACCACTGGAGAAGCCCACTATCAGTTATTTAGGCCCCAGCACCCAGACAGAGGAGAGAGATCCCACAGAAGAGAATAATGCGTCATATCACCCACCACTGGAGAAGCCCACTTTCAGTTATTTAGGCCCCAGCACCCAGACAGAGGAGAGAGGTCCCACAGCAAGGAATAAGGCGTCATATCACCCACCACTGGATAAGCCCACTTTCAGTTATTTAGGCCCCAGCACCCAGACGGAGGAGAGAGGTCCCACAGCAAGGAATAAGGCGTCATATCACCCACCACTGGAGAAGGCCACTTTCAGTTATTTAGGCCCCAGCACCCACACGGAGTAGAGAGGTCCCACAGCAAGGAATCATGCGTCATATCACCCACCACTGGAGAAGGCCACTTTCAGTTATTTAGACCCCAGCACCCAGACAGAGAAGAGAGGTCCCACAGCAATTAATCATGCGTCATATCACCCACCACTGGAGAAGGCCACTTTCAGTTATTTAGGCCCCAGCACCCAGACAGAGGAGAAAGGTCCCACAGCAGAGAATCATGCATCATATCACCCACCACTGGAGAAGGCCACTTCCAGATATTTAGGCCCCAACACCCAGAAAGAGGAGAGAGGTCCCACAGCAGAGAATCAAGTGTCATATCACCCACCACTGGAGAAGGCCACTATCAGTTATTTAGGCCCCAGCACCCAGACAGAGGAGAGAGATCCCACAGAAGAGAATAATGCGTCATATCACCCACCACTGGAGAAGCCCACTTTCAGTAATTTAGGCCCCAGCACCCAGACAGAGGAGAGAGGTCCCACAGCAAGGAATAAGGCATCATATCACCCACTACTCGAGAAGGCCACTTTCAATTATTTAGGCCCCAGCACCCAGACAGAGATGAGAGGTCCCACAGCAAGGAATAATGCGTCATATCACCCATCACTGGAGAAGGCCACTTTCAGTTATTTAGGCCCAAGCACCCAGACAGAGGAGAGAAGTACCAGAGCAGAGAATCATGCATCATGTCACCCATTACTGAAGATGGCCACTTCCAAATATTTAGGCCCCAGCACCCAGACAGAGGAGAGAGTTCCCACAGCAGAGAATCATGCGTCATATCACCCACCACTGGAGATGGCCACTTTCAGTTATTTAGTCCCCAGCACCCAGACAGAGGAGAGAGATCCCACAGCAAGGAATAAGGCGTTATATCACCCACCAGTGGAGAAGGCCACTTTCAGTTATTTAGGCCCCAGCACCCAGACAGAGGAGAGAGGTCCCACAGCAGAGAATCATGCGTCATATCACCCACCAGTGGAGAAGGCCACTTTCAGTTTTTTAGGCCCCAGCACCCGGACAGAGGAGAGAGGTACCACAGCAAGGATTCATGCGTCATATCACCCACCACTGGAGAAGGCCACTATCAGTTATTTAGGCCCCAGCACCGAGACAGAGGAGAGAGATCCCGCAGCAGAGAATAATGCGTCATATCACCCACCACTGGAGAAGCCCACTTTCAGTTATTTAGGCCCCAGCACCCAGACAGAGGAGAGAGGTCCCACAGCAAGGAATAAGGCGTCATATCACCCACCACTCGAGAAGGCCACTTTCAATTATTTAGGCCCCAGCACCCAGACGGAGTAGAGAGGTCCCACAGCAAGGAATAATGCGTCATATCACCCACCACTGGAGAAGGCCACTATCAGTTATTTAGGCCCCAGCACCCAGACATAGGAGAGAGATCCCACAGCAGAGAATCATGCGTCATATCACCCACCACTGGAGAAGGCCACTTTCCGTTTTTTAGGCCCCAGCACCCGGACAGAGGAGAGAGGTACTACAGCAAGGAATCATGCGTCATATCACCCACCACTGGAGAAGGCCACTATCAGTTATTTAGGCCCCAGCACCCAGACAGAGGAGAGAGATCCCACAGCAGAGAATAATGCGTCATATCACCCACCACTGGAGAAGCCCACTTTCAGTTATTTAGGCCACAGCACCCAGACAGAGGAGAGAGGTCCCACAGCAAGGAATAAGGCGTCATATCACCCACCACTCGAGAAGGCCACTTTCAATTATTTAGGCCCCAGCACCCAGACGGAGGAGAGAGGTCCCACAGCAAGGAATAAGGCATCATATCACCCACCACTGGAGAAGGCCACTTTCAGTTATTTAGGCCCAAGCACCCAGACAGAGGAGAGAGGTCCTACAGCAGAGAATCATGCTTCATATAACCGACCACTGGAGAAGGCCACTTTCAGTTATTTAAGTCCAAGCACCCAGATAGAGGAGAGAGGTCCCACAGCAGAGAATCATGCATCATATCCCCCACCACTGGAGAATTCCACTTCCAGATATTTAGACAAAGGAGAGAGGTCCCACATCAGAGAATCATGCGTCATATCACCCACCACTGGAGAAGGCCACTTTCCGTTTTTAGGCCCCAGCACCCGGACAGAGGAGAGAGGTACTACAGCAATGAATCATGCGTCATATCACCCACCACTGGAGAAGGCCACTATCAGTTATTTAGGCCCCAGCACCCAGACAGAGGAGAGAGATCCCACAGCAGAGAATAATGCGTCATATCACCCACCACTGGAGAAGCCCACTTTCAGTTATTTAGGCCACAGCACCCAGACAGAGGAGAGAGGTCCCACAGCAAGGAATAAGGCGCCATATCACCCACCACTCGAGAAGGCCACTTTCAATTATTTAGGCCCCAGCACCCAGACGGAGGAGAGAGGTCCCACAGCAAGGAATAAGGCATCATATCACCCACCACTGGAGAAGGCCACTTTCAGTTATTTAGGCCCAAGCACCCAGACAGAGGAGAGAGGTCCTACAGCAGAGAATCATGCTTCATATAACCGACCACTGGAGAAGGCCACTTTCAGTTATTTAAGTCCAAGCACCCAGATAGAGGAGAGAGGTCCCACAGCAGAGAATCATGCATCATATCCCCCACCACTGGAGAATTCCACTTCCAGATATTTAGACACAAGGAGAGAGGTCCCACATCAGAGAATCATGCGTCATATCACCCACCACTAGAGAGGGCCACTTTCAGTTATTTAGGTCCAAGCACCCAGACAGAGGAGAGAGGTCCCACAGCAGAGAATCATGCATCATATCACCCACCACTGGAGAAGGCCACTTCCAAATATTTAGGCCCCAGCACCCAGACGGAGGAGAGAGTTCCCACAGCAAGGAATTAGTCGTCATATCACCCACCTCTCGAGAAGGCCACTTTCAATTATTTAGGCCCCAGCACCCAGACGGAGGAGAGAGTTCCCACAGCAAGGAATAAGGCGTCATATCACCCACCACTGGAGAAGCCCACTTTCAGTTATTTAGGCCCCAGCACCCAGACAGAGGAGAGCGGTCCCACAGCAAGGAATAAGGCGTCATAGCAACCACCACTGGAGAAGGCCACTTTCAGTTATTTAGGCCCCAGCATCCAGACAGAGGAGAGAGGTCCCACAGCAGAGAATCATGCATCATATCACCCACCACTGAAGAAGGCCACTATCAGTTATTTAGTCCACAGCACCCAGACAGAGGAGAGAGATCACACAGCAAGGAATAAGGCGTTATATTACCCACCAGTGGAGAAGGCCACTTTCAGTTATTTAGGCCCCAGCACCCAGACAGAGGAGAGAGATCCCACAGAAGAGAATAATGCGTCATATCACCCACCACTGGAGAAGCCCACTTTCAGTTATTTAGGCCCCAGCACCCAGACAGAGGAGAGATGTCCCACAGCAAGGAATAAGGCGTCATATCACCCACCACTCGAGAAGGCCACTTTCAATTATTTAGGCCCCAGCACCCAGACGGAGAAGAGAGGTCCCACAGCAAGGAATAAGGCGTCATATCACCCACCACTGGAGAAGGCCACTTTCAGTTATTTAGGCCCAAGCACCCAGACAGAGGAGAGAAGTCCCAGAGCAGAGAATCATGCATCATGTCACCCATTACTGAAGATGGCCACTTCCAAATATTTAGTCCCCAGCACCCAGACAAAGGAGAGAGGTCCCACAGCAAGGAATAAGGCGTCATATCACCCACCACTGGAGAAGGCCACTTTCAGTTATTTAAGCCCCAGCACCCAGACAGAGGAGAGAGATCCAACAGCAGAGAATCATGCGTCATATCACCCACCACTGGAGAAGCCCACTATCAGTTATTTAGGCCCCAGCACCCAGACAGAGGAGAGAGATCCCACAGAAGAGAATAATGCGTCATATCACCCACCACTGGAGAAGCCCACTTTCAGTTATTTAGGCCCCAGCACCCAGACTGAGGAGAGAGGTCCCACAGCAAGGAATAAGGCGTCATATCACCCACCACTGGAGAAGCCCACTTTCAGTTATTTAGGCCCCAGCACCCAGACAGAGGAGAGAGGTCCCACAGCAAGGAATAAGGCGTCATATCACCCACCACTCGAGAAGGCCACTTTCAGTTATTTAGGCCCCAGCACCCAGACAGAGGAGAGAGGTCCCACAGCAGAGAATCATGCGTCATATCACCCACCACTGGAGAAGGCCACTTTCAGTTATTTAGGCCCCAGCACCCAGACAGAGGAGAGAGGTCCCACAGCAAGGAATAAGGCGTCATATCACCCACCACTGGAGAAGGCCACTTTCAGTTATTTAGGCCCCAGCACCCAGACAGAGGAGAGAGGTCCCACAGCAGAGAATCATGCGTCATATCACCCACCACTGGAGAAGGCCACTTTCAGTTATTTAGGCCCCAGCACCCAGACAGAGGAGAGAGGTCCTACAGCAGAGAATCATGCGCCATATCACCCACCACTGGAGAAGGCCACTTTCAGTTATTTAGGCCCCAGCACCCAGACAGAGGAGAAAGGTCCCACAGCAGAGAATCATGCATCATATCACCCACCACTGGAGAAGGCCACTTCCAGATATTTAGGCCCCAACACCCAGACAGAGGAGAGAGGTCCCACAGCAAAGAATCATGTGTCATATCACCCACCACTGGAGAAGGCCACTATCAGTTATTTAGGCCCCAGCACCCAGACAGAGGAGAGAGATCCCACAGAAGAGAATAATGCGTCATATCACCCACCACTGGAGAAGCCCACTTTCAGTTATTTAGGCCCCAGCACCCAGACAGAGGAGAGAGGTCCCTCAGCAAGGAATAAGGCATCATATCACCCACTACTCGAGAAGGCCATTTTCAATTATTTAGGCCCCAGCACCCAGACAGAGATGAGAGGTCCCACAGCAAGGAATAATGCGTCATATCACCCACCACTGGAGAAGGCCACTTTCAGTTATTTAGGCCCAAGCACCCAGACAGAGGAGAGAAGTCCCAGAGCAGAGAATCATGCATCATGTCACCCATTACTGAAGATGGCCACTTCCAAATATTTAGGCCCCAGCACCCAGACAGAGGAGAGAGTTCCCACAGCAGAGAATCATGCGTCATATCACCCACCACTGGAGATGGCCACTTTCAGTTATTTAGTCCCCAGCACCCAGACAGAGGAGAGAGATCCCACAGCAAGGAATAAGGCGTTATATCACCCACCAGTGGAGAAGGCCACTTTCAGTTATTTAGGCCCCAGCACCCAGACAGAGGAGAGAGGTCCCACAGCAGAGAATCATGCGTCATATCACCCACCACTGGAGAAGGCCACTTTCAGTTTTTTAGGCCCCAGCACCCGGACAGAGGAGAGAGGTACCACAGCAAGGATTCATGCGTCATATCACCCACCACTGGAGAAGGCCACTATCAGTTATTTAGGCCCCAGCACCCAGACAGAGGAGAGAGATCCCGCAGCAGAGAATAATGCGTCATATCACCCACCACTGGAGAAGCCCACTTTCAGTTATTTGGGCCCCAGCACCCAGACAGAGGAGAGAGGTCCCACAGCAAGGAATAAGGCGTCATATCACCCACCACTCGAGAAGGCCACTTTCAATCATTTAGGCCCCAGCACCCAGACGGAGGAGAGAGGTCCCACAGCAAGGAATAATGCGTCATATCACCCACCACTGGAGAAGGCCACTATCAGTTATTTAGGCCCCAGCACCCAGACATAGGAGAGAGATCCCACAGCAAAGAATCATGTGTCATATCACCCACCACTGGAGAAGGCCACTTTCCGTTTTTTAGGCCCCAGCACCCGGACAGAGGAGAGAGGTACCACAGCAAGGAATCATGCGTCATGTCACCCACCACTGGAGAAGGCCACTATCAGTTATTTAGGCCCCAGCACCCAGACAGAGGAGAGAGATCCCACAGCAGAGAATAATGCGTCATATCACCCACCACTGGAGAAGCCCACTTTTTGTTATTTAGGCCACAGCACCCAGACAGAGGAGAGAGGTCCCACAGCAAGGAATAAGGCGTCATATCTCCCACCACTGGAGAAGGCCACTTTCAGGTATTTAGGCCCCAGCACCCAGACAGAGGAGAGAAGTCCCACAGCAAGGAATAAGGCGTCATAGCAACCACCACTGGAGAAGGCCACTTTCAGTTATTGAGGCCCCAGCAACCAGACAGAGGAGAGAGGTCCCACAGCAAGGACTAAGGCGTCGTTCAGTTATTTAGGCCCCAGCACTCAGACAGAAGAGAGAGGTCCTACAGCAGAGAATCATGCGTCATATAATCCACCACTGGAGAAGGCCACTTTCAGTTATTTAGGTCCAAGCACCCAGACAGAGGAGAAAGGTCCCACAGCAGAGAATCATGCATCATATCACCCACCACTGGAGAAGGCCACTTCCAGATATTTAGGCCCCAACACCCAGAAAGAGGAGAGAGGTCCCACAGCAGAGAATCAAGTGTCATATCACCCACCACTGGAGAAGGCCACTATCAGTTATTTAGGCCCCAGCACCCAGACAGAGGAGAGAGATCCCACAAAAGAGAATAATGCGTCATATCACCCACCACTGGAGAAGCCCACTTTCAGTAATTTAGGCCCCAGCACCCAGACAGAGGAGAGAGGTCCCACAGCAAGGAATAAGGCATCATATCACCCACTACTCGAGAAGGCCACTTTCAATTATTTAGGCCCCAGCACCCAGACAGAGATGAGAGGTCCCACAGCAAGGAATAAGGCGTCATATCACCCACCAGTGGAGAAGGCCACTTTCAGTTATTTAGGCCCCAGCACCCAGACAGAGGAGAGAAGTACCAGAGCAGAGAATCATGCATCATGTCACCCATTACTGAAGATGGCCACTTCCAAATATTTAGGCCCCAGCACCCAGACAGAGGAGAGAGTTCCCACAGCAGAGAATCATGCGTCATATCACCCACCACTGGAGATGGCCACTTTCAGTTATTTAGTCCCCAGCACCCAGACAGAGGAGAGAGATCCCACAGCAAGGAATAAGGCGTTATATCACCCACCAGTGGAGAAGGCCACTTTCAGTTATTTAGGCCCCAGCACCCAGACAGAGGAGAGAGGTCCCACAGCAGAGAATCATGCGTCATATCACCCACCACTGGAGAAGGCCACTTTCAGTTTTTTAGGCCCCAGCACCCGGACAGAGGAGAGAGGTACCACAGCAAGGATTCATGCGTCATATCACCCACCACTGGAGAAGGCCACTATCAGTTATTTAGGCCCCAGCACCGAGACAGAGGAGAGAGATCCCGCAGCAGAGAATAATGCGTCATATCACCCACCACTGGAGAAGCCCACTTTCAGTTATTTAGTCCCCAGCACCCAGACAGAGGAGAGAGGTCCCACAGCAAGGAATAAGGCGTCATATCACCCACCACTCGAGAAGGCCACTTTCAGTTATTTAGGCCCCAGCACCCAGACGGAGGAGAGAGGTCCCACAGCAAGGAATAAGGCATCATATCACCCACTACTCGAGAAGGCCACTTTCAGTTATTTAGTCCCAGCACCCAGACGGAGGAGAGAGGTCCCACAGCAAGGAATAAGGAGTTATATCACCCACCACTGGAGAAGGCCACTTTCGGTTATTTAGGCCCCAGCACCCAGAAAGAGGAGAGAGGTCCCATAGCACGGAATAAGGCGTCATTTCACCCACCACTGGAGAAGACGACTTTCAGTTATTTAGGCCCCAGCACCCAGTCAGAGGAGAGAGGTCCCACAGCAAGGAATTAGGCGTCATATCACCCACCACTGGAGAAAGATACTTTCAGTTATTTTGGTCCTAGCACCCAGTCAGAGGAGAGAGTTCCCACAGCAAGGAATAAGGCGTCATTTCAACCACTACTGGAGAAGGCCACTTTCAGTTATTTAGGCCTCAGCACCCAGTCAGAGGAGAGAGGTCCCACAGCAAAGAATCATATGTCATATCACCCACCACTGGAGAAGGCCACTTTCAGTTATTTGGGCCCCAGCACCCAGATAGAGGAGAGAGGTCCCACAGCAAGGAATCATGTGTCATATCACCCACCACTGGAGAAGGCCAGTTTCAGTTATTTAGGCCCCAGCACCCAGACAGAGGAGAGAGGTCCCACAGCAAGGAATCAGGCGTCATATCACCCTCCACTGGAGAAGGTCACTTTCAGTTATTTAGGCCCTAGCACCCAGACAGAGGAGAGAGGTCCCACAGCAAGGAATATGGCGTCATATCACCCACCACTGGAGAAGGCCACTTTTAGTTATTTAGGCCCCAGCACCCAGACAGAAGAGAGAGGTCCCACAGCAAGGAATAAGGCGTCATATCACCCACCACTGGAGAAGGCCACTTTCAGTTATTTAGGCCCCAGCACCCAGTCAGAGGAGAGAGGTCCTACAGCAAGGAATAAGGCGTAAATTCACCCACCACTGGAGAATGCCACTTTCAGTTATTTAGGCCCGAGCCCAGCACCCAGACAGAGGAGAGAGGTCCCACAGCAAGGAATCATACGTCATATCACCCACCACTGGAGAAGGCTACTTTCAGTTATTTAGGCCCCAGCACCCAGACAGAGGAGAGAGGTCCCACAGCAAGGAATCAGGCGTCGTATCATACTCCACTGGAGAAGGCCACTTTCAGTTATTTAGGCCCTAGCACCCAGACAGAGGAGAGAAGTCCCACAGCAAGGAATAAGGCGTCATATCACCCACCACTGGAGAAGGCCACTTTCAGTTATTTAGGCCCCAGCACCCAGACAGAAGAGAGAGGTCCCACAGCAAGGAATAAGGTGTCATATCACCCACCACTGGGGTAGGTCAATTTCAGTTATTTAGGCCCCAGCACCCAGACAGAGGAGAAAGGTCCCACAGCAGAGAATCATGCGTCATATCACCCACCCCTGGAGAAGGCCACTTTCAGTTATTTAGGCCCCAGCACCCAGAAAGAGGAGAGAGCTCCTACAGCAAGGAATAAGGCGTCATTTCACCAACCACTGGAGAAGACCACTTTCAGTTATTTAGGCCCCAGCACCCAGACAAAGGAGAGAGGTCCCACAGCAAGGAATATGGCATCATATCACCCACCACAGTTAAAGTATACTTTCAGTTATTTAGGCCCCAGCACCCAGACAGAGGAGAGAGGTCCCACAGCAAGGAATTAGGCGTCATATCACCCACCACTGGAGAAAGCCACTTTCAGTTATTTAGGCCCCAGCACCCAGTCAAAGGAGAGAGGTCCCACAGCAAGGAATATGGCATCATATCACCCACCACAGTTAAAGTATACTTTCAGTTATTTAGGCCCCAGCACCCAGACAGAGGAGAGAGGTCCCACAGCAAGGAATTAGTCATCATATCACCCACCACTAGAGATGACCACTGTTAGTTATTTAGGCCCCAGCACCCTACAGAGGAGAGAGGTCCCACAGCAAGGAATAAGGCGTCAATCACCCACCACTGGAGAATGATACTTTCAGTTATTTAGGCCCCAGCACCCAGACAGAGGAGAGAGGTCCCACAGAAGAGAAACATGCGTCATATTACCCACCACTGAAGAAGGCCACTTTCAGTTATTTAGGCCCCAGCACCCAGAGGAGAGAGGTCCCACAGCAAGGAATAAGGCGTCATATCACCCACCACTGGAGAAGGCCACATTCAGTTATTTAGGCCCCAGCGCCCAGACAGAGGAGAGAGGTCCACAGCAGAGAATCATGCGTCATTTTACCCACCACTGGAAAAGGCCACTTTCAGTTATTTAGGCCCCAGCACCCAGACAGAGGAGAGAGGTCCCACAGCAGAGAATCATGCTTCATATCACCCACCACTGGAAAAGGCCACTTTCAATTATTTAGGCCCCAGCACCCAGACAGCGGAGAGAGGTCCCTCAGCAAGGGATAAGGCGTCATTTCACCCACCACTGGAGAAGGCCACTTTCAGTTATTTAGGCCCCAGCACCCAGTCTGAAGAGAGAGGTCCCACAGCAAGGAATTAGGCGTCATATCACCCACCACTGGAGAAAGCCACTTTAAGCTATTTAGGCCCCAGTACCCAGACAGAGGAGAGAGGTCCCACAGCACTGAATATGGCGTCATATCACCCACCACTGGAGAAGGCCACTTCCAGAAATTTAGGCCCCATCAACCAGACAGAGGAGAGAGGTCCAACAGCACGGACTAAGGCGTCATATCACCCACCCCTGAAGAAGGCCACTTTCAGTTATTTAGGCCCCATCACCCATACAGAAGAGAGAGGTCCTACAGCAGAGAATCATGCGTCATATCACCCACCACTGGAGAAGGCCACTTTCAGTTGTTTAGGCGCCAGCACCCGGACAGAGGAGAGAGGTCCCACAGCAAGGAATAAGGCGACATATCACCACCCACTAGAAAAGGCCACTTTCGATTATTTAGGCCCCAGCACCCAGACAGAGGAGAGAGGTCAAACAGCAAGGAATAAGGCGTCATATCATCCTCCACTGGAGAAAGCCACTTCCAGAAATTTAGGTCCCAGCAACCAGACAGAGGAGAGTGGTCCCACAGCAAGGAATAAGGCGTCATATCACTCACCCCTGAAGAAGGCCACTTTCAGATATTTAGGCCCCAACACCCAGACAGAAGAGAGAGGTCCTACAGCAGAGAATCATGCGTTATATCACCCACCACTGGAGAAGGCCACTTTCAGTTTTTTAGGTCCAAGCACCCAGACAGAGGAGAGAGGTCCCACAGTAAGGAATAAGGTGTCATATCACCCACCACTGGAGAAGGCCACTTTCAGTTATTTAGGCCCCAGCACACAGACATAGGAGAGAGTTCCCACAGCAGAGAATCATGCGTCATATCACCCACCACTGGAGAAGGCCACTTTCATTTATTTCGGCCCCAGCACCCAGACAGACGAGAGAGGTCCCACAGCAAGGAATACGGCGTCATATCACCCATCACTGGATAAGGCCACTTTCAGTTATTTAGGCCCCAGCACCCGGAAAGAGGAGAGAGGTCCCACAGCAAGGAATAAGGCGTCATAGCACCCCCCACTGGAAAAGGCCACTTTCAGTTATTTAGGCCCCAGCACCAAGACAGAGGATAGAGGTCCCACAGCAAGGAATAAGGCGTCATATCATCCACCACTGGAGAAGGCCACTTCCAGATATTTAGGCGCCAGCAACCAGACAGAGGACAGAGGTCCGACAGCAAGGACTAAGGCGTCATCTCATCCACCACTGGAGAAGGCCACTTTCAGTTATTTAGGCCCCAGCACCCAGACAGAGGAGAAAGGTCCCACAGCAAGGAATTAGGCGTCATTTCACCCACCACTGGAGAAAGGCACTTTCAGCTATTTAGGCCCCACTACCCAGACAGAGGAGAGAGGTCCCACAGCACTAAATATGGCGTCATATCACCCACCACTGGAGAAGGCCACTTCCAGATATTTAGGCCCCAGCAACCAGACATAGGAGAGAGGTCCAACAGCACGGACTAAGGCGTCATATTACCCACCCCTGAAGAAGGCCACTTTCAGTTATTTAGGCCCCAGCACCCAGACAGCAGAGAGAGGTCCTACAGCAGAGAATCATGCGTCATATCACCCACCACTAGAGAAGGCCACTTTCAGTTATTTAGGTCCAAGCACACAGACAGAGGAGAGAGGTCCCACAGCAAGGAATAAGGCGTCATATCACCCACCACTGAAGAAGGCCACTTTCAGTTATTTAGGCCCCAGCACCCAGACAGAGGAGAGAGTTCCCACAGCAGAGAATCATGTGTCATATCACCCACCACTGGAGAAGGCCACTTTCAGTTATTTAGGCCCCAGCACCCAGACAGAGGAGAGAGGTCCCACAGCAGAGAATCATGCGTCATATCACCCACCACTGGAGAAGGCCACTTTCAGTTATTTAGGCCCCAGCACCCAGACAGAGGAGAAAGGTCCCACAGCAGAGAATCATGCGTCATATCACCCACCCCTGGAGAAGGCCACTTTCAGTTATTTAGGCCCCAGCACCCAGAAAGAGGAGAGAGCTCCTACAGCAAGGAATAAGGCGTCATTTCACCAACCACTGGAGAAGACCACTTTCAGTTATTTAGGCCCCAGCACCCAGACAAAGGAGAGAGGTCCCAAAGAAAGGAATTCGACGTCATATCACCCACCATTGGAGAAGGCCACTTTTAGTTAATTAGGCCCCAGCACCCGACAGAGGAGAGAGGTCCCACAGCAAGGAATTAGGCGTCATATCACCCACCACTGGAGAAAGCCACTTTCAGTTATTTAGGCCCCAGCACCCAGACAAAGGAGAGAGGTCCCACAGCAAGGAATATGGCATCATATCACCCACCACAGTTAAAGTATACTTTCAGTTATTTAGGCCCCAGCACCCAGACAGAGGAGAGAGGTCCCACAGCAAGGAATTAGTCATCATATCACCCACCACTAGAGATGACCACTGTTAGTTATTTAGGCCCCAGCACCCTACAGAGGAGAGAGGTCCCACAGCAAGGAATAAGGCGTCAATCACCCACCACTGGAGAATGATACTTTCAGTTATTTAGGCCCCAGCACCCAGACAGAGGAGAGAGGTCCCACAGAAGAGAAACATGCGTCATATTACCCACCACTGAAGAAGGCCACTTTCAGTTATTTAGGCCCCAGCACCCAGAGGAGAGAGGTCCCACAGCAAGGAATAAGGCGTCATATCACCCACCACTGGAGAAGGCCACATTCAGTTATTTAGGCCCCAGCGCCCAGACAGAGGAGAGAGGTCCACAGCAGAGAATCATGCGTCATTTTTCCCACCACTGGAAAAGGCCACTTTCAGTTATTTAGGCCCCAGCACCCAGACAGAGGAGAGAGGTCCCACAGCAGAGAATCATGCGTCATATCACCCACCAATGGAAAAGGCCACTTTCAATTATTTAGGCCCCAGCACCCAGACAGAGGAGAGAGGTCCCTCAGCAAGGGATAAGGCGTCATTTCACCCACCACTGGAGAAGGCCACTTTCAGTTATTTAGGCCCCAGCACCCAGTCTGAAGAGAGAGGTCCCACAGCAAGGAATTAGGCGTCATATCACCCACCACTGGAGAATGCCACTTTAAGCTATTTAGGCCCCAGTACCCAGACAGAGGAGAGAGGTCCCACAGCACTTAATATTGCGTCATATCACCCACCACTGGAGAAGGCCACTTCCAGAAATTTAGGCCCCATCAACCAGACAGAGGAGAGAGGTCCAACAGCACGGACTAAGGCGTCATATCACCCACCCCTGAAGAAGGCCACTTTCAGTTATTTAGGCCCCATCACCCATACAGAAGAGAGAGGTCCTACAGCAGAGAATCATGCGTCATATCACCCACCACTGGAGAAGGCCACTTTCAGTTGTTTAGGCGCCAGCACCCGGACAGAGGAGAGAGGTCCCACAGCAAGGAATAAGGCGACATATCACCACCCACTAGAAAAGGCCACTTTCGATTATTTAGGCCCCAGCACCCAGACAGAGGAGAGAGGTCAAACAGCAAGGAATAAGGCGTCATATCATCCTCCACTGGAGAAAGCCACTTCCAGAAATTTAGGTCCCAGCAACCAGACAGAGGAGAGTGGTCCCACAGCAAGGAATAAGGCGTCATATCACTCACCCCTGAAGAAGGCCACTTTCAGATATTTAGGCCCCAGCACCCAGACAGAAGAGAGAGGTCCTACAGCAGAGAATCATGCGTTATATCACCCACCACTGGAGAAGGCCACTTTCAGTTTTTTAGGTCCAAGCACCCAGACAGAGGAGCGAGGTCCCACAGCAAGGAATAAGGCGTCATATCACCCACCACTGGAGAAGGCCACTTTCAGTTATTTAGGCCCCAGCACACAGACATAGGAGAGAGTTCCCACAGCAGAGAATCATGCGTCATATCACCCACCACTGAAGAAGGCCACCTTCAGTTATTTAGGCCCCAGCACCCAGACAGAGGAGAGAGGTCCCACAGCAAGGAATATGGCATCATATCACCCACCACTGGAGAAGGCCACTTTCAGTTATTTAGTCCCTAGCACCCAGAAAGAGGAGAGAGGTCCCACAGCACGGAATAAGGCGTCATTTCACCCACCACTGGAGAAGACCACTTTCAGTAATTTAGGACCCAGCACCCAGTCAGAGGAGAGAGGTCCCACAGCAAGGAATTAGGCGTCATATCACCCACCACTGGAGAAAGCCACTTTCAGTTATTTAGGCCCTAGCACCCAGTCAGAGGAGAGAGGTCTCACAGCAAGAAATAATGCGTCAATTCACCCAGCACTGGAGAAGGCCACTTTTAGTTATTTGGGCCCCATCACCCAGACAGAGGAGAGAGGTCCCACAGCAAGGAATCAGGCGTCATATCACCCTCCACTGGAGAAGGTCACTTTCAGTTATTTAGGCCCTTGCACCCAGACTGAGGAGAGAGGTCCCACAGCAAGGAATAAGGCGTCATATCACCCACCACTGGAGATGGCCACTTTTAGTTATTTAGGCCCCAGCACACAGACAGAAGAGAGAGGTCCCACAGCAAGGAATAAGGCGTCATATCACCCACCACTGGAGAAGGTCACTTTCAGTTATTTAGGCCCCAGCACCCAGACAGAGGAGAGAGGTCCCACAGCAGAGAATCATGCGTCATATCACCCACCACTGGAGAAGGCCACTTTCAGTTATTTTGGCCCTAGCACCCAGACAGAGGAGAGAGGTCCCACAGCAAGGAATTAGGCGTCATATCACCCACCACTGGAGAAGGCCACTTTTAGTTATTTTGGCCTCAGCCCAGCACCCAGACAGAGGAGAGAGGTCCCACAGCAAGGAATCATGCATCATATCACCCAACACTGGAGAAGGCCACTTTCAGTTATTTAGGCCCCAGCACCCAGACAGAGGAGAGAGGTCCCACAGCAAGGAAACATGCGTCATATCACACTCCACTGGAGAAGGCCACTTTCAGTTATTTAGGCCCCATCACCCATACAGAAGAGAGAGGTCCTACAGCAGAGAATCATGCGTCATATCACCCACCACTGGAGAAGGCCACTTTCAGTTGTTTAGGCGCCAGCACCCGGACAGAGGAGAGAGGTCCCACAGCAAGGAATAAGGCGACATATCACCACCCACTAGAAAAGGCCACTTTCGATTATTTAGGCCCCAGCACCCAGACAGAGGAGAGAGGTCAAACAGCAAGGAATAAGGCGTCATATCATCCTCCACTGGAGAAAGCCACTTCCAGAAATTTAGGTCCCAGCAACCAGACAGAGGAGAGTGGTCCCACAGCAAGGAATAAGGCGTCATATCACTCACCCCTGAAGAAGGCCACTTTCAGATATTTAGGCCCCAGCACCCAGACAGAAGAGAGAGGTCCTACAGCAGAGAATCATGCGTTATATCACCCACCACTGGAGAAGGCCACTTTCAGTTTTTTAGGTCCAAGCACCCAGACAGAGGAGAGAGGTCCCACAGCAAGGAATAAGGCGTCATATCACCCACCACTGGAGAAGGCCACTTTCAGTTATTTAGGCCCCAGCACACAGACATAGGAGAGAGTTCCCACAGCAGAGAATCATGCGTCATATCACCCACCACTGGAGAAGGCCACCTTCAGTTATTTAGGCCCCAGCACCCAGACAGAGGAGAGAGGTCCCACAGCAGAGAATCATGCGTTATATCACCCACCAATGGAGAAGGCCACTTTCATTTATTTCGGCCCCAGCACCCAGACAGACGAGAGAGGTCCCACAGCAAGGAATACGGCGTCATATCACCCATCACTGGATAAGGCCACTTTCAGTTATTTAGGCCCCAGCACCCGGAAAGAGGAGAGAGGTCCCACAGCAAGGAATAAGGCGTCATATCACCCACCACTGGAAAAGGCCACTTTCAGTTATTTAGGCCCCAGCACCAAGACAGAGGATAGAGGTCCCACAGCAAGGAATAAGGCGTCATATCATCCACCACTGGAGAAGGCCACTTCCAGATATTTAGGCGCCAGCAACCAGACAGAGGACAGAGGTCCGACAGCAAGGACTAAGGCGTCATCTCACCCACCACTGGAGAAGGCCACTTTCAGTTATTTAGGCCCCAGCACCCAGACAGAGGAGAAAGGTCCCACAGCAAGGAATTAGGCGTCATTTCACCCACCACTGGAGAAAGGCACTTTCAGCTATTTAGGCCCCACTACCCAGACAGAGGAGAGAGGTCCCACAGCACTAAATATGGCGTCATATCACCCACCACTGGAGAAGGCCACTTCCAGATTTTTAGGCCCCAGCAACCAGACATAGGAGAGAGGTCCAACAGCACGGACTAAGGCGTCATATTACCCACCCCTGAAGAAGGCCACTTTCAGTTATTTAGGCCCCAGCACCCAGACAGCAGAGAATCATGCGTCATATCACCCACCACTAGAGAAGGCCACTTTCAGTTATTTAGGTCCAAGCACACAGACAGAGGAGAGAGGTCCCACAGCAAGGAATAAGGCGTCATATCACCCACCACTGAAGAAGGCCACTTTCAGTTATTTAGGCCCCAGCACCCAGACAGAGGAGAGAGTTCCCACAGCAGAGAATCATGTGTCATATCACCCACCACTGGAGAAGGCCACTTTCAGTTATTTAGGCCCCAGCACCCAGACAGAGGAGAGAGGTCCCACAGCAGAGAATCATGCGTCATATCACCCACCACTGGAGAAGGCCACTTTCAGTTATTTAGGCCCCAGCACCCAGACAGAGGAGAGAGTTCGCACAGCAAGGAATCATGCGTGATATCACCCACCACTGGAGAAGGCTACTTTCAGTTATATAGGCCCCAGCACCCAGAAAGAGGAGAGAGGTCCTACATCAAGGAATATGGCGTCATTTTACCCACCACTGGAGAAGAACACTTTCAGTTATTTAGGCCCCAGCACCCAGTCAGAGGAGAGAGGTCCCACAGCAAGGAATTAGGCGTCATTTCACCCACCACTGGAGAAGGCCACTTTCAGTTATTTAGGCCCCAGCACCCAGACAGAGGAGAGAGGTCCCACAGCAAGGAATATGGCATCATATCACCCACCACTGGAGAAGGCCACTTTCAGTTATTTAGTCCCTAGCACCCAGAAAGAGGAGAGAGGTCCCACAGCACGGAATAAGGCGTCATTTCACCCACCACTGGAGAAGACCACTTTCAGTAATTTAGGACCCAGCACCCAGTCAGAGGAGAGAGGTCCCACAGCAAGGAATTAGGCGTCATATCACCCACCACTGGAGAAAGCCACTTTCAGTTATTTAGGCCCTAGCACCCAGTCAGAGGAGAGAGGTCTCACAGCAAGAAATAATGCGTCAATTCACCCAGCACTGGAGAAGGCCACTTTTAGTTATTTGGGCCCCATCACCCAGACAGAGGAGAGAGGTCCCACAGCAAGGAATCAGGCGTCATATCACCCTCCACTGGAGAAGGTCACTTTCAGTTATTTAGGCCCTTGCACCCAGACTGAGGAGAGAGGTCCCACAGCAAGGAATAAGGCGTCATATCACCCACCACTGGAGATGGCCACTTTTAGTTATTTAGGCCCCAGCACACAGACAGAAGAGAGGTCCCACAGCAAGGAATAAGGCGTCATATCACCCACCACTGGAGAAGGTCACTTTCAGTTATTTAGGCCCCAGCACCCAGACAGAGGAGAGAGGTCCCACAGCAGAGAATCATGCGTCATATCACCCACCACTGGAGAAGGCCACTTTCAGTTATTTTGGCCCTAGCACCCAGACAGAGGAGAGAGGTCCCACAGCAAGGAATTAGGCGTCATATCACCCACCACTGGAGAAGGCCACTTTCAGTTATTTAGTCCCCAGCACCCAGACAGAGGAGAGAGGTCCCACAGCAAGGAATAAGGCGTCATATCACCCCCCACTGGAGAAGGCCACTTTCAGTTATTTAGGCCCCAGCACCCAGATAGAGGAGAGAGATCCCACAGCAGAGAATCATGCGTCATATCACCCACCACTGGAGAAGGCCACTTCGAGATATTTAGACCCCAGCAACCAGTCAGAGGAGAGAGGTCCCACAGCAAGGAATTAGGCGTCATATCACCCACCACTGGAGAAAGCCACTTTCAGTTATTTAGGCCCCAGCACCCAGACAAAGGAGAGAGGTCCCAAAGAAATTAATTAGACTTCATATCACCCACCACTGGAGAAGGCCACTTTTAGTTAATTAGGCCCTAGCACCCGACAGAGGAGAGATGTCCCACAGCAAGGAATAAGGCGTCATATCACCCACGACTGGAAAAGGCCACTTTGCAGATATTTAGGCCCCAGCAAACAGACAGATGAGAACGGTCCAACAGCAAGGACTAAGGCGTCATATAACCCACCATTGGAGATGGCCACTTTCAGTTATTTAGGCCCCAGCACCCAGACAAAGGAGAGAGGTCCCACAGCAAGGAATATGGCGTCATATCACCCACCACAGGAAAAGGATACTCTCAGTTATTTAGGCCCCAGCACCCAGACAGAGGAGAGAGGTCCCACAGCAAGGAATTAGTCATCATATCACCCACCACTAGAGGTGGCCACTGTTAGTTATTTAGGCCCCAGCACCCGACAGAGGAGAGAGGTCCCACAGCAAGGAATAAGGCGTCAATCACCCACCACTGGAGAATGATACTTTCAGTTATTTAGACCCCAGCACCCAGACAGAGGAGAGAGGTCCCACAGAAGAGAAACATGCGTCATATAACCCACCACTGAAGAAGGCCACTTTCAGTTATTTAGGCCCCAGCACCCAGAGGAGAGAGGTCCCACAGCAAGGAATATGGCGTCATATCACCCACCACTGGAGAAGGCCACATTCAGTTATTTAGGCCCCAGCGCCCAGACAGAGGAGAGAGGTCCACAGCAGAGAATCATGCGTCATATTACCCACCACTGGAAAAGGCCACTTTCAGTTATTTAGGCCCCAGCACCCAGACAGAGGAGAGAGGTCCCACAGCAGAGAATCATGCGTCATATCACCCACCACTGGAAAAGGCCACTTTCAATTATTTAGGCCCCAGCACCCAGACAGAGGAGAGAGGTCCCTCAGCAAGGAATAAGGCGTCATTTCACCCACCACTGGAGAAGGCCACTTTCAGTTATTTAGGCCCCAGCACCCAGTCTGAAGAGAGAGGTCCCACAGCAAGGAATTAGGCGTCATATCACCCACCACTGGAGAAGGTCACTTTCAGTTATTTAGGCCCCAGCACCCAGACAGAGGAGAGAGGTCCCACAGCAGAGAATCATGCGTCATATCACCCACCACTGGAGAAGGCCACTTTCATTTATTTAGGCCCCAGCACCCAGTCAGAGGAGAGAGGTCCCACAGCAAGGAATAAGGCGTCAATTCACCCACCACTGGAGAAGTCCACTTTCAGTTATTTTGGCCCCAGCCCAGCACCCAGACAGAGGAGATAGATCCCACAGCAAGGAATCATGCGTCATATCACCCACCACTGGAGAAGGCCACTTTCAGTTATTTAGGCCCCAGCACCCAGACAGAGGAGAGAGGTCCCACAGCAAGGAATCAGGCGTGATATCACACTCCACTGGAGACAGCCACTTTCAGTTTTTTAGGCCATAGCACCCAGACAGAGGAGAGAGGTCCCACAGCAAGGAATAAGGCGTCATATCACCCATCACTGGAGAAGGCCACTTTCAGTTATTTAGGCCCCAGCACCCAGACAGAAGAGAGAGGTCCCACAGCAAGGAATAAGGCGTCATATCACCCACCACTGGAGAAGGTCACTTTCAGTTATTTAGGCCCCAGCACCCAGACAGAGGAGAGAGGTCCCACAGCAGAGAATCATGCGTCATATCACCCACCACTGGAGAAGGCCACTTTCAGTTATTTAGGCCCCAGCACCCAGACAGAGGAGAGAGTTCGCACAGCAAGGAATCATGCGTGATATCACCCACCACTGGAGAAGGCTACTTTCAGTTATTTAGGCCCCAGCACCCAGAAAGAGGAGAGAGGTCCTACAGCAAGGAATAAGGCGTTATTTCACCCACCACTGGAGAAGGCCACTTTCAGTTATTTAGGCCCCAGCACCCAGACAGAGGAGAGAGGTCCCACAGCAAGGAATCAGGCGTCATATCACCCTCCACTGGAGAAGGTCACTTTTAGTTATTTAGGCCCTAGCACCCAGACAGAGGAGAGAGGTCCCACAGCAAGGAATAAGGCGTCATATCACCCACCACTGGAGAAGGCCACTTTTGGTTATTTAGGCCCCAGCACCCAGACAGAAGAGAGAGGTCCTACAGCAAGGAATAAGGCGTCATATCACCTGCTGGGGCCTAAACAACTGAAAGTGGCCTTTTCCAGTGGTGGGTGATATGATGCCTTATTCCATGCTGTGCGACCTTTCTCCGCTGTCTGGGTGCTGGGGCCTAAATAACTGAAAGTGGCCTTCTCCAGTGGTGGGTGATATGACGCCTTATTCCTTGTTGTGGGACCACTCTACTCTGTCTGGGTGCTGGGGCCTAAATAACTGAAAGTGGCCTTCTCCAGTGGTGGGTGATATGATGCCTTATTCCTTGCTGTGGGACCTCTCTCCTCTGTCTCGGTGCTGGGGACTAAGTAACTGAAAGTGGCCTTTTCCAGAGGTAGGTGATATGAAGCCTTATTCCTTGCTGTGGGACCTCTCTTCTCTTTCTGGGTGATGAGGCCTAAATAACTGAAAGTGGCCTTCTCCAGTGGTGGGTGATATGATGCCTTATTCCTTGCTGTGGGACCTCTCTCCTGTCTCGGTGCTGGGGACTAAGAAACTGAAAGTGGCCTTTCCAGTGGTAGGTGATATGAAGCCTTATTCCTTGCTGTGGGACCTCTCCTCTGTCTGGGTGATGGGGCCTAAATAACTGAAAGTGGCCTTTCCAGTGGTGGGTGATATGACGCATGATTCTCTGCTGAGGACCTCTCTCCTCTGTCTGGGTACTGAGGCCTAAATACCTCAAAGTGGCCTTCTCCAGTGGTAGGTGATATGACGCCTTATTCCTTGCTGTGGGACCTCTAATCTGTCTGGGTTCTGGGACCTAAATAACTGAAAGTGGCCTTCTCCAGTGATGGGTGATATGACGCATTATTCTCTGCTGTGGGACCTCTCTCTCTGTCTAGATGCTGGGGCCTAAATAACTGAAAGTGGCCTTCTACAGTGGTGGTTGAAATGACGCCTTATTCCTTGCTGTGGGACCTCTCTCTCTGTCTGGGAGCTGGGGCCTAAATAACTGAAAGTGGCCTACTCCAGTGGGGGTGATATGAAGCATGATTCTCTGCTGTGGGACCTCTCTCCTCTGTCTGGGTGCTGGGGCCTAAATAAGTGAAAGTGGCCTTCTCCAGTGGTGGGTGATATGACGCCTTATTCCCTTGCTGTGGGACCTCTCTCCTCTGTCTGGGTGCTGGGGCCTAAATAACTGAAAGTGGCCTTCTCCAATGGTGGGTGATATAACGCATGATTCTCTGCTGTGGGACCTCTCTCCTCTGTCTGGGTGCTGGGGCCTAAATAACTGAAAGTGGCCTTCTCAGTGGTGGGTGATATGACGCCTTATTCCTTGCTGTGGGACCTCTCTCCTCTGTCTGGGTGCTGGGGCCTAAATAACTGAAAGTGGCCTTCTCCAGTGGTGGGTGATATGACGCCTGATTCTCTGCTGTGGGACCTCTCTCCTCTGTCTGGGTGCTGGGGCCTAAATAACTGAAAATGGCCTTCTCCAGTGGTGGGTTATATGACGCCTTATTCCTTGCTGTGGGACCTCTCTCCTCTGTCTGGGTGCTGGGGCCTAAATAACTGAAAGTGGCCTTCTCCAGTGATGGGTGATATGACGCATTATTCTCTGCTGTGGGACCTCTCTCCTCTGTCTGGATGCTGGGGCCTAAATAACTGAAAGTGGCCTTCTCCAGTGGTGGTTGAAATGACGCACTTATTCCTTGCTGTGGGACCTCTCTCCTCTGTCTGGGTGCTGGGGCCTAAATAACTGAAAGTGGCCTACTCCAGTGGTGGGTGATATGAGCATGATTCTCTGCTGTGGGACCTCTCTCTCTGTCTAGATGCTGGGGCCTAAATAACTGAAAGTGGCCTTCTCCAGTGGTGGGTGATATGACGCCTTATTCCTTGCTGTGGGACCTCTCTCTCTGTCTGGGTGCTGGGGCCTAAATAACTGAAAGTGGCCTTCTCCAGTGGTGGGTGATATGACGCCTTATTCCTTGCTGTGGGACCTCTCTCCTCTGTCTGGGTGCTGGGGCCTAAATAACTGAAAGTGGCCTTCTCCAGTGGTGGGTGATATGATGCCTGATTCTCTGCTGTGTGACCTCTCTCCTCTGTCTGGGTGCTGGGGCCTAAATAATTGAAAGTGGCCTTCTCCAGTGGTGGGTGATATGACGCCTGATTCTCTGCTGTGTGACCTCTCTCCTCTGTCTGGGTGCTCGGCCTAAATAACTGAAAGTGGCCTTCTCCAGTGGTGGGTGATATGACGTCTGATTCTCTGCTGTGGGACCTCTCTCCTCTGTGTGGGTTTTGGGGCCTAAATACCTCAAAGTGGCCTTCTCCAGTGGTAGGTGATATGACGCCTTATTCCTTGCTGTGGGACCTCTCTCCTCTGTCTGGGAGCTGGGGCGTAAATAACTGAAAGTGGCCTTCTCCAGTGGTGGGTGATATTACGCCTTATTCCTTGCTGTGGGACCTCTCTCCTCTGTCTGGGTGCTGGGGCCTAAATAACTGAAAGTGGCCTTCTCCAATGGTGGGTGATATTATGCATGATTCTGTGCTGTGGGACCTCTCTCCTCTGTCTGGGTGCTGGGGCCTAAATAACTGAAAGTGGCCTTTTCCAGTGGTGGGTGATATGATGCCTTATTCCTTGCTGTGCGACCTTTCTCCGCTGTCTGGGTGCTGGGGCCTAAATAACTGAAAGTGGCCTTCTCCAGTGGTGGGTGATATGACGCCTTATTCCTTGTTGTGGGACCACTCTACTCTGTCTGGGTGCTGGGGCCTAAATAACTGAAAGTGGCCTTCTCCAGTGGTGGGTGATATGATGCCTTATTCCTTGCTGTGGGACCTCTCTCCTCTGTCTCGGTGCTGGGGACTAAGTAACTGAAAGTGTCCTTTTCCAGTGGTAGGTGATATGAAGCCTTATTCCTTGCTGTGGGACCTCTCTTCTCTGTCTGGGTGATGGGGCCTAAATAACTGAAAGTGGCCTTTTCCAGTTGTGGGTGATATGACGCATGATTCTCTGCTGAGGGACCTCTCTCCTCTGTCTGGGTACTGGGGCCTAAATACCTCAAAGTGGCCTTCTCCAGTGGTAGGTGATATGACGCCTTATTCCTTGCTGTGGGACCTCTCTAATCTGTCTGGGTTCTGGGGCCTAAATAACTGAAAGTGGCCTTCTCCAGTGATGGGTGATATGACGCATTATTCTCTGCTGTGGGACCTCTCTCCTCTGTCTAGATGCTGGGGCCTAAATAACTGAAAGTGGCCTTCTCCAGTGGTGGTTGAAATGACGCCTTATTCCTTGCTGTGGGACCTCTCTCCTCTGTCTGGGTGCTGGGGCCTAAATAACTGAAAGTGGCCTACTCCAGTGGGGGTGATATAAAGCATGATTCTCTGCTGTGGGACCTCTCTCCTCTGTCTGGGTGCTGGGGCCTAAATAAGTGAAAGTGGCCTTCTCAGTGGTGTGTGATATGACGCCTTATTCCTTGCTGTGGGACCTCTCTCCTCTGTCTGGGTGCTGGGGCCTAAATAACTGAAAGCGGCCTTCTCCAATGGTGGGTAATATAACGCATGATTCTCTGCTGTGGGACCTCTCCTCTGTCTTGGTGCTGGGGCCTAAATAAATGAAAGTGGCCTTATCCAGTGGTGGGTGAAATGACGCCTTATTCCTTGCTGTGGGACCTCTCTCCTCTGTCTGGGTGCTGGGGCCTAAATAACTGAAAGTGGCCTTCTCCAGTGGTGGGTGATATGACGCCTGATTCTCTGCTGTGTGACTCTCTCCTCTTTCTGGGTGCTGGGGCCTAAAAAAATGAAAATGGCCTTCTCCAGTGGTGGGTTATATGACGCCTTATTCCTTGCTGTGGGACCTCTCTCCTCTGTCTGGGTGCTGGGGCCTAAATAACTGAAAGTGGCCTTCTCCAGTGGTGGGTGATATTATGCATGATTCTTGCAGTGGGACCTCTGTCCTCTATCTTGGTGCTGGGGCCTAAATAACTGAAAGCGGCCTTCTCCAGTGGTGGGTGATATGACGCATGATTCTCTGCTGTGGGACCTCTCTCCTCTGTCTGGGTGCTGGGGCCTAAATAACTGAAACTGGCCTTCTCCAGTGGTGGGTGATATGACGCCTTATTCCTTGTTGTGGGACCTCTCTACTCTGTCTGGGTGCTGGGGCCTAAATAACTGAAAGTGGCCTTCTCCAGTGGTGGGTGATATTATGCATGATTCTGTGCTGTGGGACCTCTCTCCTCTGTCTGGTTGCTGGGCCTAAAAACCTGAAAGTGGCCTTCTCCAGTGGTGGGTGATATGATGCCTTATTCCTTGCTGTGTGACCTCTCTCCTCTGTCTGGGTGCTGGGGCCTAAATAACTGAAAGTGGCCTTCTCCAGTGGTGGGTGATATGATGCATGATTCTCTGCTGTGGGACCTCTCTCCTCTGTGTGGGTACTGGGGCCTAAATACCTCAAAGTGGCATTCTCCAGTGGTGGGTGATATGACGCCTTATTCCTTGCTGTGGGACCTCTCTCCTCTGTCTGGGAGCTGGGGCGTAAATAACTGAAAGTGGCCTTCTCCAGTGGTGGGTGATATTACGCCTTATTCCTTGCTGTGGGACCTCTCTCCTCTGTGTGGGTGCTGGGGCCTAAATAACTGAAAGTGGCCTTCTCCAATGGTGGGTGATATTATGCATGATTCTGTGCTGTGGGACCTCTCTCCTCTGTCTGGGTGCTGGGGCCTAAATAACTGAAAGTGGCCTTTTCCAGTGGTGGGTGATATGATGCCTTATTCCTTGCTGTGCGACCTTTCTCCGCTGTCTGGGTGCTGGGGCCTAAATAACTGAAAGTGGCCTTCTCCAGTGGTGGGTGATATGACGCCTTATTCCTTGTTGTGGGACCACTCTACTCTGTCTGGGTGCTGGGGCCTAAATAACTGAAAGTGGCCTTTCCAGTGGTGGGTGATATGATGCCTTATTCCTTGCTGTGGGACCTCTCTCTCTGTCTCGGTGCTGAGGACTAAGTAACTGAAAGTGGCCTTTTCCAGTAGTAGGTGATATGAAGCCTTATTCCTTGCTGTGGGACCTCTCTCTCTCTGTCTGGGTGATGGGGCCTAAATAACTGAAAGTGGCCTTTTCCAGTGGTGGGTGATATGACGCATGATTCTCTGCTGAGGGACCTCTCTCTCTGTCTGGGTACTGGGGCCTAAATACCTCAAAGTGGCCTTCTCCAGTGGTAGGTGATATGACGCCTTATTCCTTGCTGTGGGACCTCTCTAATCTGTCCGGGTTCTGGGGCCTAAATAACTGAAAGTGGCCTTCTCCAGTGATGGGTGATATGACGCATTATTCTCTGCTGTGGGACCTCTCTCCTCTGTCTAGATGCTGGGGCCTAAATAACTGAAAGTGGCCTTCTCCAGTGGTGGTTGAAATGACGCCTTATTCCTTGCTGTGGGACCTCTCTCCTCTGTCTGGGTGCTGGGGCCTAAATAACTGAAAATGGCCTACTCCAGTGGGGGGTGATATAAAGCATGATTCTCTGCTGTGGGACCTCTCTCCTCTGTCTAGATGCTGGGGCCTAAATAACTGAAAGTGGCCTTCTCCAGTGGTGGTTGAAATGACGCCTTATTCCTTGCTGTGGGACCTCTCTCCTCTGTCTTGGTGCTGGGGCCTAAATAACTGAAAGTGGCCTTCTCCAGTGGTGGGTGATATGACGCCTTATTCCTTGCTGTGGGACCTCTCTCCTCTGTCTGGGTGCTGGGGCCTAAATAATTGAAAGTGGCCTTCTCCAGTGGTGGGTGATATGACGCCTGATTCTGTGCTGTGTGACCTCTCTCCTCTTTCTGGGTGCTGGGGCCTAAAAAACTGAAAATGGCCTTCTCCAGTGGTGGGTTATATGACGCCTTATTCCTTGCTGTGGGACCTCTCTCCTCTGTCTGGGTGCTGGGGCCTAAATAACTGAAAGTGGCCTTCTCCAGTGGTGGGTGATATTATGCATGATTCTGTGCAGTGGGACCTCTGTCCTCTGTCTGGGTTGCTGGGGCCTAAAAACCTGAAAGTGGCCTTCTCCAGTGGTGGGTGATATGATGCCTTATTCCTTGCTGTGGGACCTCTCTCCTCTGTCTGCGGTGCTGGGGCCTAAATAACTGAAAGTGGCCTTCTCCAGTGGTGGGTGATATGATGCCTTATTCCTTGCTGTGGGACCTCTCTCCTCTATCTTGGTGCTGGGGCCTAAATAACTGAAAGCGGCCTTCTCCAGTGGTGGGTGATATGACGCATGATTCTCTGCTGTGGGACCTCTCTCCTCTGTCTGGGTGCTGGGGCCTAAATAAATGATACTGGCCTTCTCCAGTGGTGGGTGATAAGACGCCTTATTCCTTGCTATGGGACCTCTCTCCTCTGTCTGGGTGCTGGGGCCTAAATAACTGAAAGTGGCCTTCTCCAGTGATGGGTGATATGACGCATTATTCTCTGCTGTGGGACCTCTCTCCTCTGTCTAGGTGCTGGGGCCTAAATAACTGAAAGTGGCCTTCTACAGTGGTGGTTGAAATGACGCCTTATTCCTTGCTGTGGGACCTCTCTCCTCTGTCTGGGAGCTGGGGCCTAAATAACTGAAAGTGGCCTACTCCAGTGGGGGGTGATATAAAGCATGATTCTCTGCTGTGGGACCTCTCTCCTCTGTCTGGGTGCTGGGGCCTAAATAAGTGAAAGTGGACTTCTCCAGTGGTGTGTGATATGACGCCTTATTCCTTGCTGTGGGACCTCTCTCCTCTGTCTGGGTGCTGGGGCCTAAATAACTGAAAGCGGCCTTCTCCAATGGTGGGTAATATAACGCATGATTCTCTGCTGTCGGACCTCTCTCCTCTGTCTTGGTGCTGGGGCCTAAATAACTGAAAGTGGCCTTCTCCAGTGGTGGGTGAAATGACGCCTTATTCCTTGCTGTGGGACCTCTCTCCTCTGTCTGGGTGCTGGGGCCTAAATAATTGAAAGTGGCCTTCCCCAGTGGTGGGTGATATGACGCCTGATTCTCTGCTGTGTGACCTCTCTCCTCTTTCTGGGTGCTGGGGCCTAAAAAAATGAAAATGGCCTTCTCCAGTGGTGGGTTATATGACGCCTTATTCCTTGCTGTGGGACCTCTCTCCTCTGTCTGGGTGCTGGGGCCTAAATAACTGAAAGTAGCCTTCTCCAGTGATGGGTGATATGACGCATTATTCTCTGCTGTGGGACCTCTCTCCTCTGTCTAGATGCTGGGGCCTAAATAACTGAAAGTGGCCTTCTCCAGTGGTGGTTGAAATGACGACTTATTCCTTGCTGTGGGACCTCTCTCCTCTGTCTGGGTCCTGGGGCCTAAATAACTGAAAGTGGCCTACTCCAGTGGGGGTGATATAAAGCATGATTCTCTGCTGTGGGACCTCTCTCCTCTGTCTAGATGCTGGGGCCTAAATAACTGAAAGTGGCCTTCTCCAGTGGTGGTTGAAATGACGCCTTATTCCTTGCTGTGGGACCTCTCTCCTCTGTCTTGGTGCTGGGGCCTAAATAACTGAAAGTGGCCTTCTCCAGTGGTGGGTGATATGACGCCTTATTCCTTGCTGTGGGACCTCTCTCCTCTGTCTGGGTGCTGGGGCCTAAATAATTGAAAGTGGCCTTCTCCAGTGGTGGGTGATATGATGCCTGATTCTCTGCTGTGTGACCTCTCTCCTCTGTCTGGGTGCTGGGGCCTAAATAACTGAAAGTGGCCTTCTCCAGTGGTGGGTGATATGACGCCTGATTCTCTGCTGTGTGACCTCTCTCCTCTGTCTGGGTGCTCGGGCCTAAATAACTGAAAGTGGCCTTCTCCAGTGGTGGGTGATATGACGCCTGATTCTCTGCTGTGGGACCTCTCTCCTCTGTGTGGGTTTTGGGGCCTAAATACCTCAAAGTGGCCTTCTCCAGTGGTAGGTGATATGACGCCTTATTCCTTGCTGTGGGACCTCTCTCCTCTGTCTGGGAGCTGGGGCGTAAATAACTGAAAGTGGCCTTCTCCAGTGGTGGGTGATATTACGCCTTATTCCTTGCTGTGGGACCTCTCTCCTCTGTCTGGGTGCTGGGGCCTAAATAACTGAAAGTGGCCTTCTCCAATGGTGGGTGATATTATGCATGATTCTGTGCTGTGGGACCTCTCTCCTCTGTCTGGGTGCTGGGGCCTAAATAACTGAAAGTGGCCTTTTCCAGTGGTGGGTGATATGATGCCTTATTCCTTGCTGTGCGACCTTTCTCCGCTGTCTGGGTGCTGGGGCCTAAATAACTGAAAGTGGCCTTCTCCAGTGGTGGGTGATATGACGCCTTATTCCTTGTTGTGGGACCACTCTACTCTGTCTGGGTGCTGGGGCCTAAATAACTGAAAGTGGCCTTCTCCAGTGGTGGGTGATATGATGCCTTATTCCTTGCTGTGGGACCTCTCTCCTCTGTCTCGGTGCTGGGGACTAAGTAACTGAAAGTGTCCTTTTCCAGTGGTAGGTGATATGAAGCCTTATTCCTTGCTGTGGGACCTCTCTTCTCTGTCTGGGTGATGGGGCCTAAATAACTGAAAGTGGCCTTTTCCAGTGGTGGGTGATATGACGCATGATTCTCTGCTGAGGGACCTCTCTCCTCTGTCTGGGTACTGGGGCCTAAATACCTCAAAGTGGCCTTCTCCAGTGGTAGGTGATATGACGCCTTATTCCTTGCTGTGGGACCTCTCTAATCTGTCTGGGTTCTGGGGCCTAAATAACTGAAAGTGGCCTTCTCCAGTGATGGGTGATATGACGCATTATTCTCTGCTGTGGGACCTCTCTCCTCTGTCTAGATGCTGGGGCCTAAATAACTGAAAGTGGCCTTCTCCAGTGGTGGTTGAAATGACGCCTTATTCCTTGCTGTGGGACCTCTCTCCTCTGTCTGGGTGCTGGGGCCTAAATAACTGAAAGTGGCCTACTCCAGTGGGGGGTGATATAAAGCATGATTCTCTGCTGTGGGACCTCTCTCCTCTGTCTGGGTGCTGGGGCCTAAATAAGTGAAAGTGGCCTTCTCCAGTGGTGTGTGATATGACGCCTTATTCCTTGCTGTGGGACCTCTCCTCTGTCTGGGTGCTGGGGCCTAAATAACTGAAAGCGGCCTTCTCCAATGGTGGGTAATATAACGCATGATTCTCTGCTGTGGGACCTCTCTCCTCTGTCTTGGTGCTGGGGCCTAAATAAATGAAAGTGGCCTTATCCAGTGGTGGGTGAAATGACGCCTTATTCCTTGCTGTGGGACCTCTCTCCTCTGTCTGGGTGCTGGGGCCTAAATAATTGAAAGTGGCCTTCTCCAGTGGTGGGTGATATGACGCCTGATTCTCTGCTGTGTGACCTCTCTCCTCTTTCTGGGTGCTGGGGCCTAAAAAATGAAAATGGCCTTCTCCAGTGGTGGGTTATATGACGCCTTATTCCTTGCTGTGGGACCTCTCTCCTCTGTCTGGGTGCTGGGGCCTAAATAACTGAAAGTGGCCTTCTCCAGTGGTGGGTGATATGATGCATGATTCTGTGCAGTGGGACCTCTGTCCTCTATCTTGGTGCTGGGGCCTAAATAACTGAAAGCGGCCTTCTCCAGTGGTGGGTGATATGACGCATGATTCTCTGCTGTGGGACCTCTCTCCTCTGTCTGGGTGCTGGGGCCTAAATAACTGAAACTGGCCTTCTCCAGTGGTGGGTGATATGACGCCTTATTCCTTGTTGTGGGACCTCTCTACTCTGTCTGGGTGCTGGGGCCTAAATAACTGAAAGTGGCCTTCTCCAGTGGTGGGTGATATTATGCATGATTCTGTGCTGTGGGACCTCTCTCCTCTGTCTGGTTGCTGGGCCTAAAAACCTGAAAGTGGCCTTCTCCAGTGGTGGGTGATATGATGCCTTATTCCTTGCTGTGTGACCTCTCTCCTCTGTCTGGGTGCTGGGGCCTAAATAACTGAAAGTGGCCTTCTCCAGTGGTGGGTGATATGATGCATGATTCTCTGCTGTGGGACCTCTCTCCTCTGTGTGGGTACTGGGGCCTAAATACCTCAAAGTGGCCTTCTCCAGTGGTAGGTGATATGACGCCTTATTCCTTGCTGTGGGACCTCTCTCCTCTGTCTGGGAGCTGGGGCGTAAATAACTGAAAGTGGCCTTCTCCAGTGGTGGGTGATATTACGCCTTATTCCTTGCTGTGGGACCTCTCTCCTCTGTGTGGGTGCTGGGGCCTAAATAACTGAAAGTGGCCTTCTCCAATGGTGGGTGATATTATGCATGATTCTGTGCTGTGGGACCTCTCTCCTCTGTCTGGGTGCTGGGGCCTAAATAACTGAAAGTGGCCTTTTCCAGTGGTGGGTGATATGATGCCTTATTCCTTGCTGTGCGACCTTTCTCCGCTGTCTGGGTGCTGGGGCCTAAATAACTGAAAGTGGCCTTCTCCAGTGGTGGGTGATATGACGCCTTATTCCTTGTTGTGGGACCACTCTACTCTGTCTGGGTGCTGGGGCCTAAATAACTGAAAGTGGCCTTTTCCAGTGGTGGGTGATATGATGCCTTATTCCTTGCTGTGGGACCTCTCTCCTCTGTCTCGGTGCTGGGGACTAAGTAACTGAAAGTGGCCTTTTCCAGTAGTAGGTGATATGAAGCCTTATTCCTTGCTGTGGGACCTCTCTTCTCTGTCTGGGTGATGGGGCCTAAATAACTGAAAGTGGCCTTTTCCAGTGGTGGGTGATATGACGCATGATTCTCTGCTGAGGGACCTCTCTCCTCTGTCTGGGTACTGGGGCCTAAATACCTCAAAGTGGCCTTCTCCAGTGGTAGGTGATATGACGCCTTATTCCTTGCTGTGGGACCTCTCTAATCTGTCTGGGTTCTGGGGCCTAAATAACTGAAAGTGGCCTTCTCCAGTGATGGGTGATATGACGCATTATTCTCTGCTGTGGGACCTCTCTCCTCTGTCTAGATGCTGGGGCCTAAATAACTGAAAGTGGCCTTCTCCAGTGGTGGTTGAAATGACGCCTTATTCCTTGCTGTGGGACCTCTCTCCTCTGTCTGGGTGCTGGGGCCTAAATAACTGAAAGTGGCCTACTCCAGTGGGGGTGATATAAAGCATGATTCTCTGCTGTGGGACCTCTCTCCTCTGTCTAGATGCTGGGGCCTAAATAACTGAAAGTGGCCTTCTCCAGTGGTGGTTGAAATGACGCCTTATTCCTTGCTGTGGGACCTCTCTCCTCTGTCTTGGTGCTGGGGCCTAAATAACTGAAAGTGGCCTTCTCCAGTGGTGGGTGATATGACGCCTTATTCCTTGCTGTGGGACCTCTCTCCTCTGTCTGGGTGCTGGGGCCTAAATAATTGAAAGTGGCCTTCTCCAGTGGTGGGTGATATGACGCCTGATTCTGTGCTGTGTGACCTCTCTCCTCTTTCTGGGTGCTGGGGCCTAAAAAATGAAAATGGCCTTCTCCAGTGGTGGGTTATATGACGCCTTATTCCTTGCTGTGGGACCTCTCTCCTCTGTCTGGGTGCTGGGGCCTAAATAACTGAAAGTGGCCTTCTCCAGTGGTGGGTGATATTATGCATGATTCTGTGCAGTGGGACCTCTGTCCTCTGTCGGGTTGCTGGGGCCTAAAAACCTGAAAGTGGCCTTCTCCAGTGGTGGGTGATATGATGCCTTATTCCTTGCTGTGGGACCTCTCTCCTCTGTCTGGGTGCTGGGGCCTAAATAACTGAAAGTGGCCTTCTCCAGTGGTGGGTGATATGATGCCTTATTCCTTGCTGTGGGACCTCTCTCCTCTATCTTGGTGCTGGGGCCTAAATAACTGAAAGCGGCCTTCTCCAGTGGTGGGTGATATGACGCATGATTCTCTGCTGTGGGACCTCTCTCCTCTGTCTGGGTGCTGGGGCCTAAATAACTGAAACTGGCCTTCTCCAGTGGTGGGTGATAAGACGCCTTATTCCTTGCTATGGGACCTCTCTCCTCTGTCTGGGTGCTGGGGCCTAAATAACTGAAAGTGGCCTTCTCCAGTGGTGGGTGATAGGACGCCTTATTCCTTGCTATGGGACCTCTCTCCTCTGTCTGGGTGCTGGGGCCTAAAAAACTGAAAGTGGCCTTCTCCAGTGGTGGGTGATATGACGCCTTATTCCTTGCTGTGGGTACTCTCTCCTCTGTCTGGGTGCTGGGGCCTAAATAACTGAAAGTGGCCTTCTCCAGTGGTGGGTGATATTATGCATGATTCTGTGCTGTGGGACCTCTCTCCTCTGTCTGGTTGCTGGGCCTAAAAACCTGAAAGTGGCCTTCTCCAGTGGTGGGTGATATGATGCCTTATTCCTTGCTGTGTGACCTCTCTCCTCTGTCTGGGTGCTGGGGCCTAAATAACTGAAAGTGGCCTTCTCCAGTGGTGGGTGATATGATGCATGATTCTTTGCTGTGGGACCTCTCTCCTCTGTGTGGGTACTGGGGCCTAAATACCTCAAAGTGGCCTTCTCCAGTGGTAGGTGATATGACGCCTTATTCCTTGCTGTGGGACCTCTCTCCTCTGTCTGGGAGCTGGGGCGTAAATAACTGAAAGTGGCCTTCTCCAGTGGTGGGTGATATTACGCCTTATTCCTTGCTGTGGGACCTCTCTCCTCTGTCTGGGTGCTGGGGCCTAAATAACTGAAAGTGGCCTTCTCCAATGGTGGGTGATATTATGCATGATTCTGTGCTGTGGGACCTCTCTCCTCTGTCTGGGTGCTGGGGCCTAAATAACTGAAAGTGGCCTTTTCCAGTGGTGGGTGATATGATGCCTTATTCCTTGCTGTGCGACCTTTCTCCTCTGTCTGGGTGCTGGGGCCTAAATAACTGAAAGTGGCCTTCTCCAGTGGTGGGTGAAATGACGCCTTATTCCTTGTTGTGGGACCACTCTACTCTGTCTGGGTGCTGGGGCCTAAATAACTGAAAGTGGCCTTCTCCAGTGGTGGGTGATATGATGCCTTATTCCTTGCTGTGGGACCTCTCTCCTCTGTCTCGGTGCTGGGGACTAAGAAACTGAAAGTGGCCTTTTCCAGTGGTAGGTGATATGAAGCCTTATTCCTTGCTGTGGGACCTCTCTTCTCTGTCTGGGTGATGGGGCCTAAATAACTGAAAGTGGCCTTTTCCAGTGGTGGGTGATATGACGCATGATTCTCTGCTGAGGGACCTCTCTCCTCTGTCTGGGTACTGGGGCCTAAATACCTCAAAGTGGCCTTCTCCAGTGGTAGGTGATATGACGCCTTATTCCTTGCTGTGGGACCTCTCTAATCTGTCTGGGTTCTGGGGCCTAAATAACTGAAAGTGGCCTTCTCCAGTGATGGGTGATATGACGCATTATTCTCTGCTGTGGGACCTCTCTCCTCTGTCTAGATGCTGGGGCCTAAATACCTCAAAGTGGCCTTCTCCAGGGGTAGGTGATATGACGCCTTATTCCTCGCTGTGGGACCTCTCTCCTCTGTCTGGGTGCTGGGGCCTAAATAACTGAAAGTGGCCTTCTCCAGTGGTGGGTGATATGACGCCTTATTCCTTGTTGTGGGACCACTCTACTCTGTCTGGGTGCTGGGGCCTAAATAACTGAAAGTGGCCTTCTCCAGTGGTGGGTGATATGATGACTTATTCCTTGCTGTGGGACCTCTCTCCTCTGTCTCGGTGCTGGGGACTAAGTAACTGAAAGTGGCCTTTTCCAGTGGTAGGTGATATGAAGCCTTATTCCTTGCTGTGGGACCTCTCTTCTCTTTCTGGGTGATGAGGCCTAAATAACTGAAAGTGGCCTTCTCCAGTGGTGGGTGATATGATGCCTTATTCCTTGCTGTGGGACCTCTCTCCTCTGTCTCGGTGCTGGGGACTAAGAAACTGAAAGTGGCCTTTTCCAGTGGTAGGTGATATGAAGCCTTATTCCTTGCTGTGGGACCTCTCTTCTCTGTCTGGGTGATGGGGCCTAAATAACTGAAAGTGGCCTTTTCCAGTGGTGGGTGATATGACGCATGATTCTCTGCTGAGGGACCTCTCTCCTCTGTCTGGGTACTGGGGCCTAAATACCTCAAAGTGGCCTTCTCCAGTGGTAGGTGATATGACGCCTTATTCCTTGCTGTGGGACCTCTCTAATCTGTCTGGGTTCTGGGGCCTAAATAACTGAAAGTGGCCTTCTCCAGTGATGGGTGATATGACGCATTATTCTCTGCTGTGGGACCTCTCTCCTCTGTCTAGATGCTGGGGCCTAAATACCTCAAAGTGGCCTTCTCCAGTGGTAGGTGATATGACGCCTTATTCCTTGCTGTGGGACCTCTCCTCTGTCTGGGTGCTGGGGCCTAAATAACTGAAAGTGGCCTTCTCCAGTGGTGGGTGATATGACGCCTTATTCCTTGTTGTGGGACCACTCTACTCTGTCTGGGTGCTGGGGCCTAAATAACTGAAAGTGGCCTTCTCCAGTGGTGGGTGATATGATGACTTATTCCTTGCTGTGGGACCTCTCTCCTCTGTCTCGGTGCTGGGGACTAAGTAACTGAAAGTGGCCTTTTCCAGTGGTAGGTGATATGAAGCCTTATTCCTTGCTGTGGGACCTCTCTTCTCTGTCTGGGTGATGAGGCCTAAATAACTGAAAGTGGCCTTTTCCAGTGGTGGGTGATATGACGCATGATTATCTGCTGAGGGACCTCTCTCCTCTGTCTGGGTACTGGGGCTTAAATACCTCAAAGTGGCCTTCTCCAGTGGTAGGTGATATGACGCCTTATTCCTTGCTGTGGGACCTCTCTAATCTGTCTGGGTTCTGGGGCCTAAATAACTGAAAGTGGCCGTCTCCAGTGATGGGTGATATGACGCATTATTCTCTGCTGTGGGACCTCTCTCCTCTGTCTAGATGCTGGGGCCTAAATAACTGAAAGTGGCCTTCTCCAGTGGTGGTTAAAATGACGCCTTATTCCTTGCTGTGGGACCTCTCTCCTCTGTCTGGGTGCTGGGGCCTAAATAACTGAAAGTGGCCTACTCCAGTGGGGGGTGATATAAAGCATGATTCTCTGCTGTGGGACCTCTCTCCTCTGTCTGGGTGCTGGGGCCTAAATAAGTTAAAGTGGCCTTCTCCAGTGGTGTGTGATATGACGCCTTATTCCTTGCTGTGGGACCTCTCTCCTCTGTCTGGGTGCTGGGGCCTAAATAACTGAAAGCGGCCTTCTCCAATGGTGGGTAATATAACGCATGATTCTATGCTGTGGGACCTCTCTCCTCTGTCTTGGTGCTGGGGCCTAAATAACTGAAAGTGGCCTGCTCCAGTGGTGGGTGATATGACGCCTTATTCCTTGCTGTGGGACCTCTCTCCTCTGTCTGGGTGCTGGGGCCTAAATAATTGAAAGTGGCCTTCTCCAGTGGTGGGGGATATGACGCCTGATTCTCTGCTGTGTGACCTCTCTCCTCTTTCTGGGTGCTGGGGCCTAAAAAAATGAAAATGGCCTTCTCCAGTGGTGGGTTATATGACGCCTTATTCCTTGCTGTGGGACCTCTCTCCTCTCTCTGGGTGCTGGGGCCTAAATAACTGAAAGTGGCCTTCTCCAGTGGTGGCTGATATTATGCATGATTCTGTGCAGTGGGACCTCTGTCCTCTGTCGGGTTGCTGGGGCCTAAAAACCTGAAAGTGGCCTTCTCCAGTGGTGGGTGATATGATGCCTTATTCCTTGCTGTGGGACCTCTCTCCTCTGTCTGGGTGCTGGGGCCTAAATAACTGAAAGTGGCCTTCTCCAGTGGTGGGTGATATGATGCCTTATTCCTTGCTGTGGGACCTCTCTCCTCTATCTTGGTGCTTGGGCCTAAATAACTAAAAGCGGCCTTCTCCAGTGGTGGGTGATATGACGCATGATTCTCTGCTGTGGGACCTCTCTCCTCTGTCTGGGTGCTGGGGCTTAAATAACTGAAACTGGCCTTCTCCAGTGGTGGGTGATATGACGCCTTATTCCTTGCTATGGGACCTCTCTCCTCTGTCTGGGTGCTGGGGCCTAAATAACTGAAAGTGGCCTTCTCCAGTGGTGGGTGATAGGACGCCTTATTCCTTGCTATGGGACCTCTCTCCTCTGTCTGGGTGCTGGGGCCTAAAAACTGAAAGTGGCCTTCTCCAGTGGTGGGTGATATGACGCCTTATTCCTTGCTGTGGGAACTCTCTCCTCTGTCTGGGTGCTGGGGCCTAAATAACTGAAAGTGGCCTTCTCCAGTGGTGGGTGATATTATGCATGATTCTGTGCTGTGGGACCTCTCTCCTCTGTCTGGTTGCTGGGCCTAAAAACCTGAAAGTGGCCTTCTCCAGTGGTGGGTGATATGATGCCTTATTCCTTGCTGTGTGACCTCTCTCCTCTGTCTGGGTGCTGGGGCCTAAATAACTGAAAGTGGCCTTCTCCAGTGGTGGGTGATATGATGCATGATTCTCTGCTGTGGGACCTCTCTCCTCTGTGTGGGTACTGGGGCCTAAATACCTCAAAGTGGCCTTCTCCAGTGGTAGGTGATATGACGCCTTATTCCTTGCTGTGGGACCTCTCTCCTCTGTCTGGGAGCTGGGGCGTAAATAACTGAAAGTGGCCTTCTCCAGTGGTGGGTGATATTACGCCTTATTCCTTGCTGTGGGACCTCTCTCCTCTGTCTGGGTGCTGGGGCCTAAATAACTGAAAGTGGCCTTCTCCAGTGGTGGGTGATATTATGCATGATTCTGTGCTGTGGGACCTCTCTCCTCTGTCTGGGTGCTGGGGCCTAAATAACTGAAAGTGGCCTTTTCCAGTGGTGGGTGATATGATGCCTTATTCCTTGCTGTGCGACCTTTCTCCGCTGTCTGGGTGCTGGGGCCTAAATAACTGAAAGTGGCCTTCTCCAGTGGTGGGTGATATGACGCCTTATTCCTTGTTGTGGGACCACTCTACTCTGTCTGGGTGCTGGGGCCTAAATAACTGAAAGTGGCCTTCTCCAGTGGTGGGTGATATGATGCCTTATTCCTTGCTGTGGGACCTCTCTCCTCTGTCTCGGTGCTGGGGACTAAGTAACTGAAAGTGGCCTTTTCCAGTGGTAGGTGATATGAAGCCTTATTCCTTGCTGTGGGACCTCTCTTCTCTGTCTGGGTGATGGGGCCTAAATAACTGAAAGTGGCCTTTTCCAGTGGTGGGTGATATGACGCATGATTCTCTGCTGAGGGACCTCTCTCCTCTGTCTGGGTACTGGGGCCTAAATACCTCAAAGTGGCCTTCTCCAGTGGTAGGTGATATGACGCCTTATTCCTTGCTGTGGGACCTCTCTAATCTGTCTGGGTTCTGGGGCCTAAATAACTGAAAGTGGCCTTCTCCAGTGATGGGTGATATGACGCATTATTCTCTGCTGTGGGACCTCTCTCCTCTGTCTAGATGCTGGGGCCTAAATAACTGAAAGTGGCCTTCTCCAGTGGTGGTTGAAATGACGCCTTATTCCTTGCTGTGGGACCTCTCTCCTCTGTCTGGGTGCTGGGGCCTAAATAACTGAAAGTGGCCTACTCCAGTGGGGGGTGATATAAAGCATGATTCTCTGCTGTGGGACCTCTCTCCTCTGTCTGGGTGCTGGGGCCTAAATAAGTGAAAGTGGCCTTCTCCAGTGGTGGGTGATATGACGCCTTATTCCTTGCTGTGGGACCTCTCTCCTCTGTCTGGGTGCTGGGGCCTAAATAACTGAAAGCGGCCTTCTCCAATGGTGGGTAATATAAAGCATGATTCTCTGCTGTGGGACCTCTCTCCTCTGTCTTGGTGCTGGGGCCTAAATAACTGAAAGTGGCCTTCTCCAGTGGTGGGTGATATGACGCCTTATTCCTTGCTGTGGGACCTCTCTCCTCTGTCTGGGTGCTGGGGCCTAAATAATTGAAAGTGGCCTTCTCCAGTGGTGGGTGATATGACGCCTGATTCTCTGCTGTGTGACCTCTGTCCTCTGTCGGGTTGCTGGGGCCTAAAAACCTGAAAGTGGCCTTCTCCAGTGGTGGGTGATATGATGCCTTATTCCTTGCTGTGGGACCTCTCTCCTCTGTCTGGGTGCTGGGGCCTAAATAACTGAAAGTGGCCTTCTCCAGTGGTGGGTGATATGATGCCTTATTCCTTGCTGTGGGACCTCTCTCCTCTATCTTGGTGCTGGGGCCTAAATAACTGAAAGCGGCCTTCTCCAGTGGTGGGTGATATGACGCATGATTCTCTGCTGTGGGACCTCTCTCCTCTGTCTGGGTGCTGGGGCCTAAATAACTGAAACTGGCCTTCTCCAGTGGTGGGTGATATGACGCCTTATTCCTTGCTATGGGACCTCTCTCCTCTGTCTGGGTGCTGGGGCCTAAATAACTGAAAGTGGCCTTCTCCAGTGGTGGGTGATAGGACGCCTTATTCCTTGCTATGGGACCTCTCTCCTCTGTCTGGGTGCTGGGGCCTAAAAACTGAAAGTGGCCTTCTCCAGTGGTGGGTGATATGACGCCTTATTCCTTGCTGTGGGAACTCTCTCCTCTGTCTGGGTGCTGGGGCCTAAATAACTGAAAGTGGCCTTCTCCAGTGGTGGGTGATATTATGCATGATTCTGTGCTGTGGGACCTCTCTCCTCTGTCTGGTTGCTGGGCCTAAAAACCTGAAAGTGGCCTTCTCCAGTGGTGGGTGATATGATGCCTTATTCCTTGCTGTGTGACCTCTCTCCTCTGTCTGGGTGCTGGGGCCTAAATAACTGAAAGTGGCCTTCTCCAGTGGTGGGTGATATGATGCATGATTCTCTGCTGTGGGACCTCTCTCCTCTGTGTGGGTACTGGGGCCTAAATACCTCAAAGTGGCCTTCTCCAGTGGTAGGTGATATGACGCCTTATTCCTTGCTGTGGGACCTCTCTCCTCTGTCTGGGAGCTGGGGCGTAAATAACTGAAAGTGGCCTTCTCCAGTGGTGGGTGATATTACGCCTTATTCCTTGCTGTGGGACCTCTCTCCTCTGTCTGGGTGCTGGGGCCTAAATAACTGAAAGTGGCCTTCTCCAATGGTGGGTGATATTATGCATGATTCTGTGCTGTGGGACCTCTCTCCTCTGTCTGGGTGCTGGGGCCTAAATAACTGAAAGTGGCCTTTTCCAGTGGTGGGTGATATGATGCCTTATTCCTTGCTGTGCGACCTTTCTCCGCTGTCTGGGTGCTGGGGCCTAAATAACTGAAAGTGGCCTTCTCCAGTGGTGGGTGATATGACGCCTTATTCCTTGTTGTGGGACCACTCTACTCTGTCTGGGTGCTGGGGCCTAAATAACTGAAAGTGGCCTTCTCCAGTGGTGGGTGATATGATGCCTTATTCCTTGCTGTGGGACCTCTCTCTCTGTCTCGGTGCTGGGGACTAAGTAACTGAAAGTGGCCTTTTCCAGTGGTAGGTGATATGAAGCCTTATTCCTTGCTGTGGGACCTCTCTTCTCTGTCTGGGTGATGGGGCCTAAATAACTGAAAGTGGCCTTTTCCAGTGGTGGGTGATATGACGCATGATTCTCTGCTGAGGGACCTCTCTCCTCTGTCTGGGTACTGGGGCCTAAATACCTCAAAGTGGCCTTCTCCAGTGGTAGGTGATATGACGCCTTATTCCTTGCTGTGGGACCTCTCTAATCTGTCTGGGTTCTGGGGCCTAAATAACTGAAAGTGGCCTTCTCCAGTGATGGGTGATATGACGCATTATTCTCTGCTGTGGGACCTCTCTCCTCTGTCTAGATGCTGGGGCCTAAATAACTGAAAGTGGCCTTCTCCAGTGGTGGTTGAAATGACGCCTTATTCCTTGCTGTGGGACCTCTCTCCTCTGTCTGGGTGCTGGGGCCTAAATAACTGAAAGTGGCCTACTCCAGTGGGGGTGATATAAAGCATGATTCTCTGCTGTGGGACCTCTCTCCTCTGTCTAGATGCTGGGGCCTAAATACCTCAAAGTGGCCTTCTCCAGTGGTAGGTGATATGACGCCTTATTCCTTGCTGTGGGACCTCTCTCCTCTGTCTGGGTGCTGGGGCCTAAATAACTGAAAGTGGCCTTCTCCAGTGGTGGGTGATATGACGCCTTATTCCTTGCTGTGGGACCTCTCTCTCTGTCTGGGTGCTGGGGCCTAAATAACTGAAAGCGGCCTTCTCCAGTGGTGGGTGATATGACGCATGATTCTCTGCTGTGGGACCTCTCTCCTCTGTCTTGGTGCTGGGGCCTAAATAACTGAAAGTGGCCTTCTCCAGTGGTGGGTGATATGACGCCTTATTCCTTGCTGTGGGACCTCTCTCCTCTGTCTGGGTGCTGGGGCCTAAATAAATGAAAGTGGCCTTCTCCAGTGGTGGGTGATATGACGCCTTATTCCTTGCTGTGAGACCTCTCTCCTCTGTCTGGGTGCTGGGGCCTAAATAACTGAAAGTGGCCTTCTCCAGTGGTGGGTGATATTATGCATGATTCTGTGCAGTGGGACCTCTGTCCTCTGTCTGGGTTGCTGGGGCCTAAAAACCTGAAAGTGGCCTTCTCCAGTGGTGGGTGATATGATGCCTTATTCCTTGCTGTGGGACCTCTCTCCTCTGTCTGGGTGCTGGGGCCTAAATAACTGAAAGTGGCCTTCTCCAGTGGTGGGTGATATGATGCCTTATTCCTTGCTGTGGGACCTCTCTCCTCTATCTTGGTGCTGGGGCCTAAATAACTGAAAGCGGCCTTCTCCAGTGGTGGGTGATATGACGCATGATTCATTGCTGTGGGACCTCTCTCCACTGTCTGGGTGCTGGGGCCTAAATAACTGAAACTGGCCTTCTCCAGTGGTGGGTGATATGACGCCTTATTCCTTGTTGTGGGACCACTCTACTCTGTCTGGGTGCTGGGGCCTAAATAACTGAAAGTGGCCTTCTCCAGTGGTGGGTGATATTATGCATGATTCTGTGCTGTGGGACCTCTCTCTCTGTCTGGTTGCTGGGCCTAAAAACCTGAAAGTGGCCTTCTCCAGTGGTGGGTGATATGATGCCTTATTCCTTGCTGTGTGACCTCTCTCCTCTGTCTGGGTGCTGGGGCCTAAATAACTGAAAGTGGCCTTCTCCAGTGGTGGGTGATATGACGCATGATTCTCTGCTGTGGGACCTCTCTCCTCTGTCTGGGTGCTGGGGCCTAAATACCTGAAAGTGGCCTTCTCCAGTGGTGGGTGATATGACGCCTTATTCCTTGCTGTGGGACCTCTCTCCTCTGTCTGGGTGCTGGGGCCTAAATAACTGAAAGTGGCCTTCTCCAGTGGTGGGTGATATGACGCCTTATTCCTTGCTGTGGGACCTCTCTCCTCTGTCTGGGTGCTGGGGCCTAAATAACTGAAAGTGGCCTTCTCCAGTGGTGGGTGATATGACGCCTTATTCCTTGTTGTGGGACCACTCTACTCTGTCTGGGTGCTGGGGCCTAAATAACTGAAAGTGGCCTTCTCCAGTGGTGGGTGATATGATGCCTTATTCCTTGCTGTGGGACCTCTCTCCTCTGTCTCGGTGCTGGGGACTAAGTAACTGAAAGTGGCCTTTTCCAGTGGTAGGTGATATGAAGCCTTATTCCTTGCTGTGGGACCTCTCTTCTCTGTCTGGGTGATGAGGCCTAAATAACTGAAAGTGGCCTTTTCCAGTGGTGGGTGATATGACGCATGATTCTCTGCTGAGGGACCTCTCTCCTCTGTCTGGGTACTGGGGCCTAAATACCTCAAAGTGGCCTTCTCCAGTGGTAGGTGATATGACGCCTTATTCCTTGCTGTGGGACCTCTCTAATCTGTCTGGGTTCTGGGGCCTAAATAACTGAAAGTGGCCTTCTCCAGTGATGGGTGATATGACGCATTATTCTCTGCTGTGGGACCTCTCTCCTCTGTCTAGATGCTGGGGCCTAAATAACTGAAAGTGGCCTTCTCCAGTGGTGGTTGAAATGACGCCTTATTCCTTGCTGTGGGACCTCTCTCTCTGTCTGGGTGCTGGGGCCTAAATAACTGAAAGTGGCCTACTCCAGTGGGGGTGATATAAAGCATGATTCTCTGCTGTGGGACCTCTCTCCTCTGTCTGGGTGCTGGGGCCTAAATAAGTGAAAGTGGCCTTCTCCAGTGGTGTGTTGATATGACGCCTTATTCCTTGCTGTGGGACCCTCTCCTCTGTCTGGGTGCTGGGGCCTAAATAACTGAAAGCGGCCTTCTCCAATGGTGGGTAATATAACGCATGATTCTCTGCTGTGGGACCTCTCTCCTCTGTCTTGGTGCTGGGGCCTAAATAACTGAAAGTGGCCTTCTCCAGTGGTGGGTGATATGACGCCTTATTCCTTGCTGTAGGACCTCTCTCCTCTGTCTGGGTGCTGGGGCCTAAATAATTGAAAGTGGCCTTCTCCAGTGGTGGGTGATATGACGCCTGATTCTCTGCTGTGTGACCTCTCTCCTCTTTCTGGGTGCTGGGGCCTAAAAAATGAAAATGGCCTTCTCCAGTGGTGGGTTATATGACGCCTTATTCCTTGCTGTGGGACCTCTCTCCTCTGTCTGGGTGCTGGGGCCTAAATAACTGAAAGTGGCCTTCTCCAGTGGTGGGTGATATTATGCATGATTCTGTGCAGTGGGACCTCTGTCCTCTGTCGGGTTGCTGGGGCCTAAAAACCTGAAAGTGGCCTTCTCCAGTGGTGGGTGATATGATGCCTTATTCCTTGCTGTGGGACCTCTCTCCTCTGTCTGGGTGCTGGGGCCTAAATAACTGAAAGTGGCCTTCTCCAGTGGTGGGTGATATGATGCCTTATTCCTTGCTGTGGGACCTCTCTCCTCTGTCTTTGTGCTGGGGCCTAAATAACTGAAAGCGGCCGTCTCCAGTGGTGGGTGAAATGACGCATGATTCTCTGCTGTGGGACCTCTCTTCTCTGTCTGGGTGCTGGGGCCTAAATAACTGAAACTGGCCTTCTCCAGTGGTGGGTGATATGACGCCTTATTCCTTGCTATGGGACCTCTCTCCTCTGTCTGGGTGCTGGGGCCTAAATAACTGAAAGTGGCCTTCTCCAGTGGTGGGTGATAGGACGCCTTATTCCTTGCTATGGGACCTCTCTCCTCTGTCTGGGTGCTGGGGCCTAAAAACTGAAAGTGGCCTTCTCCAGTGGTGGGTGATATGACGCCTTATTCCTTGCTGTGGGAACTCTCTCCTCTGTCTGGGTGCTGGGGCCTAAATAACTGAAAGTGGCCTTCTCCAGTGGTGGGTGATATTATGCATGATTCTGTGCTGTGGGACCTCTCTCCTCTGTCTGGTTGCTGGGCCTAAAAACCTGAAAGTGGCCTTCTCCAGTGGTGGGTGATATGATGCCTTATTCCTTGCTGTGTGACCTCTCTCCTCTGTCTGGGTGCTGGGGCCTAAATAACTGAAAGTGGCCTTCTCCAGTGGTGGGTGATATGATGCATGATTCTCTGCTGTGGGACCTCTCTCCTCTGTGTGGGTACTGGGGCCTAAATACCTCAAAGTGGCCTTCTCCAGTGGTAGGTGATATGACGCCTTATTCCTTGCTGTGGGACCTCTCTCCTCTGTCTGGGAGCTGGGGCCTAAATAACTGAAAGTGGCCTTCTCCAGTGGTGGGTGATATTACGCCTTATTCCTTGCTGTGGGACCTCTCTCCTCTGTCTGGGTGCTGGGGCCTAAATAACTGAAAGTGGCCTTCTCCAATGGTGGGTGATATTATGCATGATTCTGTGCTGTGGGACCTCTCTCCTCTGTCTGGGTGCTGGGGCCTAAATAACTGAAAGTGGCCTTTTCCAGTGGTGGGTGATATGATGCCTTATTCCTTGCTGTGCGACCTTTCTCCGCTGTCTGGGTGCTGGGGCCTAAATAACTGAAAGTGGCCTTCTCCAGTGGTGGGTGATATGACGCCTTATTCCTTGTTGTGGGACCACTCTACTCTGTCTGGGTGCTGGGGCCTAAATAACTGAAAGTGGCCTTCTCCAGTGGTGGGTGATATGATGCCTTATTCCTTGCTGTGGGACCTCTCTCCTCTGTCTCGGTGCTGGGGACTAAGTAACTGAAAGTGGCCTTTTCCAGTGGTAGGTGATATGAAGCCTTATTCCTTGCTGTGGGACCTCTCTTCTCTGTCTGGGTGATGGGGCCTAAATAACTGAAAGTGGCCTTTTCCAGTGGTGGGTGATATGACGCATGATTCTCTGCTGAGGGACCTCTCTCCTCTGTCTGGGTACTGGGGCCTAAATACCTCAAAGTGGCCTTCTCCAGTGGTAGGTGATATGACGCCTTATTCCTTGCTGTGGGACCTCTCTAATCTGTCTGGGTTCTGGGGCCTAAATAACTGAAAGTGGCCTTCTCCAGTGATGGGTGATATGACGCATTATTCTCTGCTGTGGGACCTCTCTCCTCTGTCTAGATGCTGGGGCCTAAATACCTCAAAGTGGCCTTCTCCAGTGGTAGGTGATATGACGCCTTATTCCTTGCTGTGGGACCTCTCTCCTCTGTCTGGGTGCTGGGGCCTTAATAACTGAAAGCGGCCTTCTCCAGTGGTGGGTGATATGACGCATGATTCTCTGCTGTGGGACCTCTCTCCTCTGTCTGGGTGCTGGGGCCTAAATAACTGAAACTGGCCTTCTCCAGTGGTGGGTGATATGACGCCTTATTCCTTGCTATGGGACCTCTCTCCTCTGTCTGGGTGCTGGGGCCTAAATAACTGAAAGTGGCCTTCTCCAGTGGTGGGTGATAGGACGCCTTATTCTTTGCTGTGGGACCTCTCTCCTCTGTCTGGGTGCTGGGGCCTAAATAACTGAAAGTGGCCTTCTCCAGTGGTGGGTGATATGACGCCTTATTCCTTGTTGTGGGACCACTCTACTCTGTCTGGGTGCTGGGGCCTAAATAACTGAAAGTCGCCTTCTCCAGTGGTGGGTGATATGATGCCTTATTCCTTGCTGTGGGACCTCTCTCTCTGTCTCGGTGCTGGGGACTAAGTAACTGAAAGTGGCCTTTTCCAGTGGTAGGTGATATGAAGCCTTATTCCTTGCTGTGGGACCTCTCTTCTCTGTCTGGGTGATGAGGCCTAAATAACTGAAAGTGGCCTTTTCCAGTGGTGGGTGATATGACGCATGAATATCTGCTGAGGGACCTCTCTCCTCTGTCTGGGTACTGGGGCCTAAATACCTCAAAGTGGCCTTCTCCAGTGGTAGGTGATATGACGCCTTATTCCTTGCTGTGGGACCTCTCTAATCTGTCTGGGTTCTGGGGCCTAAATAACTGAAAGTGGCCTTCTCCAGTGATGGGTGATATGACGCATTATTCTCTGCTGTGGGACCTCTCTCCTCTGTCTAGATGCTGGGGCCTAAATAACTGAAAGTGGCCTTCTCCAGTGGTGGTTGAAATGACGCCTTATTCCTTGCTGTGGGACCTCTCTCCTCTGTCTGGGTGCTGGGGCCTAAATAACTGAAAGTGGTCTACTCCAGTGGGGGTGATATAAAGCATGATTCTCTGCTGTGGGACCTCTCTCCTCTGTCTGGGTGCTGGGGCCTAAATAAGTGAAAGTGGCCTTCTCCAGTGGTGTGTGATATGACGCCTTATTCCTTGCTGTGGGACCTCTCTCCTCTGTCTGGGTGCTGGGGCCTAAATAACTGAAAGCGGCCTTCTCCAATGGTGGGTAATATAACGCATGATTCTCTGCTGTGGGACCTCTCTCCTCTGTCTTGGTGCTGGGGCCTAAATAACTGAAAGTGGCCTGCTCCAGTGTTGGGTGATATGACGCCTTATTCCTTGCTGTAGGACCTCTCTCCTCTGTCTGGGTGCTGGGGCCTAAATAATTGAAAGTGGCCTTCTCCAGTGGTGGGTGATATGACGCCTGATTCTCTGCTGTGTGACCTCTCTCCTCTTTCTGGGTGCAGGGGCCTAAAAACATGAAAATGGCCTTCTCCAGTGGTGGGTTATATGACGCCTTATTCCTTGCTGTGGGACCTCTCTCCTCTGTCTGGGTGCTGGGGCCTAAATAACTGAAAGTGGCCTTCTCCAGTGGTGGGTGATATTATGCATGATTCTGTGCAGTGGGACCTCTGTCCTCTGTCGGGTTGCTGGGGCCTAAAAACCTGAAAGTGGCCTTCTCCAGTGGTGGGTGATATTATGCCTTATTCCTTGCTGTGGGACCTCTCTCCTCTGTCTGGGTGCTGGGGCCTAAATAACTGAAAGTGGCCTTCTCCAGTGGTGGATGATATGATGCCTTATTCCTTGCTGTGGGACCTCTCTCCTTTATCTTGGTGCTTGGGCCTAAATAACTGAAAGCGGCCTTCTCCAGTGGTGGGTGATATGACGCATGATTCTCTGCTGTGGGACCTCTCTCCTCTGTCTGGGTGCTGGGGCCTAAATAACTGAAACTGGCCTTCTCCAGTGGTGGGTGATATGACGCCTTATTCCTTGCTATGGGACCTCTCTCCTCTGTCTGGGTGCTGGGACCTAAATAACTGAAAGTGGCCTTCTCCAGTGGTGGGTGATAGGACGCCTTATTCCTTGCTATGGGACCTCTCTCCTCTGTCTGGGTGCTGGGGCCTAAAAACTGAAAGTGGCCTTCTCCAGTGGTGGGTGATATGACGCCTTATTCCTTGCTGTGGGAACTCTCTCCTCTGTCTGGGTGCTGGGGCCTAAATAACTGAAAGTGGCCATCTCCAGTGGTGGGTGATATTATGCATGATTCTGTGCTGTGGGACCTCTCTCCTCTGTCTGGTTGCTGGGCCTAAAAACCTGAAAGTGGCCTTCTCCAGTGGTGGGTGATATGATGCCTTATTCCTTGCTGTGTGACCTCTCTCCTCTGTCTGGGTGCTGGGGCCTAAATAACTGAAAGTGGCCTTCTCCAGTGGTGTGTGATATGATGCATGATTCTCTGCTGTGGGACCTCTCTCCTCTGTGTGGGTACTGGGGCCTAAATACCTCAAAGTGGCCTTCTCCAGTGGTAGGTGATATGACGCCTTATTCCTTGCTGTGGGACCTCTCTCCTCTGTCTGGGAGCTGGGGCGTAAATAACTGAAAGTGGCCTTCTCCAATGGTGGGTGATATTATGCATGATTCTGTGCTGTGGGACTTCTCTCCTCTGTCTGGGTGCTGGGGCCTAAATAACTAAAAGTGGCCTTCTCCAGTGGTGGGTGATATGATGCCTTATTCCTTGCTGTGCGACCTTTCTCCGCTGTCTGGGTGCTGGGGCCTAAATAACTGAAAGTGGCCTTCTCCAGTGGTGGGTGATATGACGCCTTATTCCTTGTTGTGGGACCACTCTACTCTGTCTGGGTGCTGGGGCCTAAATAACTGAAAGTGGCCTTCTCCAGTGGTGGGTGATATGATGCCTTATTCCTTGCTGTGGGACCTCTCTCCTCTGTCTCGGTGCTGGGGACTAAGTAACTGAAAGTGGCCTTTTCCAGTGGTAGGTGATATGAAGCCTTATTCCTTGCTGTGGGACCTCTCTTCTCTGTCTGGGTGATGGGGCCTAAATAACTGAAAGTGGCCTTTTCCAGTGGTGGGTGATATGACGCATGATTCTCTGCTGAGGGACCTCTCTCCTCTGTCTGGGTACTGGGGCCTAAATACCTCAAAGTGGCCTTCTCCAGTGGTAGGTGATATGACGCCTTATTCCTTGCTGTGGGACCTCTCTAATCTGTCTGGGTTCTGGGGCTTAAATAACTGAAAGTGGCCTTCTCCAGTGATGGGTGATATGACGCATTATTCTCTGCTGTGGGACCTCTCTCCTCTGTCTAGATGCTGGGGCCTAAATAACTGAAAGTGGGCTTCTCCAGTGGTGGTTGAAATGACGCCTTATTCCTTGCTGTGGGACCTCTCTCCTCTGTCTGGGTGCTGGGGCCTAAATAACTGAAAGTGGCCTACTCCAGTGGGGGGTGATATAAAGCATGATTCTCTGCTGTGGGACCTCTCTCCTCTGTCTGGGTGCTGGGGCCTAAATAAGTGAAAGTGGCCTTCTCCAGTGGTGTGTGATATGACGCCTTATTCCTTGCTGTGGGACCTCTCTCCTCTGTCTGGGTGCTGGGGCCTAAATAACTGAAAGCGGCCTTCTCCAATGGTGGGTAATATAACGCATGATTCTCTGCTGTGGGACCTCTCTCCTCTGTCTTGGTGCTGGGGCCTAAATAACTGAAAGTGGCCTTCTCCAGTGGTGGGTGATATGACGCCTTATTCCTTGCTGTGGGACCTCTCTCCTCTGTCTGGGTGCTGGGGCCTAAATAATTGAAAGTGGCCTTCTCCAGTGGTGGGTGATATGACGCCTGATTCTCTGCTGTGTGACCTCTCTCCTCTTTCTGGGTGCTGGGGCCTAAAAAAATGAAAATGGCCTTCTCCAGTGGTGGGTTATATGACGCCTTATTCCTTGCTGTGGGACCTCTCTCCTCTGTCTGGGTGCTGGGGCCTAAATAACTGAAAGTGGCCTTCTCCAGTGGTGGGTGATATTATGCATGATTCTGTGCAGTGGGACCTCTGTCCTCTGTCGCGTTGCTGGGGCCTAAAAACCTGAAAGTGGCCTTCTCCAGTGGTGGGTGATATGATGCCTTATTCCTTGCTGTGGGACCTCTCTCCTCTGTCTGGGTGCTGGGGCCTAAATAACTGAAAGTGGCCTTCTCCAGTGGTGGGTGATATGATGCCTTATTCCTTGCTGTGGGACCTCTCTCCTCTATCTTGGTGCTGGGGCCTAAATAACTGAAAGCGGCCGTCTCCAGTGGTGGGTGAAATGACGCATGATTCTCTGCTGTGGGACCTCTCTTCTCTGTCTGGGTGCTGGGGCCTAAATAACTGAAACTGGCCTTCTCCAGTGGTGGGTGATATGACGCCTTATTCCTTGCTATGGGACCTCTCTCCTCTGTCTGGGTGCTGGGGCCTAAATAACTGAAAGTGGCCTTCTCCAGTGGTGGGTGATAGGACGCCTTATTCCTTGCTATGGGACCTCTCTCCTCTGTCTGGGTGCTGGGGCCTAAAAACTGAAAGTGGCCTTCTCCAGTGGTGGGTGATATGACGCCTTATTCCTTGCTGTGGGAACTCTCTCCTCTGTCTGGGTGCTGGGGCCTAAATAACTGAAAGTGGCCTTCTCCAGTGGTGGGTGATATTATGCATGATTCTGTGCTGTGGGACCTCTCTCCTCTGTCTGGTTGCTGGGCCTAAAAACCTGAAAGTGGCCTTCTCCAGTGGTGGGTGATATGATGCCTTATTCCTTGCTGTGTGACCTCTCTCCTCTGTCTGGGTGCTGGGGCCTAAATAACTGAAAGAGGCCTTCTCCAGTGGTGGGTGATATGATGCATGATTCTCTGCTGTGGGACCTCTCTCCTCTGTGTGGGTACTGGGGCCTAAATACCTCAAAGTGGCCTTCTCCAGTGGTAGGTGATATGACGCCTTATTCCTTGCTGTGGGACCTCTCTCCTCTGTCTGGGAGCTGGGGCCTAAATAACTGAAAGTGGCCTTCTCCAGTGGTGGGTGATATTACACCTTATTCCTTGCTGTGGGACCTCTCTCCTCTGTCTGGGTGCTGGGGCCTAAATAACTGAAAGTGGCCTTCTCCAATGGTGGGTGATATTATGCATGATTCTGTGCTGTGGGACCTCTCTCCTCTGTCTGGGTGCTGGGGCCTAAATAACTGAAAGTGGCCTTTTCCAGTGGTGGGTGATATGATGCCTTATTCCTTGCTGTGCGACCTTTCTCCGCTGTCTGGGTGCTGGGGCCTAAATAACTGAAAGTGGCCTTCTCCAGTGGTGGGTGATATGACGCCTTATTCCTTGTTGTGGGACCACTCTACTCTGTCTGGGTGCTGGGGCCTAAATAACTGAAAGTGGCCTTCTCCAGTGGTGGGTGATATGATGCCTTATTCCTTGCTGTGGGACCTCTCTCCTCTGTCTCGGTGCTGGGGACTAAGTAACTGAAAGTGGCCTTTTCCAGTGGTAGGTGATATGAAGCCTTATTCCTTGCTGTGGGACCTCTCTTCTCTGTCTGGGTGATGGGGCCTAAATAACTGAAAGTGGCCTTTTCCAGTGGTGGGTGATATGACGCATGATTCTCTGCTGAGGGACCTCTCTCCTCTGTCTGGGTACTGGGGCCTAAATACCTCAAAGTGGCCTTCTCCAGTGGTAGGTGATATGACGCCTTATTCCTTGCTGTGGGACCTCTCTAATCTGTCTGGGTTCTGGGGCCTAAATAACTGAAAGTGGCCTTCTCCAGTGATGGGTGATATGACGCATTATTCTCTGCTGTGGGACCTCTCTCCTCTGTCTGGGTGCTGGGGCCTAAATAACTGAAAGTGGCCTTCTCCAGTGGTGTGTGCTATGACGACTTATTCCTTGCTGTGGGACCTCTCTCCTCTGTCTGGGTGCTGGGGCCTAAATAACTGAAAGCGGCCTTCTCCAATGGTTGGTAATATAACGCATGATTCTCTGCTGTGGGACCTCTCTCCTCTGTCTTGGTGCTGGGGCCTAAATAACTGAAAGTGGCCTTCTCCAGTGGTGGTTGAAATGACGCCTTATTCCTTGCTGTGGGACCTCTCTCCTCTGTCTGGGTGCTGGGGCCTAAATAACTGAAAGTGGCCTTCTCCAGTGGTGTGTGCTATGACGACTTATTCCTTGCTGTGGGACCTCTCTCCTCTGTCTGGGTGCTGGGGCCTAAATAACTGAAAGCGGCCTTCTCCAATGGTGGGTAATATAACGCATGATTCTCTGCTGTGGGACCTCTCTCCTCTGTCTTGGTGCTGGGGCCTAAATAACTGAAAGTGGCCTTCTCAAGTGGTGGGTGATATGACGCCTTATTCCTTGCTGTGGGACCTCTCTCCTCTGTCTGGGTGCTGGGGCCTAAATAATTGAATGTGGCCTTCTCCAGTGGTGGGTGATATGACGCCTGATTCTCTGCTGTGTGAAATCTCTGCTCTTTCTGGGTGCTGGGGCCTAAAAAAATGAAAATGGCCTTCTCCAGTGGTGGGTTATATGACGCCTTATTCCTTTCTGGGGGACCTCTCTCCTCTGTCTGGATGCTGGGGCCTAAATAACTGATAGTGGCCTTCTCCAGTGGTGGGTGATATGATGAATGATTCTGTGCTGTGGGACCTCTCTCCTCTGTCTGGGTGCTGGGGCCTAAATAACTGCTGAAACTGGCCTTCTCCAGTGGTGGGTGATATAACGCATGATTCTCTGCTGTGGGACCTCTCTCCTCTGTCTGGGTGCTAGGGCCTAAATAACTGGAAGTGGCCTTCTCCAGTGGTGGGTGATATGATGCCTTATTCCTTGCTGTGGGACCTCTCTCCTCTGTCTGGGTGCTGGGGCCTAAATAACTGACAGCGGCCATCTCAAGTGGTGGGTGATATGATGAATGATTCTGTGCTGTGGGACCTCTCTCCTCTGTCTGGGTGCTGGGGCCTAAATAACTGAAAGTGGCCTTCTCCAGTGGTGGGTGATATGATGCCTTATTCCTTGCTGTGGGACCTCTCTCCTCTTTCTGGGTGCTGGGGCCTTAATAACTAAATGTGTCCTTCTCCAGTGGTGGGTGATATTATGCATGATTCTGTGCTGTGGGACCTCTCTCCTCTGTCTGGGTTCTGGGGCCTAAATAACTGAAAGTGGCCTTCTCCAGTGGTGGGTGATATGACGCCTTATTCCTTGCTTTGGGACCTCTCTCCTCTGTCTGGGTGCTGGGGCCTAAATAACTGAAAGTGGCCTTCTCCAGTGGTGGGTGATATGACGCCTTATTCCTTGCTGTGCGACCTCTCTCCTCTGTCTGGGTGCTGGGGCCTTAAGAACTGAAAGTGGCCTTCTCCAGTGGTGGGTGATATGACGCCTTATTCCTTGCTGTGGGACCTCTCTCCTCTGTCTGGGTGCTGGGGCCTAAATAACTGAAAGTGGCCTTCTCCAGTGGTGGGTGATATGATGCCTTATTCCTTGTTGTGGGACCTCTCTCCTCTGTCTGGGTGCTGGGGCCTAAATAACTGAAACTGGCCTTCTCCAGTGGTGGGTGATATAACGCATGATTCTCTGCTGTGGGACCTCTCTCCTCTGTCTGGGTGCTGGGGCCTAAATAACTGAAAGTGGCCTTCTCCAGTGGTGGGTGATATAATGCCTTATTCCTTGCTGTGGGACCTCTCACCTCTGTCTGGGTGCTGGGGCCTAAATAACTGAAAGCGGCCATCTCCAGTTGTGGGTGATATGATGAATGATTCTGTGCTGCGGGACCTCTTTCCTCTGTCTGCGTGATGGGGCCTAAATAACTGAAAGTGGCCTTCTCCAGTGGTGGGTGATATGATGCCTTATTCCTTGCTGTGGGACCTCTCTCCTCTGTATGGGTGCTGGGGCCTTAATAACTAAAAGAGGCCTTCTCCAGTGGTGGGTGATATTATGCATGATTCTGTGCTGTGGGACCTCTCTCCTCTGTCTGGGTTCTGGGGCCTAAATAACTGAAAGTGGCCTTCTCCAGTGGTGGGTGATATGACGCCTTATTCCTTGCTGTGGGACCTCTCTCCTCTGTCTGTGTGCTGGGGCCTAAATAACTGAAAGTGGCCTTCTCCAGTGGTGGGTGATATGACGCCTTATTCCTTGCTGTGCGACCTCTCTCCTCCGTCTGGGTGCTGGGGCCTTAAGAACTGAAAGTGGCCTTCTCCAGTGGTGGGTGATATGACGCCTTATTCCTTGCTGTGGGACCTCTCTCCTCTGTCTGGGTGCTGGGACCTAAATAACTGAAAGTGGCCTTCTCCAGTGGTGGGTGATATGATGCCTTATTCCTTGCTGTGGGACCTCTCTCCTCTGTCTGGGTGCTGGGGCCTAAAGAACTGAAAGTGGCCTTTTCCAGTGGAGGGTGATATGACGCCTTTTTCCTTGCTGTGGGACCTCTCTCTTCTGTCTGGGTGCTGGGGCCTAAATAACTGAAAGTGGCCTTCTCCAGTGGTGGGTGATATGATGCCTTATTCCTTGCTGTGGGACCTCTCTCCTCTATCTTGGTGCTGGGGCCTAAATAACTGAAAGCGGCCTTCTCCAGTGGTGGGTGATATGACGCATGATTCTCTGCTGTGGGACCTCTCTTCTCTGTCTGGGTGCTGGGGCCTAAATAACTGAAACTGGCCTTCTCCAGTGGTGGGTGATATGACGCCTTATTCCTTGCTATGGGACCTCTCTCCTCTGTCTGGGTGCTGGGGCCTAAATAACTGAAAGTGGCCTTCTCCAGTGGTGGGTGATAGGACGCCTTATTCCTTGCTATGGGACCTCTCTCCTCTGTCTGGGTGCTGGGGCCTAAAAACTGAAAGTGGCCTTCTCCAGTGGTGGGTGATATGACGCCTTATTCCTTGCTGTGGGAACTCTCTCCTCTGTCTGGGTGCTGGGGCCTAAATAACTGAAAGTGGCCTTCTCCAGTGGTGGGTGATATTATGCATGATTCTGTGCTGTGGGACCTCTCTCCTCTGTCTGGTTGCTGGGCCTAAAAACCTGAAAGTGGCCTTCTCCAGTGGTGGGTGATATGATGCCTTATTCCTTGCTGTGTGACCTCTCTCCTCTGTTTGGGTGCTGGGGCCTAAATAACTGAAAGTGGCCTTCTCCAGTGGTGGGTGATATGATGCATGATTCTCTGCTGTGGGACCTCTCTCCTCTGTGTGGGTACTGGGGCCTAAATACCTCAAAGTGGCCTTCTCCAGTGGTAGGTGATATGACGCCTTATTCCTTGCTGTGGGACCTCTATCCTCTGTCTGGGAGCTGGGGCGTAAATAACTGAAAGTGGCCTTCTCCAGTGGTGGGTGATATTACGCCTTATTCCTTGCTGTGGGACCTCTCTCCTCTGTCTGGGTGCTGGGGCCTAAATAACTGAAAGTGGCCTTCTCCAATGGTGGGTGATATTATGCATGATTCTGTGCTGTGGGACCTCTCTCCTCTGTCTGGGTGCTGGGGCCTAAATAACTGAAAGTGGCCTTTTCCAGTGGTGGGTGATATGATGCCTTATTCCTTGCTGTGCGACCTTTCTCCGCTGTCTGGGTGCTGGGGCCTAAATAACTGAAAGTGGCCTTCTCCAGTGGTGGGTGATATGACGCCTTATTCCTTGTTGTGGGACCACTCTACTCTGTCTGGGTGCTGGGGCCTAAATAACTGAAAGTGGCCTTCTCCAGTGGTGGGTGATATGATGCCTTATTCCTTGCTGTGGGACCTCTCTCCTCTGTCTCGGTGCTGGGGACTAAGTAACTGAAAGTGGCCTTTTCCAGTGGTAGGTGATATGAAGCCTTATTCCTTGCTGTGGGACCTCTCTTCTCTGTCTGGGTGATGGGGCCTAAATAACTGAAAGTGGCCTTTTCCAGTGGTGGGTGATATGACGCATGATTCTCTGCTGAGGGACCTCTCTCTCTGTCTGGGTACTGGGGCCTAAATACCTCAAAGTGGCCTTCTCCAGTGGTAGGTGATATGACGCCTTATTCCTTGCTGTGGGACCTCTCTAATCTGTCTGGGTTCTGGGGCCTAAATAACTGAAAGTGGCCTTCTCCAGTGATGGGTGATATGACGCATTATTCTCTGCTGTGGGACCTCTCTCCTCTGTCTAGATGCTGGGGCCTAAATAACTGAAAGTGGCCTTCTCCAGTGGTGGTTGAAATGACGCCTTATTCCTTGCTGTGGGACCTCTCTCCTCTGTCTGGGTGCTGGGGCCTAAATAACTGAAAGTGGCCTACTCCAGTGGGGGTGATATAAAGCATGATTCTCTGCTGTGGGACCTCTCTCCTCTGTCTGGGTGCTGGGGCCTAAATAAGTGAAAGTGGCCTTCTCCAGTGGTGTGTGCTATGACGCCTTATTCCTTGCTGTGGGACCTCTCTCCTCTGTCTGGGTGCTGGGGCCTAAATAACTGAAAGCGGCCTTCTCCAATGGTGGGTAATATAACGCATGATTCTCTGCTGTGGGACCTCTCTCCTCTGTCTTGGTGCTGAGGCCTAAATAACTGAAAGTGGCCTTCTCCAGTGGTGGGTGATATGACGCCTTATTCCTTGTTGTGGGACCACTCTACTCTGTCTGGGTGCTGGGGCCTAAATAACTGAAAGTGGCCTTCTCCAGTGGTGGGTGATATGATGCCTTATTCCTTGCTGTGGGACCTCTCTCCTCTGTCTCGGTGCTGGGGACTAAGTAACTGAAAGTGGCCTTTTCCAGTGGTAGGTGATATGAAGCCTTATTCCTTGCTGTGGGACCTCTCTTCTCTGTCTGGGTGATGGGGCCTAAATAACTGAAAGTGGCCTTTTCCAGTGGTGGGTGATATGACGCATGATTCTCTGCTGAGGGACCTCTCTCCTCTGTCTGGGTACTGGGGCCTAAATACCTCAAAGTGGCCTTCTCCAGTGGTAGGTGATATGACGCCTTATTCCTTGCTGTGGCACCTCTCTAATCTGTCTGGGTTCTGGGACCTAAATAGCTGAAAGTGGCCTTCTCCAGTGATGGGTGATATGACGCATTATTCTCTGCTGTGGGACCTCTCTCCTCTGTCTAGATGCTGGGGCCTAAATAACTGAAAGTGGCCTTCTCCAGTGGTGGTTGAAATGACGCCTTATTCCTTGCTGTGGGACCTCTCTCCTCTGTCTGGGTGCTGGGGCCTAAATAACTGAAAGTGGCCTACTCCAGTGGGGGGTGATATAAAGCATGATTCTCTGCTGTGGGACCTCTCTCCTCTGTCTGGGTGCTGGGGCCTAAATAAGTGAAAGTGGCCTTCTCCAGTGGTGTGTGCTATGACGCCTTATTCCTTGCTGTGGGACCTCTCTCCTCTGTCTGGGTGCTGGGGCCTAAATAACTGAAAGCGGCCTTCTCCAATGGTGGGTAATATAACGCATGATTCTCTGCTGTGGGACCTCTCTCCTCTGTCTTGGTGCTGAGGCCTAAATAACTGAAAGTGGCCTTCTCCAGTGGTGGGTGATATGACGCCTTATTCCTTGCTGTGGGACCTCTCTCCTCTGTCTGGGTGCTGGGGCCTAAATAATTGAATGTGGCCTTCTCCAGTGGTGGGTGATATGACGCCTGATTCTCTGCTGTGTGAAATCTCTGCTCTTTCTGGGTGCTGGGGCCTAAAAAAAGGAAAATGGCCTTCTCCAGTGGTGGGTTATATGACGCCTTATTCCATTCTGGGGGACCTCTCTCCTCTGTCTGGGTGCTGGGGCCTAAATAACTGATAGTGGCCTTCTCCAGTGGTGGGTGATATGATGAATAATTCTGTGCTGTGGGACCTCTCTCCTCTGTCTGGGTGCTGGGGCCAAAATAACTGCTGAAACTGGCCTTCTCCAGTGGTGTGTGATATAACGCATGATTCTCTGCTGTGGGACCTCTCTCCTCTGTCTGGGTGCTGGGGCTTAAATAACTGAAAGTGGCCTTCTCCAGTGGTGGGTGATATGATGCCTTTTTCCTTGCTGTGGGACCTCTCTCCTCTGTCTGGGTGCTGGGGCCTAAATAACTGAAAGCGGCCATCTCCAGTGGTGGGTGATATAATGAATGATTCTGTGCTGCGGGAACTCTCTCCTCAGTCTGGGTGCTGGGGCCTAAATAACTGAAAGTGGCCTTCTCCAGTGGTGGGTGATATGATGCCTTATTCCTTGCTGTGGGACCTCTCTCCTCTGTCTGGGTGCTGGGGCCTTAATAACTAAAAGTGGCCTTCTCCAGTGGTGGGTGATATTATGCATAATTCTGTGCTGTGGGACCTCTCTCCTCTATCTGGGTTCTGGGGCCTAAATAACTGAAAGTGGCCTTCTCCAGTGGTGGGTGATATGACGCCTTATTCCTTGCTGTGGGACCTTTCTACTCTGTCTGGGTGCTGGGGCCTAAATAACTGAAAGTGGCCTTCTCCAGTGGTGGGTGATATGATGCCTTATTCCTTGCTGTGCGACCTCTCTCCTCTGTCTGGGTGCTGGGGCCTTAAGAACTGAAAGTGGCCTTCTCCAGTGGAGGGTGATATGACGCCTTATTCCTTGCTGTGGGACCTCTCTCCTCTGTCTGGGTGCTGGGGCCTAAATAACTGAAAGTGGCCTTCTCCAGTGGTGGGTGATATGATGCCTGATTCCTTGCTGTGGGACCTCTCTCCTCTGTCTGGGTGCTGGGGCCTAAATAACTGAAACTGGCCTTCTCCAGTGGTGGGTGATATAACGCATGATTCTCTGCTGTGGGACCTCTCTCCTCTGTCTGGGTGCTGGGGCCTAAATAACTGAACGTGGCCTCCTCCAGTGGTGGGTGATATGATGCCTTTTTCCTTGCTGTGGGACCTCTCTCCTCTGTCTGGAGTGCTGGGGCCTAAATAACTGAAAGCGGCCATCTCCAGTGGTGGGTGATATGATGCATGATTCTCTGCTGTGGGACCTCTCTCCTCTGTCTGGGTGCTGGGGCCTAAATAACTGAAAGTGGCCTTCTCCAGTGGTGGGTGATATGACGCCTTATTCCTTGCTGTGGGACCTCTCTCCCTCTGTCTGGATGCTGGGGCCTAAATAACTGAAAGTGGCCTTCTCCAGTGGTGGGTGATATGACGCCTGATTCTCTGCTGTGTGACCTCTCTCCTCTTTCTGGGTGCTTGGGCCTAAAAATATGAAAATGGCCTACTCCAGTGGTGGGTGATATGATGCATGATTCTGTGCTGTGGGACCTCTCTCCTCTGTCTGGCTGCTAGGGCCTAAATAACTGGAAGTGGCCTTCTCCAGTGGTGGGTGATATGATGCCTTGATTCCTTGCTGTGGGACCTCTCTCCTCTGTCTGGGTGCTGGGGCCTAAATAACTGACAGCGGCCATTCTCAAGTGGTGGGTGATATGATGAATGATTCTGTGCTGTGGGACCTCTCTCCTCTGTCTGGGTGCTGGGGCCTAAATAACTGAAAGTGGCCTTCTCCAGTGGTGGGTGATATGATGCCTTATTCCTTGCTGTGGGACCTCTCTCCTCTTTCTGGGTGCTGGGGCCTTAATAACTGAAATGTGTCCTTCTCCAGTGGTGGGTGATATGATGCCATGATTCTGTGCTGTGGGACCTCTCTCCTCTGTCTGGGTTCTGGGGGCCTAAATAACTGAAAGTGGCCTTCTCCAGTGGTGGGTGATATGACGCCTTATTCCTTGCTGTGGGACCTCTCTCCTCTGTCTGGGTGCTGGGGCCTAAAGAACTGAAAGTGGCCTTCTCCAGTGGTGGGTGATATGACGCCTTATTCCTTGCTGTGGGACCTCTCTCCTCTGTCTGGGTGCTGGGGCCTAAATAACTGAAAGTGGCCTTCTCCAGTGGTGGGTGATATGACGCCTTATTCCTTGCTGTGGGACCTCTCTCCTCTGTCTGGGTGCTGGGGCCTAAATAACTGAAAGCTGGCCTTCTCCAGTGGTGGGTGATATGATGCATGATTCCTTGCTGTGGGACCTCTCTCCTCTGTCTGGGTGCTGGGGCCTAAATAACTGAAAGTGGCCTTCTCCAGTGGTGGGTGATATGACGCCTTATTCCTTGCTGTGGGACCTCTCTCCTCTGTCTGGGTGCTGGGGCCTAAATAACTGAAATTGGCCTTCTCCAGTGGTGGGTGATATGACGCCTGATTCTCTGCTGTGTGACCTCTCTCCTCTTTCTGGGTGCTTGGGCCTAAAAAATATGAAAATGGCCTACTCCAGTGGTGGGTGATATGATGCATGATTCTGTGCTGTGGGACCTCTCTCCTCTGTCTGGGTGCTAGGGCCTAAATAACTGGAAGTGGCCTTCTCCAGTGGTGGGTGATATGATGCCTTATTCCTTGCTGTGGGACCTCTCTCCTCTGTCTGGGTGCTGGGGCCTAAATAACTGACAGCGGCCATCTCAAGTGGTGGGTGATATGATGAATGATTCTGTGCTGTGGGACCTCTCTCCTCTGTCTGGGTGCTGGGGCCTAAATAACTGAAAGTGGCCTTCTCCAGTGGTGGGTGATATGATGCCTTATTCCTTGCTGTGGGACCTCTCTCCTCTTTCTGGGTGCTGGGGCCTTAATAACTAAATGTGTCCTTCTCCAGTGGTGGGTGATATTATGCATGATTCTGTGCTGTGGGACCTCTCTCCTCTGTCTGGGTTCTGGGGCCTAAATAACTGAAAGTGGCCTTCTCCAGTGGTGGGTGATATGACGCCTTATTCCTTGCTTTGGGACCTCTCTCCTCTGTCTGGGTGCTGGGGCCTAAATAACTGAAAGTGGCCTTCTCCAGTGGTGGGTGATATGACGCCTTATTCCTTGCTGTGCGACCTCTCTCCTCTGTCTGGGTGCTGGGGCCTTAAGAACTGAAAGTGGCCTTCTCCAGTGGTGGGTGATATGACGCCTTATTCCTTGCTGTGGGACCTCTCTCCTCTGTCTGGGTGCTGGGGCCTAAATAACTGAAAGTGGCCTTCTCCAGTGGTGGGTGATATGATGCCTTATTCCTTGTTGTGGGACCTCTCTCCTCTGTCTGGGTGCTGGGGCCTAAATAACTGAAACTGGCCTTCTCCAGTGGTGGGTGATATAACGCATGATTCTCTGCTGTGGGACCTCTCTCCTCTGTCTGGGTGCTGGGGCCTAAATAACTGAAAGTGGCCTTCTCCAGTGGTGGGTGATATAATGCCTTATTCCTTGCTGTGGGACCTCTCTCCTCTGTCTGGGTGCTGGGGCCTAAATAACTGAAAGCGGCCATCTCCAGTTGTGGGTGATATGATGAATGATTCTGTGCTGCGGGACCTCTTTCCTCTGTCTGCGTGATGGGGCCTAAATAACTGAAAGTGGCCTTCTCCAGTGGTGGGTGATATGATGCCTTATTCCTTGCTGTGGGACCTCTCTCCTCTGTATGGGTGCTGGGGCCTTAATAACTAAAAGAGGCCTTCTCCAGTGGTGGGTGATATTATGCATGATTCTGTGCTGTGGGACCTCTCTCCTCTGTCTGGGTTCTGGGGCCTAAATAACTGAAAGTGGCCTTCTCCAGTGGTGGGTGATATGACGCCTTATTCCTTGCTGTGGGACCTCTCTCCTCTGTCTGTGTGCTGGGGCCTAAATAACTGAAAGTGGCCTTCTCCAGTGGTGGGTGATATGACGCCTTATTCCTTGCTGTGCGACCTCTCTCCTCCGTCTGGGTGCTGGGGCCTTAAGAACTGAAAGTGGCCTTCTCCAGTGGTGGGTGATATGACGCCTTATTCCTTGCTGTGGGACCTCTCTCCTCTGTCTGGGTGCTGGGGCCTAAATAACTGAAAGTGGCCTTCTCCAGTGGTGGGTGATATGATGCCTTATTCCTTGCTGTGGGACCTCTCTCCTCTGTCTGGGTGCTGGGGCCTAAAGAACTGAAAGTGGCCTTTTCCAGTGGAGGGTGATATGACGCCTTTTTCCTTGCTGTGGGACCTCTCTCTTCTGTCTGGGTGCTGGGGCCTAAATAACTGAAAGTGGCCTTCTCCAGTGGTGGGTGAAATGACGCCTGATTCTCTGCTGTGGGACCTCTCTCCTCTGTCTGGGTACTGGGGCCTAAATACCTCAAAGTGGCCTTCTCCAGGGGTAGGTGATATGACGCCTTATTCCTTGCTGTGGGACCTCTCTCCTCTGTCTGGGTGCTAGGGCCTAAATAACTGGAAGTGGCCTTCTCCAGTGGTGGGTGATATGATGCCTTATTCCTTGCTGTGGGACCTCTCTCCTCTGTCTGGGTGCTGGGGCCTAAATAACTGACAGCGGCCATCTCAAGTGGTGGGTGATATGATGAATGATTCTGTGCTGTGGGACCTCTCTCCTCTGTCTGGGTGCTGGGGCCTAAATAACTGAAAGTGGCCTTCTCCAGTGGTGGGTGATATGATGCCTTATTCCTTGCTGTGGGACCTCTCTCCTCTTTCTGGGTGCTGGGGCCTTAATAACTAAATGTGTCCTTCTCCAGTGGTGGGTGATATTATGCATGATTCTGTGCTGTGGGACCTCTCTCCTCTGTCTGGGTTCGGGGGCCTAAATAACTGAAAGTGGCCTTCTCCAGTGGTGGGTGATATGACGCCTTATTCCTTGCTTTGGGACCTCTCTCCTCTGTCTGGGTGCTGGGGCCTAAATAACTGAAAGTGGCCTTCTCCAGTGGTGGGTGATATGACGCCTTATTCCTTGCTGTGCGACCTCTCTCCTCTGTCTGGGTGCTGGGGCCTTAAGAACTGAAAGTGGCCTTCTCCAGTGGTGGGTGATATGACGCCTTATTCCTTGCTGTGGGACCTCTCTCCTCTGTCTGGGTGCTGGGGCCTAAATAACTGAAAGTGGCCTTCTCCAGTGGTGGGTGATATGATGCCTTATTCCTTGTTGTGGGACCTCTCTCCTCTGTCTGGGTGCTGGGGCCTAAATAACTGAAACTGGCCTTCTCCAGTGGTGGGTGATATAACGCATGATTCTCTGCTGTGGGACCTCTCTCCTCTGTCTGGGTGCTGGGGCCTAAATAACTGAAAGTGGCCTTCTCCAGTGGTGGGTGATATAATGCCTTATTCCTTGCTGTGGGACCTCTCTCCTCTGTCTGGGTGCTGGGGCCTAAATAACTGAAAGCGGCCATCTCCAGTTGTGGGTGATATGATGAATGATTCTGTGCTGCGGGACCTCTTTCCTCTGTCTGCGTGATGGGGCCTAAATAACTGAAAGTGGCCTTCTCCAGTGGTGGGTGATATGATGCCTTATTCCTTGCTGTGGGACCTCTCTCCTCTGTATGGGTGCTGGGGCCTTAATAACTAAAAGAGGCCTTCTCCAGTGGTGGGTGATATTATGCATGATTCTGTGCTGTGGGACCTCTCTCCTCTGTCTGGGTTCTGGGGCCTAAATAACTGAAAGTGGCCTTCTCCAGTGGTGGGTGATATGACGCCTTATTCCTTGCTGTGGGACCTCTCCCTCTGTCTGGGTGCTGGGGCCTAAATAACTGAAAGTGGCCTTCTCCAGTGGTGGGTGATATGACGCCTTATTCCTTGCTGTGCGACCTCTCTCCTCTGTCTGGGTGCTGGGGCCTTAAGAACTGAAAGTGGCCTTCTCCAGTGGTGGGTGATATGACGCCTTATTCCTTGCTGTGGGACCTCTCTCCTCTGTCTGGGTGCTGGGGCCTAAATAACTGAAAGTGGCCTTCTCCAGTGGTGGGTGATATGATGCCTTATTCCTTGCTGTGGGACCTCTCTCCTCTGTCTGGGTGCTGGGGCCTAAATAACTGAAACTGGCCTTCTCCAGTGGTGGGTGATATAACGCATGATTCTCTGCTGTGGGACCTCTCTCCTCTGTCTGGGTGCTGGGGCCTAAATAACTGAAAGTGGCCTTCTCCAGTGGTGGGTGATATGATGCCTTATTCCTTGCTGTGGGACCTCTCTCCTCTGTCTGGGTGCTGGGGCCTAAATAACTGAAAGCGGCCATCTCCAGTTGTGGGTGATATGATGAATGATTCTGTGCTGCGGGACCTCTTTCCTCTGTCTGCGTGATGGGGCCTAAATAACTGAAAGTGGCCTTCTCCAGTGGTGGGTGATATGATGCCTTATTCCTTGCTGTGGGACCTCTCTCCTCTGTATGGGTGCTGGGGCCTTAATAACTAAAAGAGGCCTTCTCCAGTGGTGGGTGATATTATGCATGATTCTGTGCTGTGGGACCTCTCTCCTCTGTCTGGGTTCTGGGGCCTAAATAACTGAAAGTGGCCTTCTCCAGTGGTGGGTGATATGACGCCTTATTCCTTGCTGTGGGACCTCTCTCCTCTGTCTGTGTGCTGGGGCCTAAATAACTGAAAGTGGCCTTCTCCAGTGGTGGGTGATATGACGCCTTATTCCTTGCTGTGCGACCTCTCTCCTCTGTCTGGGTGCTGGGGCCTTAAGAACTGAAAGTGGCCTTCTCCAGTGGTGGGTGATATGACGCCTTATTCCTTGCTGTGGGACCTCTCTCCTCTGTCTGGGTGCTGGGGCCTAAATAACTGAAAGTGGCCTTCTCCAGTGGTGGGTGATAGGACGCCTTATTCCTTGCTATGGGACCTCTCTCCTCTGTCTGGGTGCTGGGGCCTAAAAACTGAAAGTGGCCTTCTCCAGTGGTGGGTGATATGACGCCTTATTCCTTGCTGTGGGAACTCTCTCCTCTGTCTGGGTGCTGGGGCCTAAATAACTGAAAGTGGCCTTCTCCAGTGGTGGGTGATATTATGCATGATTCTGTGCTGTGGGACCTCTCTCCTCTGTCTGGTTGCTGGGCCTAAAAACCTGAAAGTGGCCTTCTCCAGTGGTGGGTGATATGATGCCTTATTCCTTGCTGTGTGACCTCTCTCCTCTGTCTGGGTGCTGGGGCCTAAATAACTGAAAGTGGCCTTCTCCAGTGGTGGGTGATATGATGCATGATTCTCTGCTGTGGGACCTCTCTCCTCTGTGTGGGTACTGGGGCCTAAATACCTCAAAGTGGCCTTCTCCAGTGGTAGGTGATATGACGCCTTATTCCTTGCTGTGGGACCTCTCTCCTCTGTCTGGGAGCTGGGGCCTAAATAACTGAAAGTGGCCTTCTCCAGTGGTGGGTGATATTACGCCTTATTCCTTGCTGTGGGACCTCTCTCCTCTGTCTGGGTGCTGGGGCCTAAATAACTGAAAGTGGCCTTCTCCAATGGTGGGTGATATTATGCATGATTCTGTGCTGTGGGACCTCTCTCCTCTGTCTGGGTGCTGGGGCCTAAATAACTGAAAGTGGCCTTTTCCAGTGGTGGGTGATATGATGCCTTATTCCTTGCTGTGCGACCTTTCTCCGCTGTCTGGGTGCTGGGGCCTAAATAACTGAAAGTGGCCTTCTCCAGTGGTGGGTGATATGACGCCTTATTCCTTGTTGTGGGACCACTCTACTCTGTCTGGGTGCTGGGGCCTAAATAACTGAAAGTGGCCTTCTCCAGTGGTGGGTGATATGATGCCTTATTCCTTGCTGTGGGACCTCTCTCCTCTGTCTCGGTGCTGGGGACTAAGTAACTGAAAGTGGCCTTTTCCAGTGGTAGGTGATATGAAGCCTTATTCCTTGCTGTGGGACCTCTCTTCTCTGTCTGGGTGATGGGGCCTAAATAACTGAAAGTGGCCTTTTCCAGTGGTGGGTGATATGACGCATGATTCTCTGCTGAGGGACCTCTCTCCTCTGTCTGGGTACTGGGGCCTAAATACCTCAAAGTGGCCTTCTCCAGTGGTAGGTGATATGACGCCTTATTCCTTGCTGTGGGACCTCTCTAATCTGTCTGGGTTCTGGGGCCTAAATAACTGAAAGTGGCCTTCTCCAGTGATGGGTGATATGACGCATTATTCTCTGCTGTGGGACCTCTCTCCTCTGTCTAGATGCTGGGGCCTAAGTAACTGAAAGTGGCCTTCTCCAGTGGTGGTTGAAATGACGCCTTATTCCTTGCTGTGGGACCTCTCTCCTCTGTCTGGGTGCTGGGGCCTAAATAACTGAAAGTGGCCTACTCCAGTGGGGGGTGATATAAGGCATGATTCTCTGCTGTGTGACCTCTCTCCTCTGTCTGGGTGCTGGGGCCTAAATAAGTGAAAGTGGCCTTCTCCAGTGGTGTGTGCTATGACGACTTATTCCTTGCTGTGGGACCTCTCTCCTCTGTCTGGGTGCTGGGGCCTAAATAACTGAAAGCGGCCTTCTCCAATGGTGGGTAATATAACGCATGATTCTCTGCTGTGGGACCTCTCTCCTCTGTCTTGGTGCTGGGGCCTAAATAACTGAAAGTGGCCTTCTCCAGTGGTGGGTGATATGACGCCTTATTCCTTGCTGTGGGACCTCTCTCCTCTGTCTGGGTGCTGGGGCCTAAATAATTGAATGTGGCCTTCTCCAGTGGTGGGTGATATGACGCCTGATTCTCTGCTGTGTGAAATCTCTGCTCTTTTTGGGTGCTGGGGCCTAAAAAAATGAAAATGGCCTTCTCCAGTGGTGGGTTATATGACGCCTTATTCCTTTCTGGGGGACCTCTCTCCTCTGTCTGGATGCTGGGGCCTAAATAACTGATAGTGGCCTTCTCCAGTGGTGGGTGATATGATGAATGATTCTGTGCTGTGGGACCTCTCTCCTCTGTCTGGGTGCTGGGGCCTAAATAACTGCTGAAACTGGCCTTCTCCAGTGGTGGGTGATATAACGCATGATTCTCTGCTGTGGGACCTCTCTCCTCTGTCTGGGTGCTAGGGCCTAAATAACTGAAAGTGGCCTTCTCCAGTGGTGGGTGATATGATGCCTTATTCCTTGCTGTGGGACCTCTCTCCTCTGTCTGGGTGCTGGGGCCTAAATAACTGACAGCGGCCATCTCAAGTGGTGGGTGATATGATGAATGATTCTGTGCTGTGGGACCTCTCTCCTCTGTCTGGGTGCTGGGGCCTAAATAACTGAAAGTGGCCTTCTCCAGTGGTGGGTGATATGATGCCTTATTCCTTGCTGTGGGACCTCTCTCCTCTTTCTGGGTGCTGGGGCCTTAATAACTAAATGTGTCCTTCTCCAGTGGTGGGTGATATTATGCATGATTCTGTGCTGTGGGACCTCTCTCCTCTGTCTGGGTTCTGGGGCCTAAATAACTGAAAGTGGCCTTCTCCAGTGGTGGGTGATATGACGCCTTATTCCTTGCTTTGGGACCTCTCTCCTCTGTCTGGGTGCTGGGGCCTAAATAACTGAAAGTGGCCTTCTCCAGTGGTGGGTGATATGACGCCTTATTCCTTGCTGTGCGACCTCTCTCCTCTGTCTGGGTGCTGGGGCCTTAAGAACTGAAAGTGGCCTTCTCCAGTGGTGGGTGATATGACGCCTTATTCCTTGCTGTGGGACCTCTCTCCTCTGTCTGGGTGCTGGGGCCTAAATAACTGAAAGTGGCCTTCTCCAGTGGTGGGTGATATGATGCCTTATTCCTTGTTGTGGGACCTCTCTCCTCTGTCTGGGTGCTGGGGCCTAAATAACTGAAACTGGCCTTCTCCAGTGGTGGGTGATATAACGCATGATTCTCTGCTGTGGGACCTCTCTCCTCTGTCTGGGTGCTGGGGCCTAAATAACTGAAAGTGGCCTTCTCCAGTGGTGGGTGATATAATGCCTTATTCCTTGCTGTGGGACCTCTCACCTCTGTCTGGGTGCTGGGGCCTAAATAACTGAAAGCGGCCATCTCCAGTTGTGGGTGATATGATGAATGATTCTGTGCTGCGGGACCTCTTTCCTCTGTCTGCGTGATGGGGCCTAAATAACTGAAAGTGGCCTTCTCCAGTGGTGGGTGATATGATGCCTTATTCCTTGCTGTGGGACCTCTCTCCTCTGTATGGGTGCTGGGGCCTTAATAACTAAAAGAGGCCTTCTCCAGTGGTGGGTGATATTATGCATGATTCTGTGCTGTGGGACCTCTCTCCTCTGTCTGGGTTCTGGGGCCTAAATAACTGAAAGTGGCCTTCTCCAGTGGTGGGTGATATGACGCCTTATTCCTTGCTGTGGGACCTCTCTCCTCTGTCTGTGTGCTGGGGCCTAAATAACTGAAAGTGGCCTTCTCCAGTGGTGGGTGATATGACGCCTTATTCCTTGCTGTGCGACCTCTCTCCTCCGTCTGGGTGCTGGGGCCTTAAGAACTGAAAGTGGCCTTCTCCAGTGGTGGGTGATATGACGCCTTATTCCTTGCTGTGGGACCTCTCTCCTCTGTCTGGGTGCTGGGACCTAAATAACTGAAAGTGGCCTTCTCCAGTGGTGGGTGATATGATGCCTTATTCCTTGCTGTGGGACCTCTCTCCTCTGTCTGGGTGCTGGGGCCTAAAGAACTGAAAGTGGCCTTTTCTAGTGGAGGGTGATATGACGCCTTTTTCCTTGCTGTGGGACCTCTCTCTTCTGTCTGGGTGCTGGGGCCTAAATAACTGAAAGTGGCCTTCTCCAGTGGTGGGTGATATGATGCCTTATTCCTTGCTGTGGGACCTCTCTCCTCTATCTTGGTGCTGGGGCCTAAATAACTGAAAGCGGCCTTCTCCAGTGGTGGGTGATATGACGCATGATTCTCTGCTGTGGGACCTCTCTTCTCTGTCTGGGTGCTGGGGCCTAAATAACTGAAACTGGCCTTCTCCAGTGGTGGGTGATATGACGCCTTATTCCTTGCTATGGGACCTCTCTCCTCTGTCTGGGTGCTGGGGCCTAAATAACTGAAAGTGGCCTTCTCCAGTGGTGGGTGATAGGACGCCTTATTCCTTGCTATGGGACCTCTCTCCTCTGTCTGGGTGCTGGGGCCTAAAAACTGAAAGTGGCCTTCTCCAGTGGTGGGTGATATGACGCCTTATTCCTTGCTGTGGGAACTCTCTCCTCTGTCTGGGTGCTGGGGCCTAAATAACTGAAAGTGGCCTTCTCCAGTGGTGGGTGATATTATGCATGATTCTGTGCTGTGGGACCTCTCTCTCTGTCTGGTTGCTGGGCCTAAAAACCTGAAAGTGGCCTTCTCCAGTGGTGGGTGATATGATGCCTTATTCCTTGCTGTGTGACCTCTCTCCTCTGTTTGGGTGCTGGGGCCTAAATAACTGAAAGTGGCCTTCTCCAGTGGTGGGTGATATGATGCATGATTCTCTGCTGTGGGACCTCTCTCCTCTGTGTGGGTACTGGGGCCGAAATACCTCAAAGTGGCCTTCTCCAGTGGTAGGTGATATGACGCCTTATTCCTTGCTGTGGGACCTCTATCCTCTGTCAGGGAGCTGGGGCGTAAATAACTGAAAGTGGCCTTCTCCAGTGGTGGGTGATATTACGCCTTATTCCTTGCTGTGGGACCTCTCTCCTCTGTCTGGGTGCTGGGGCCTAAATAACTGAAAGTGGCCTTCTCCAATGGTGGGTGATATTATGTATGATTCTGTGCTGTGGGACCTCTCTCCTCTGTCTGGGTGCTGGGGCCTAAATAACTGAAAGTGGCCTTCTCCAGTGGTGGGTGATATGACGCCTTATTCCTTGTTGTGGGACCACTCTACTCTGTCTGGGTGCTGGGGCCTAAATAACTGAAAGTGGCCTTCTCCAGTGGTGGGTGATATGATGCCTTATTCCTTGCTGTGGGACCTCTCTCCTCTGTCTCGGTGCTGGGGACTAAGTAACTGAAAGTGGCCTTTTCCAGTGGTAGGTGATATGAAGCCTTATTCCTTGCTGTGGGACCTCTCTTCTCTGTCTGGGTGATGGGGCCTAAATAACTGAAAGTGGCCTTTTCCAGTGGTGGGTGATATGACGCATGATTCTCTGCTGAGGGACCTCTCTCCTCTGTCTGGGTACTGGGGCCTAAATACCTCAAAGTGGCCTTCTCCAGTGGTAGGTGATATGACGCCTTATTCCTTGCTGTGGGACCTCTCTAATCTGTCTGGGTTCTGGGGCCTAAATAACTGAAAGTGGCCTTCTCCAGTGATGGGTGATATGACGCATTATTCTCTGCTGTGGGACCTCTCTCCTCTGTCTAGATGCTGGGGCCTAAATAACTGAAAGTGGCCTTCTCCAGTGGTGGTTGAAATGACGCCTTATTCCTTGCTGTGGGACCTCTCTCCTCTGTCTGGGTGCTGGGGCCTAAATAACTGAAAGTGGCCTACTCCAGTGGGGGTGATATAAAGCATGATTCTCTGCTGTGGGACCTCTCTCCTCTGTCTGGGTGCTGGGGCCTAAATAAGTGAAAGTGGCCTTCTCCAGTGGTGTGTGCTATGACGCCTTATTCCTTGCTGTGGGACCTCTCTCCTCTGTCTGGGTGCTGGGGCCTAAATAACTGAAAGCGGCCTTCTCCAATGGTGGGTAATATAACGCATGATTCTCTGCTGTGGGACCTCTCTCCTCTGTCTTGGTGCTGAGGCCTAAATAACTGAAAGTGGCCTTCTCCAGTGGTGGGTGATATGACGCCTTATTCCTTGCTGTGGGACCTCTCTCCTCTGTCTGGGTGCTGGGGCCTAAATAATTGAATGTGGCCTTCTCCAGTGGTGGGTGATATGACGCCTGATTCTCTGCTGTGTGAAATCTCTGCTCTTTCTGGGTGCTGGGGCCTAAAAAAGGAAAATGGCCTTCTCCAGTGGTGGGTTATATGACGCCTTATTCCATTCTGGGGACCTCTCTCCTCTGTCTGGGTGCTGGGGCCTAAATAACTGATAGTGGCCTTCTCCAGTGGTGGGTGATATGATGAATAATTCTGTGCTGTGGGACCTCTCTCCTCTGTCTGGGTGCTGGGGCCAAAATAACTGCTGAAACTGGCCTTCTCCAGTGGTGTGTGATATAACGCATGATTCTCTGCTGTGGGACCTCTCTCCTCTGTCTGGGTGCTGGGGCTTAAATAACTGAAAGTGGCCTTCTCCAGTGGTGGGTGATATGATGCCTTATTCCTTGCTGTGGGACCTCTCTCCTCTGTCTGGGTGCTGGGGCCTAAATAACTGAAAGCGGCCATCTCCAGTGGTGGGTGATATAATGAATGATTCTGTGCTGCGGGAACTCTCTCCTCAGTCTGGGTGCTGGGGCCTAAATAACTGAAAGTGGCCTTCTCCAGTGGTGGGTGATATGATGCCTTATTCCTTGCTGTGGGACCTCTCTCCTCTGTCTGGGTGCTGGGGCCTTAATAACTAAAAGTGGCCTTCTCCAGTGGTGGGTGATATTATGCATAATTCTGTGCTGTGGGACCTCTCTCCTCTATCTGGGTTCTGGGGCCTAAATAACTGAAAGTGGCCTTCTCCAGTGGTGGGTGATATGACGCCTTATTCCTTGCTGTGGGACCTTTCTACTCTGTCTGGGTGCTGGGGCCTAAATAACTGAAAGTGGCCTTCTCCAGTGGTGGGTGATATGATGCCTTATTCCTTGCTGTGCGACCTCTCTCCTCTGTCTGGGTGCTGGGGCCTTAAGAACTGAAAGTGGCCTTCTCCAGTGGTGGGTGATATGACGCCTTATTCCTTGCTGTGGGACCTCTCTCCTCTGTCTGGGTGCTGGGGCCTAAATAACTGAAAGTGGCCTTCTCCAGTGGTGGGTGATATGATGCCTGATTCCTTGCTGTGGGACCTCTCTCCTCTGTCTGGGTGCTGGGGCCTAAATAACTGAAACTGGCCTTCTCCAGTGGTGGGTGATATAACGCATGATTCTCTGCTGTGGGACCTCTCTCCTCTGTCTGGGTGCTGGGGCCTAAATAACTGAACGTGGCCTCCTCCAGTGGTGGGTGATATGATGCCTTTTTCCTTGCTGTGGGACCTCTCTCCTCTGTCTGGGTGCTGGGGCCTAAATAACTGAAAGCGGCCATCTCCAGTGGTGGGTGATATGATGCATGATTCTCTGCTGTGGGACCTCTCTCCTCTGTCTGGGTGCTGGGGCCTAAATAACTGAAAGTGGCCTTCTCCAGTGGTGGGTGATATGACGCCTTATTCCTTGCTGTGGGACCTCTCTCCTCTGTCTGGGTGCTGGGGCCTAAATAACTGAAATTGGCCTTCTCCAGTGGTGGGTGATATGACGCCTGATTCTCTGCTGTGTGACCTCTCTCCTCTTTCTGGGTGCTTGGGCCTAAAAATATGAAAATGGCCTACTCCAGTGGTGGGTGATATGATGCATGATTCTGTGCTGTGGGACCTCTCTCCTCTGTCTGGGTGCTAGGGCCTAAATAACTGGAAGTGGCCTTCTCCAGTGGTGGGTGATATGATGCCTTATTCCTTGCTGTGGGACCTCTCTCCTCTGTCTGGGTGCTGGGGCCTAAATAACTGACAGCGGCCATCTCAAGTGGTGGGTGATATGATGAATGATTCTGTGCTGTGGGACCTCTCTCCTCTGTCTGGGTGCTGGGGCCTAAATAACTGAAAGTGGCCTTCTCCAGTGGTGGGTGATATGATGCCTTATTCCTTGCTGTGGGACCTCTCTCCTCTTTCTGGGTGCTGGGGCCTTAATAACTAAATGTGTCCTTCTCCAGTGGTGGGTGATATTATGCATGATTCTGTGCTGTGGGACCTCTCTCCTCTGTCTGGGTTCTGGGGCCTAAATAACTGAAAGTGGCCTTCTCCAGTGGTGGGTGATATGACGCCTTATTCCTTGCTTTGGGACCTCTCTCCTCTGTCTGGGTGCTGGGGCCTAAATAACTGAAAGTGGCCTTCTCCAGTGGTGGGTGATATGACGCCTTATTCCTTGCTGTGCGACCTCTCTCCTCTGTCTGGGTGCTGGGGCCTTAAGAACTGAAAGTGGCCTTCTCCAGTGGTGGGTGATATGACGCCTTATTCCTTGCTGTGGGACCTCTCTCCTCTGTCTGGGTGCTGGGGCCTAAATAACTGAAAGTGGCCTTCTCCAGTGGTGGGTGATATGATGCCTTATTCCTTGTTGTGGGACCTCTCTCCTCTGTCTGGGTGCTGGGGCCTAAATAACTGAAACTGGCCTTCTCCAGTGGTGGGTGATATAACGCATGATTCTCTGCTGTGGGACCTCTCTCCTCTGTCTGGGTGCTGGGGCCTAAATAACTGAAAGTGGCCTTCTCCAGTGGTGGGTGATATGACGCCTTATTCCTTGCTGTAGGACCTCTCTCCTCTGTCTGGGTGCTGGGGCCTAAATAACTGAAAGTGGCCTTCTCCAGTGGTGGGTGATATGATGCCTTATTCCTTGCTGTGGGACCTCTCTCCTCTGTCTGGGTGCTGGGGCCTAAATAACTGAAAGCGGCCATCTCCAGTGGTGGGTGATATGATGAATGATTCTGTGCTGTGGGACCTCTCTCCTCTGTCTGGGTGCTGGGGCCTAAATAACTGAAAGTGGCCTTCTCCAGTGGTGGGTGATATGATGCCTTATTCCTTGCTGTGGGACCTCTCTCCTCTGTCTGGGTGCTGGGGCCTAAATAACTAAAAGTGGCCTTCTCCAGTGGTGGGTGATATTATGCATGATTCCTGTGCTGTGGGACCTCTCTCCTCTGTCTGGGTTCTGGGGCCTAAATAACTGAAAGTGGCCTTCTCCAGTGGTGGGTGATATGACGCCTTATTCCTTGCTGTGGGACCTCTCTCCTCTGTCTGGGTGCTGGGGCCTAAATAACTGAAAGTGGCCTTCTCCAGTGGTGGGTGATATGACGCCTTATTCCTTGCTGTGGGACCTCTCTCCTCTGTCTGGGTGCTGGGGCCTAAATAACTGAAAGTGGCCTTCTCCAGTGGTGGGTGATATGATGCCTTATTCCTTGCTGTGGGACCTCTCTCCTCTGTCTGGGTGCTGGGGCCTAAATAACTGAAAGTGGCCTTCTCCAGTGGTGGGTGATATGACGCCTTATTCCTTGCTGTGGGACCTCTCTCTCTGTCTGGGTGCTGGGGCCTAAATAACTGAAAGTGGCCTTCTCCAGTGGTGGGTGATATGATGCCTTATTCCTTGCTGTGCGACCTCTCTCCTCTGTCTGGGTGCTGGGGCCTTAAGAACTGAAAGTGGCCTTCTCCAGTGGTGGGTGATATGACGCCTTATTCCTTGCTGTGGGACCTCTCTCCTCTGTCTGGGTGCTGGGGCCTAAATAACTGAAAGTGGCCTTCTCCAGTGGTGGGTGATATGATGCCTGATTCCTTGCTGTGGGACCTCTCTCCTCTGTCTGGGTGCTGGGGCCTAAATAACTGAAACTGGCCTTCTCCAGTGGTGGGTGATATAACGCATGATTCTCTGCTGTGGGACCTCTCTCCTCTGTCTGGGTGCTGGGGCCTAAATAACTGAACGTGGCCTCCTCCAGTGGTGGGTGATATGATGCCTTTTTCCTTGCTGTGGGACCTCTCTCCTCTGTCTGGGTGCTGGGGCCTAAATAACTGAAAGCGGCCATCTCCAGTGGTGGGTGATATGATGCATGATTCTCTGCTGTGGGACCTCTCTCCTCTGTCTGGGTGCTGGGGCCTAAATAACTGAAAGTGGCCTTCTCCAGTGGTGGGTGATATGACGCCTTATTCCTTGCTGTGGGACCTCTCTCCTCAGTCTGGGTGCTGGGGCCTAAATAACTGAAATTGGCCTTCTCCAGTGGTGGGTGATATGACGCCTGATTCTCTGCTGTGTGACCTCTCTCCTCTTTCTGGGTGCTTGGGCCTAAAAAATATGAAAATGGCCTACTCCAGTGGTGGGTGATATGATGCATGATTCTGTGCTGTGGGACCTCTCTCCTCTGTCTGGGTGCTAGGGCCTAAATAACTGGAAGTGGCCTTCTCCAGTGGTGGGTGATATGATGCCTTATTCCTTGCTGTGGGACCTCTCTCCTCTGTCTGGGTGCTGGGGCCTAAATAACTGACAGCGGCCATCTCAAGTGGTGGGTGATATGATGAATGATTCTGTGCTGTGGGACCTCTCTCCTCTGTCTGGGTGCTGGGGCCTAAATAACTGAAAGTGGCCTTCTCCAGTGGTGGGTGATATGATGCCTTATTCCTTGCTGTGGGACCTCTCTCCTCTTTCTGGGTGCTGGGGCCTTAATAACTAAATGTGTCCTTCTCCAGTGGTGGGTGATATTATGCATGATTCTGTGCTGTGGGACCTCTCTCCTCTGTCTGGGTGCTGGGGCCTAAATAACTGAAAGTGGCCTTCTCCAGTGGTGGGTGATATGACGCCTTATTCCTTGCTTTGGGACCTCTCTCCTCTGTCTGGGTGCTGGGGCCTAAATAACTGAAAGTGGCCTTCTCCAGTGGTGGGTGATATGACGCCTTATTCCTTGCTGTGCGACCTCTCTCCTCTGTCTGGGTGCTGGGGCCTTAAGAACTGAAAGTGGCCTTCTCCAGTGGTGGGTGATATGACGCCTTATTCCTTGCTGTGGGACCTCTCTCCTCTGTCTGGGTGCTGGGGCCTAAATAACTGAAAGTGGCCTTCTCCAGTGGTGGGTGATATGATGCCTTATTCCTTGTTGTGGGACCTCTCTCCTCTGTCTGGGTGCTGGGGCCTAAATAACTGAAACTGGCCTTCTCCAGTGGTGGGTGATATAACGCATGATTCTCTGCTGTGGGACCTCTCTCCTCTGTCTGGGTGCTGGGGCCTAAATAACTGAAAGTGGCCTTCTCCAGTGGTGGGTGATATGACGCCTTATTCCTTGCTGTGGGACCTCTCTCCTCTGTCTGGGTGCTGGGGCCTAAATAACTGAAATTGGCCTTCTCCAGTGGTGGGTGATATGACGCCTGATTCTCTGCTGTGTGACCTCTCTCCTCTTTCTGGGTGCTTGGGCCTAAAAAATATGAAAATAGCCTACTCCAGTGGTGGGTGATATGATGCATGATTCTGTGCTGTGGGACCTCTCTCCTCTGTCTGGGTGCTAGGGCCTAAATAACTGGAAGTGGCCTTCTCCAGTGGTGGGTGATATGATGCCTTATTCCTTGCTGTGGGACCTCTCTCCTCTGTCTGGGTGCTGGGGCCTAAATAACTGACAGCGGCCATCTCAAGTGGTGGGTGATATGATGAATGATTCTGTGCTGTGGGACCTCTCTCCTCTGTCTGGGTGCTGGGGCCTAAATAACTGAAAGTGGCCTTCTCCAGTGGTGGGTGATATGATGCCTTATTCCTTGCTGTGGGACCTCTCTCCTCTTTCTGGGTGCTGGGGCCTTAATAACTAAATGTGTCCTTCTCCAGTGGTGGGTGATATTATGCATGATTCTGTGCTGTGGGACCTCTCTCCTCTGTCTGGGTGCTGGGGCCTAAATAACTGAAAGTGGCCTTCTCCAGTGGTGGGTGATATGACGCCTTATTCCTTGCTTTGGGACCTCTCTCCTCTGTCTGGGTGCTGGGGCCTAAATAACTGAAAGTGGCCTTCTCCAGTGGTGGGTGATATGACGCCTTATTCCTTGCTGTGCGACCTCTCTCCTCTGTCTGGGTGCTGGGGCCTTAAGAACTGAAAGTGGCCTTCTCCAGTGGTGGGTGATATGACGCCTTATTCCTTGCTGTGGGACCTCTCTCCTCTGTCTGGGTGCTGGGGCCTAAATAACTGAAAGTGGCCTTCTCCAGTGGTGGGTGATATGATGCCTTATTCCTTGTTGTGGGACCTCTCTCCTCTGTCTGGGTGCTGGGGCCTAAATAACTGAAACTGGCCTTCTCCAGTGGTGGGTGATATAACGCATGATTCTCTGCTGTGGGACCTCTCTCCTCTGTCTGGGTGCTGGGGCCTAAATAACTGAAAGTGGCCTTCTCCAGTGGTGGGTGATATAATGCCTTATTCCTTGCTGTGGGACCTCTCTCCTCTGTCTGGGTGCTGGGGCCTAAATAACTGAAAGCGGCCATCTCCAGTTGTGGGTGATATGATGAATGATTCTGTGCTGCGGGACCTCTTTCCTCTGTCTGCGTGATGGGGCCTAAATAACTGAAAGTGGCCTTCTCCAGTGGTGGGTGATATGATGCCTTATTCCTTGCTGTGGGACCTCTCTCCTCTGTATGGGTGCTGGGGCCTTAATAACTAAAAGAGGCCTTCTCCAGTGGTGGGTGATATTATGCATGATTCTGTGCTGTGGGACCTCTCTCCTCTGTCTGGGTTCTGGGGCCTAAATAACTGAAAGTGGCCTTCTCCAGTGGTGGGTGATATGACGCCTTATTCCTTGCTGTGGGACCTCTCTCCTCTGTCTGTGTGCTGGGGCCTAAATAACTGAAAGTGGCCTTCTCCAGTGGTGGGTGATATGACGCCTTATTCCTTGCTGTGCGACCTCTCTCCTCCGTCTGGGTGCTGGGGCCTTAAGAACTGAAAGTGGCCTTCTCCAGTGGTGGGTGATATGACGCCTTATTCCTTGCTGTGGGACCTCTCTCCTCTGTCTGGGTGCTGGGGCCTAAATAACTGAAAGTGGCCTTCTCCAGTGGTGGGTGATATGACGCCTTATTCCTTGCTGTGGGACCTCTCTCATCTGTCTGGGTGCTGGGGCCTAAATAACTGAAAGTGGCCTTTTCCAGTGGAGGGTGATATGACGCCTTTTTCCTTGCTGTGGGACCTCTCTCTTCTGTCTGGGTGCTGGGGCCTAAATAACTGAAAGTGGCCTTCTCCAGTGGTGGGTGAAATGACGCCTGATTCTCTGCTGTGGGACCTCTCTCCTCTGTCTGGGTACTGGGGCCTAAATACCTCAAAGTGGCCTTCTCCAGGGGTAGGTGATATGACGCCTTATTCCTTGCTGTGGGACCTCTCTCCTCTGTCTGGGTGCTAGGGCCTAAATAATTGGAAGTGGCCTTCTCCAGTGGTGGGTGATATGATGCCTTATTCCTTGCTGTGGGACCTCTCTCCTCTGTCTGGGTGCTGGGGCCTAAATAACTGACAGCGGCCATCTCAAGTGGTGGGTGATATGATGAATGATTCTGTGCTGTGGGACCTCTCTCCTCTGTCTGGGTGCTGGGGCCTAAATAACTGAAAGTGGCCTTCTCCAGTGGTGGGTGATATGATGCCTTATTCCTTGCTGTGGGACCTCTCTCCTCTTTCTGGGTGCTGGGGCCTTAATAACTAAATGTGTCCTTCTCCAGTGGTGGGTGATATTATGCATGATTCTGTGCTATGGGACCTCTCTCCTCTGTCTGGGTTCGGGGCCTAAATAACTGAAAGTGGCCTTCTCCAGTGGTGGGTGATATGACGCCTTATTCCTTGCTTTGGGACCTCTCTCCTCTGTCTGGGTGCTGGGGCCTAAATAACTGAAAGTGGCCTTCTCCAGTGGTGGGTGATATGACGCCTTATTCCTTGCTGTGCGACCTCTCTCCTCTGTCTGGGTGCTGGGGCCTTAAGAACTGAAAGTAGCCTTCTCCAGTGGTGGGTGATATGACGCCTTATTCCTTGCTGTGGGACCTCTCTCCTCTGTCTGGGTGCTGGGGCCTAAATAACTGAAAGTGGCCTTCTCCAGTGGTGGGTGATATGATGCCTTATTCCTTGTTGTGGGACCTCTCTCCTCTGTCTGGGTGCTGGGGCCTAAATAACTGAAACTGGCCTTCTCCAGTGGTGGGTGATATAACGCATGATTCTCTGCTGTGGGACCTCTCTCCTCTGTCTGGGTGCTGGGGCCTAAATAACTGAAAGTGGCCTTCTCCAGTGGTGGGTGATATAATGCCTTATTCCTTGCTGTGGGACCTCTTTCCTCTGTCTGGGTGCTGGGGCCTAAATAACTGAAAGCGGCCATCTCCAGTTGTGGGTGATATGATGAATGATTCTGTGCTGCGGAACCTCTTTCCTCTGTCTGCGTGATGGGGCCTAAATAACTGAAAGTGGCCTTCTCCAGTGGTGGGTGATATGATGCCTTATTCCTTGCTGTGGGACCTCTCTCCTCTGTATGGGTGCTGGGGCCTTAATAACTGAAAGTGGCCTTCTCCAGTGGTGGGTGATATGATGCCTGATTCCTTGCTGTGGGACCTCTCTCCTCTGTCTGGGTGCTGGGGCCTAAATAACTGAAACTGGCCTTCTCCAGTGGTGGGTGATATAACGCATGATTCTCTGCTGTGGGACCTCTCTCCTCTGTCTGGGTGCTGGGGCCTAAATAACTGAACGTGGCCTCCTCCAGTGGTGGGTGATATGATGCCTTTTTCCTTGCTGTGGGACCTCTCTCCTCTGTCTGGGTGCTGGGGCCTAAATAACTGAAAGCGGCCATCTCCAGTGGTGGGTGATATGATGCATGATTCTCTGCTGTGGGACCTCTCTCCTCTGTCTGGGTGCTGGGGCCTAAATAACTGAAAGTGGCCTTCTCCAGTGGTGGGTGATATGACGCCTTATTCCTTGCTGTGGGACCTCTCTCCTCTGTCTGGGTGCTGGGGCCTAAATAACTGAAATTGGCCTTCTCCAGTGGTGGGTGATATGACGCCTGATTCTCTGCTGTGTGACCTCTCTCCTCTTTCTGGGTGCTTGGGCCTAAAAATATGAAAATGGCCTACTCCAGTGGTGGGTGATATGATGCATGATTCTGTGCTGTGGGACCTCTCTCCTCTGTCTGGGTGCTAGGGCCTAAATAACTGGAAGTGGCCTTCTCCAGTGGTGGGTGATATGATGCCTTATTCCTTGCTGTGGGACCTCTCTCCTCTGTCTGGGTGCTGGGGCCTAAATAACTGACAGCGGCCATCTCAAGTGGTGGGTGATATGATGAATGATTCTGTGCTGTGGGACCTCTCTCCTCTGTCTGGGTGCTGGGGCCTAAATAACTGAAAGTGGCCTTCTCCAGTGGTGGGTGATATGATGCCTTATTCCTTGCTGTGGGACCTCTCTCCTCTTTCTGGGTGCTGGGGCCTTAATAACTAAATGTGTCCTTCTCCAGTGGTGGGTGATATTATGCATGATTCTGTGCTGTGGGACCTCTCTCCTCTGTCTGGGTGCTGGGGCCTAAATAACTGAAAGTGGCCTTCTCCAGTGGTGGGTGATATGACGCCTTATTCCTTGCTTTGGGACCTCTCTCCTCTGTCTGGGTGCTGGGGCCTAAATAACTGAAAGTGGCCTTCTCCAGTGGTGGGTGATATGACGCCTTATTCCTTGCTGTGCGACCTCTCTCCTCTGTCTGGGTGCTGGGGCCTAAAGAACTGAAAGTGGCCTTTTCCAGTGGAGGGTGATATGACGCCTTTTTCCTTGCTGTGGGACCTCTCTCTTCTGTCTGGGTGCTGGGGCCTAAATAACTGAAAGTGGCCTTCTCCAGTGGTGGGTGAAATGACGCCTGATTCTCTGCTGTGGGACCTCTCTCCTCTGTCTGGGTACTGGGGCCTAAATACCTCAAAGTGGCCTTCTCCAGGGGTAGGTGATATGACGCCTTATTCCTTGCTGTGGGACCTCTCTCCTCTGTCTGGGTGCTAGGGCCTAAATAACTGGAAGTGGCCTTCTCCAGTGGTGGGTGATATGATGCCTTATTCCTTGCTGTGGGACCTCTCTCCTCTGTCTGGGTGCTGGGGCCTAAATAACTGACAGCGGCCATCTCAAGTGGTGGGTGATATGATGAATGATTCTGTGCTGTGGGACCTCTCTCCTCTGTCTGTGTGCTGGGGCCTAAATAACTGAAAGTGGCCTTCTCCAGTGGTGGGTGATATGATGCCTTATTCCTTGCTGTGGGACCTCTCTCCTCTTTCTGGGTGCTGGGGCCTTAATAACTAAATGTGTCCTTCTCCAGTGGTGGGTGATATTATGCATGATTCTGTGCTGTGGGACCTCTCTCCTCTGTCTGGGTTCGGGGGCCTAAATAACTGAAAGTGGCCTTCTCCAGTGGTGGGTGATATGACGCCTTATTCCTTGCTTTGGGACCTCTCTCCTCTGTCTGGGTGCTGGGGCCTAAATAACTGAAAGTGGCCTTCTCCAGTGGTGGGTGATATGACGCCTTATTCCTTGCTGTGCGACCTCTCTCCTCTGTCTGGGTGCTGGGGCCTTAAGAACTGAAAGTGGCCTTCTCCAGTGGTGGGTGATATGACGCCTTATTCCTTGCTGTGGGACCTCTCTCCTCTGTCTGGGTGCTGGGGCCTAAATAACTGAAAGTGGCCTTTTCCAGTGGAGGGTGATATGATGCCTTATTCCTTGTTGTGGGACCTCTCTCCTCTGTCTGGGTGCTGGGGCCTAAATAACTGAAACTGGCCTTCTCCAGTGGTGGGTGATATAACGCATGATTCTCTGCTGTGGGACCTCTCTCCTCTGTCTGGGTACTGGGGCCTAAATACCTCAAAGTGGCCTTCTCCAGGGGTAGGTGATATGACGCCTTATTCCTTGCTGTGGGACCTCTTTCCTCTGTCTGGGTGCTGGGGCCTAAATAACTGAAAGTGGCCTTCTCCAGTGGTGGGTGATATCAAGCCTTATTCCTTGCTGTGGGACCTCTTTCCTCTGTCTGGGTGCTGGGGCCTAAATAACTTAAAGTGGCTTTCTCCAATTGTGGGTGATATGACGCATGATTCTCTGTTGGGGGACCTCTCTCCTCTGTCTTGGTACTGGGGCCTAAATAACTGAAAGTGGCCTTCTCCAGTGGTGGGTGATATGACTCCTTATTCCTTGCTGTGGGACCTCTCTCCTCTGTCTGGGTGCTGAGGCCTAAATAACTGAAAGTGGCTTTCTCCAGTGGTGGGTGATATGATGCATGATTCTGTGCTGTGGGACCTCTCTCCTCTGTCTGGGTGCTGAGGCCTAAAAAACTAAAAATGGCCTTCTCCAGTGGTGGGTGATATGAAGCATGATACTCAGCTGTGGGACCTCTCTCCTCTGTCTGGGTGCTGGGGCCTAAATAACTGAAAGTGGCCTTCTTAAGTGGTGGCTGATATGATGCCTTATTCCTTGCTGTGGGACCTCTCTCCTCTGTCTGGGTGCTGGGGCCTAAATAACTGAAACTGGCCTTCTCCAGTGGTGGGTGATATAACGCATGATTCTCTGCTGTGGGACCTCTCTCCTCTGTCTGGGTACTGGGGCCTAAATACCTCAAAGTGGCCTTCTCCAGGGGTAGGTGATATGACGCCTTATTCCTTGCTGTGGGACCTCTTTCCTCTGTCTGGGTGCTGGGGCCTAAATAACTGAAAGTGGCCTTCTCCAGTGGTGGGTGATATCAAGCCTTATTCCTTGCTGTGGGACCTCTTTCCTCTGTCTGGGTGCTGGGGCCTAAATAACTTAAAGTGGCTTTCTCCAATTGTGGGTGATATGACGCATGATTCTCTGTTGGGGACCTCTCTCCTCTGTCTTGGTACTGGGGCCTAAATAACTGAAAGTGGCCTTCTCCAGTGGTGGGTGATATGACTCCTTATTCCTTGCTGTGGGACCTCTCTCCTCTGTCTGGGTGCTGAGGCCTAAATAACTGAAAGTGGCTTTTTCCAGTGGTGGGTGATATGATGCATGATTCTGTGCTGTGGGACCTCTCTCCTCTGTCTGGGTGCTGAGGCCTAAAAACTAAAAATGGCCTTCTCCAGTGGTGGGTGATATGAAGCATGATACTCAGCTGTGGGACCTCTCTCCTCTGTCTGGGTGCTGGGGCCTAAATAACTG
>CM065597.1:155344673-155448664 GCA_033119425.1 Bufotes viridis | reverse complement strand
CGGTAAGTTCCCAGTCTCTTCTCCCCTTTTACAGCTGTACATACAGTCCGCGGTAAGTTCCCGGTCTCTTCTCACCTTTTACAGCTGTACATACAGTCTGAGGTAAGTTCCCAGCCTCTTCTCCCCTTTTACAGCTGTACATACAGTCTGCGGTAAGTTCCCGGTCTCTTCTCCCCTTTTACAGCTGTACATACAGTCTGAGGTAAGTTCCCGGCCTCTTCTCCTCTTTTACAGCTGTACATACAGTCCGCGGTAAGTTCCCGGTCTCTTCTCCCCTTTTACAGCTGTACATACAGTCCGCGGTAAGTTCCCTGCCTCTTCTCACCTTTTACAGCTGTACATACAGTCTGAGGTAAGTTCCCAGTCTCTTCTCCCCTTTTACAGCTGTACATACAGTCTGAGGTAAGTTCCCGGCCTCTTCTCCCCTTTTACAGCTGTACATACAGTCCGCGGTAAGTTCCCGGTCTCTTCTCCCCTTTTACAGCTGTACATACAGTCTGAGGTAAGTTCCCAGTCAGTCTCTACCCCCCATCCCCGGTGGCAGTAAGAATATTTATTAGTATATTTCCAGTAGGTCTCCTTCCCCCCCTGGTAGCTGGTAAGATTCCAGCCTCTGAATGTAAAGAGTTTCTATTCACTGACAAGGAGTCAGCACACAGCCCACTGTAATGTTAGTTAAGGGGCCCAGCCCAGTGATTGGGTGATGCTATGCCCCGCCTCCTCCATGCTGCCCATTTGCTTATGTCCTGAGGTGCCATGCTTTGTGTTCTAGGCCAGTGACCGCCTCGCCATGAAATAGACTGAGGCAGGATATCCCGGTATACCGCCACCCGGGGCAGATCCGCAGGATCCCTGAGAAAACCCCTCCGATCAACAGGAAAGTCTTGATGTAAAGTCTGCAGAGATCTTCCATAAGAGTGGGGGGAGGGGCAGCTCCTGGCAGCCTTAAGTGGAAAATACTTGTGGTGAGAGACGCTGGACAGGAGCTGGCGGTACTAAGAGAAAACAGCTGCCATCCCACGGGCCCTGAACATCCGCCAATGTGCTGCCTGCAGCCTGTGACTGCCCCTAGTGGAGGACTGCAGCAGATACAGTCACAGCGGACAGTGCATTCCCTCATAGTACAGACTATCCAGCTGACTGCAGCCTGTGACTGCCCCTAGTGGAGGACTGCAGCAGATACAGTCACAGCAGACAGTGCATTCCCTCATAGTACAGACTATCCAGCTGACTACAGCCTGTGACTGCCCCTAGTGGAGGACTGCAGCAGATACAGTCACAGCAGACAGTGCATTCCCTCATAGTACAGACTATCCAGCTGACTGCAGCCTGTGACTGCCCCTAGTGGAGGACTGCAGCAGATACAGTCACAGCGGACAGTGCATTCCCTCATAGTACAGACTATCCAGCTGACTGCAGCCTGTGACTGCCCCTAGTGGAGGACTGCAGCAGATACAGTCACAGCGGACAGTGCATTCCCTCATAGTACAGACTATCCAGCTGACTGCAGCCTGTGACTGCCCCTAGTGGAGGACTGCAGCAGATACAGTCACAGCGGACAGTGCATTCCCTCATAGTACAGACTATCCAGCTGACTGCAGCCTGTGACTGCCCCTAGTGGAGCACTGCAGCAGATACAGTCACAGCAGACAGTGCATTCCCTCATAGTACAGACTATCCAGCTGACTGCAGCCTGTGACTGCCCCTAGTGGAGGACTGCAGCAGATACAGTCACAGCGGACAGCGCATTCCCTCATAGTACAGACTATCCAGCTGACTGCAGCCTGTGACTGCCCCTAGTGGAGGACTGCAGCAGATACAGTCACAGCGGACAGCGCATTCCCTCATAGTACAGACTATCCAGCTGACTGCAGCCTGTGACTGCCCCTAGTGGAGGACTGCAGCAGATACAGTCACAGCGGACAGTGCATTCCCTCATAGTACAGACTATCCAGCTGACTGCAGCCTGTGACTGCCCCTAGTGGAGGACTGCAGCAGATACAGTCACAGCGGACAGTGCATTCCCTCATAGTACAGACTATCCAGCTGACTGCAGCCTGTGACTGCCCCTAGTGGAGGACTGCAGCAGATACAGTCACAGCGGACAGTGCATTCCCTCATAGTACAGACTATCCAGCTGACTGCAGCCTGTGACTGCCCCTAGTGGAGGACTGCAGCAGATACAGTCACAGGGGACAGTGCATTCCCTCATAGTACAGACTATCCAGCTGACTGCAGCCTGTGACTGCCCCTAGTGGAGGACTGCAGCAGATACAGTCACAGCGGACAGTGCATTCCCTCATAGTACAGACTATCCAGCTGACTGCAGCCTGTGACTGCCCCTAGTGGAGGACTGCAGCAGATACAGTCACAGCGGACAGTGCATTCCCTCATAGTACAGACTATCCAGCTGACTGCAGCCTGTGACTGCCCCTAGTGGAGGACTGCAGCAGATACAGTCACAGGGGACAGTGCATTCCCTCATAGTACAGACTATCCAGCTGACTGCAGCCTGTGACTGCCCCTAGTGGAGGACTGCAGCAGATACAGTCACAGGGGACAGTGCATTCCCTCATAGTACAGACTATCCAGCTGACTGCAGCCTGTGACTGCCCCTAGTGGAGGACTGCAGCAGATACAGTCACAGCGGACAGTGCATTCCCTCATAGTACAGACTATCCAGCTGACTGCAGCCTGTGACTGCCCCTAGTGGAGGACTGCAGCAGATACAGTCACAGCGGACAGTGCATTCCCTCATAGTACAGACTATCCAGCTGACTGCAGCCTGTGACTGCCCCTAGTGGAGGACTGCAGCAGATACAGTCACAGCGGACAGTGCATTCCCTCATAGTACAGACTATCCAGCTGACTGCAGCCTGTGACTGCCCCTAGTGGAGGACTGCAGCAGATACAGTCACAGCAGACAGCGCATTCCCTCATAGTACAGACTATCCAGCTGACTGCAGCCTGTGACTGCCCCCTAGTGGAGGACTGCAGCAGATACAGTCACAGCGGACAGTGCATTCCCTCATAGTACAGACTCTGAAGGCTCAAGGCAGGGGATTCTGGGAGTGTCCATAGCAACCAGACTGCAGCTACCACTCCTCCGCCTGACAACCGTCAACGGGACTCTGAAGGCTCGGGGCAGGGGATTCTGGGCGTGTCCATAGCCACCAGACTGCAGCTACCACTCCTCCGCCTGACAACCGTCACCGGGACTCTGAAGGCTCAAGGCAGGGGATTCTGGGAGTGTCCATAGCAACCAGACTGCAGCTACCACTCCTCCGCCTGACAACCGTCACCGGGACTCTGAAGGCTCAGGGCAGGGGATTCTGGGAGTGTCCATAGCAACCAGACTGCAGCTACCACTCCTCCGCCTGACAACCGTCACCGGGACTCTGAAGGCTCGGGGCAGGGATTCTGGGCGTGTCCATAGCCACCAGACTGCAGCTACCACTCCTCCGCCTGACAACCGTCACCGGGACTCTGAAGGCTCAAGGCAGGGGATTCTTGGAGTGTCCATAGCAACCAGACTGCAGCTACCACTCCTCCGCCTGACAACCGTCACCGGGACTCTGAAGGCTCGGGGCAGGGGATTCTGGGAGTGTCCAAAGCAACCAGACTGCAGCTACCACTCCTCCGCCTGACAACCATCACCGGGACTCTGAAAGCTCAAGGCCGGGGGTTCTGGGAGTGTCCATAGCAACCAGACTGCAGCTACCACTCCTCCGCCTGACAACCGTCACTGGGACTCTGAAGGCTCAAGGCAGGGGATTCTGGGAGTGTCCATAGCCACCAGACTGCAGCTACCACTCCTCCGCCTGACAACCGTCACCGGGACTCCTGAAGGCTCAAGGCAGGGGATTCTGGGAGTGTCCATAGCCACCAGACTGCAGCTACCACTCCTCCGCCTGACAACCGTCACCGGGACTCTGAAGGCTCAAGGCAGGGGATTCTGGGAGTGTCCATAGCAACCAGACTGCAGCTACCACTCCTCCGCCTGACAACCGTCACCGGGACTCTGAAAGCTCGGGGCAGGGGATTCTGGAAGTGTCCACAGCAACCAGACTGCAGCTACCACTCCTCCGCCTGACAACCGTCACCGGGACTCTGAAGGCTCAAGGCAGTGGATTCTGGGCGTGTCCATAGCCACCAGACTGCAGCTACCACTCCTCCGCCTGACAACCGTCACCGGGACTCTGAAGGCTCGGGGCAGGGGATTCTGGGCGTGTCCATAGCAACCGGACTGCAGCTACCACTCCTCCGCCTGACAACCGTCACCGGGACTCTGAAAGCTCGGGGCAGGGGATTCTGGGAGTGTCCATAGCAACCATACTGCAGCTACCACTCCTCCGCCTGACAACCATTACCGGAACTCTGAAGGCTCAGGGCAGGGGATTCTGGGAGTATCCATAGCAACCATACTGCAGCTACCACTCCTCCGACTGACAACTATCACCGGAACTCTGAAGGCTCGGGGCAGGGGATTCTGGGAGTGTCCATAGCAACCATACTGCAGCTACCACTCCTCCGCCTGACAACCGTCACCAGGACTCTAAAGGCTCGGGGCAGGGGATTCTGGGAGTGTCCATAGCAACCAGACTGCAGCTACCACTCCTCCGCCTGACAACCATCACCAGGACTCTGAAAGCTCGGGGCAGGGGATTCTGGAAGTGTCCATAGCCACCAGACTGCAGCTACCACTCCTCCACCTGACAACCGTCACCGGGACTCTGAAGGCTCGGGGCAGGGGATTCTGGGAGTGTCCATAGTCACCAGACTGCAGCTACCACTCCTCCACCTGACAACCGTCACCGGGACTCTGAAAGCTCGGGGCAGGGGATTCTGGGAGTGTCCATAGTCACCAGACTGCAGCTACCACTCCTCCACCTGACAACCGTCACCGGGACTCTGAAGGCTCGGGGCAGGGGATTCTGGGAGTGTCCATAGCAACCAGACTGCAGCTACCACTCCTCCGCCTGACAACCATCACCGGAACTCTGAAGGCTCGGGGCAGGGGATTCTGGGCGTGTCCATAGCCACCAGACTGCAGCTACCACTCCTCCGCCTGACAACCGTCACCGGGACTCTGAAGGCTCGGGGCAGGGGATTCTGGGTGTGTCCATAGCAACCGGACTGCAGCTACCACTCCTCCGCCTGACAACCGTCACCGGGACTCTGAAGGCTCAAGGCAGTGGGATTCTGGGCGTGTCCATAGCCACCAGACTGCAGCTACCACTCCTCCGCCTGACAACCGTCACCGGGACTCTGAAGGCTCGGGGCAGGGGATTCTGGGCGTGTCCATAGCAACCGGACTGCAGCTACCACTCCTCCGCCTGACAACCGTCACCGGGACTCTGAAGGCTCGGGGCAGGGGATACTGGGAGTGTCCATAGCAACCATACTGCAGCTACCACTCCTCCGCCTGACAACCATCACCGGAACTCTGAAGGCTCGGGGCAGGGGATTCTGGGAGTATCCATAGCAACCATACTGCAGCTACCACTCCTCCGACTGACAACTATCACCGGAACTCTGAAGGCTCGGGGCAGGGGATTCTGGGAGTGTCCATAGCAACCAGACTGCAGCTACCACTCCTCCGCCTGACAACCGTCACCGGGACTCTGAAGGCTCGGGGCAGGGGATTCTGGGAGTGTCCATAGCAACCAGACTGCAGCTACCACTCCTCCGCCTGACAACCATCACCAGGACTCTAAAGGCTCGGGGCAGGGGATTCTGGAAGTGTCCATAGCAACCAGACTGCAGCTACCACTCCTCCACCTGACAACCGTCACCGGGACTCTGAAGGCTCAGGGCAGGGATTCTGGGAGTGTCCATAGCCACCAGACTGCAGCTACCACTCCTCCACCTGACAACCGTCACCGGGACTCTGAAGGCTCGGGGCAGGGGTTCTGGGAGTGTCCATAGCAACCAGACTGCAGCTACCACTCCTCCACCTGACAACCGTCACCGGGACTCTGAAGGCTCGGGGCAGGGGATTCTGGGAGTGTCCATAGCAACCAGACTGCAGCTACCACTCCTCCGCCTGACAACCGTCACCGGGACTCTGAAGGCTCGGGGCAGGGGATTCTGGGAGTGTCCATAGCAGCCAGACTGCAGCTACCACTCCTCCACCTGACAACCGTCACCAGGACTCTGAAGGCTCGGGGCAGGGGGTTCTGGGAGTGTCCATAGCAACCAGACTGCAGCTACCACTCCTCCACCTGACAACCGTCACCGGGACTCTGAAGGCTCGAGGCAGGGGATTCTGGGAGTGTCCATAGCAACCAGACTGCAGCTACCACTCCTCCGCCTGACAACCGTCACCGGGACTCTGAAGGCTCGGGCAGGGGATTCTGGGAGTGTCCATAGCAACCAGACTGCAGCTACCACTCCTCCGCCTGACAACCATCACCAGGACTCTGAAGGCTCGGGGCAGGGGATTCTGGAAGTGTCCATAGCCACCAGACTGCAGCTACCACTCCTCCGCCTGACAACCGTCACCGGGACTCTGAAGGCTCGGGCAGGGGATTCTGGGAGTGTCCATAGCAACCAGACTGCAGCTACCACTCCTCCGCCTGACAACCGTCACCGGGACTCTGAAGGCTCAGGGCAGGGGATTCTGGGAGTGTCCATAGCAACCAGACTGCAGCTACCACTCCTCCGCCTGACAACCGTCACCGGGACTCTGAAGGCTCAGGGCAGGGGATTCTGGGAGTGTCCATAGCAACCAGACTGCAGCTACCACTCCTCCGCCTGACAACCGTCACCAGGACTCTGAAGGCTCGGGGCAGGGGATTCTGGGAGTGTCCATAGCAACCAGACTGCAGCTACCACTCCTCCGCCTGACAACCGTCACCGGGACTCTGAAGGCTCAGGGCAGGGGTTCTGGGAGTGTCCATAGCCACCAGACTGCAGCTACCACTCCTCCACCTGACAACCATCACCGGAACTCTGAAGGCTCGGGGCAGGGGATTCTGGGAGTGTCCATAGCAACCAGACTGCAGCTACCACTCCTCCACCTGACAACCGTCACCGGGACTCTGAAGGCTCGGGGCAGGGGATTCTGGGAGTGTCCATAGCAACCAGACTGCAGCTACCACTCCTCCGCCTGACAACCGTCACCGGGACTCCTGAAGGCTCGGGGCAGGGGATTCTGGGAGTGTCCATAGCAACCAGACTGCAGCTACCACTCCTCCACCTGACAACCGTCACCGGGACTCTGAAGGCTCAAGGCAGGGGATTCTGGGAGTGTCCATAGCAACCAGACTGCAGCTACCACTCCTCCACCTGACAACTGTCACCGGGACTCTGAAGGCTCGGGGCAGGAGATACTGGGAGTGTCCATAGCCACCAGACTGCAGCTACCACTCCTCCACCTGACAACCATCACCGGACTCTGAAGGCTCGGGGCAGGGGATTCTGGGAGTGTCCATAGCAACCAGACTGCAGCTACCACTCCTCCACCTGACAACCGTCACCGGGACTCTGAAGGCTCGGGGCAGCGGATTCTGGGAGTGTCCATAGCAACCAGACTGCAGCTACCACTCCTCCACCTGACAACCGTCACCGGGACTCTGAAGGCTCGGGGCAGGGGATTCTGGGAGTGTCCATAGCAACCAGACTGCAGCTACCACTCCTCCGCCTGACAACCATCACCGGAACTCTGAAGGCTCAGGGCAGGGATTCTGGGAGTGTCCATAGCAACCAGACTGCAGCTACCACTCCTCCGCCTGACAACCATCACCGGAACTCTGAAGGCTCGAGGCAGGGGATTCTGGGAGTGTCCATAGCAACCAGACTGCAGCTACCACTCCTCCGCCTGACAACCGTCACCGGAACTCTGAAGGCTCGGGGCAGGGGATTCTGGGAGTGTCCATAGCAACCAGACTGCAGCTACCACTCCTCCGCCTGACAACCATCACCAGGACTCTGAAGGCTCGGGGCAGGGGATTCTGGGAGTGTCCATAGCAACCAGACTGCAGCTACCACTCCTCCGCCTGACAACCGTCACCAGGACTCTGAAGGCTCGGGGCAGGGGGTTCTGGGAGTGTCCATAGCCACCAGACTGCAGCTACCACTCCTCCGCCTGACAACTGTCACCGGGACTCTGAAGGCTCAAGGCCGGGGGTTCTGGGAGTGTCCATAGCAACCAGACTGCAGCTACCACTCCTCCGCCTGACAACCGTCACCAGGACTCTGAAGGCTCAAGGCAGGGGGTTCTGGGAGTGTCCATAGCAACCAGACTGCAGCTACCACTCCTCCGCCTGACAACCGTCACCAGGACTCTGAAGGCTCGGGGCAGGGGATTCTGGGAGTGTCCATAGCAACCAGACTGCAGCTACCACTCATCTAGGGTTGAAAAGAAATGAAAGCAGCCATCTGATTGGTTGCTATGGGCAACACCTCATCCTTTCTTCCACACTCTTTGTAGAGGCCACACCCACAGTCCGGTATTACACTGAATCTACGTCATCGGTCGCTCCCGGCCACTCCCCCAGCCACCGGCTGACTGGACAATGAAGCAGCCAGCGGCAGTTAGGGGGTTAACCTTCCGGAACACGTGATCTTCCGGCTAGGTCCCATGACCGCGCTCGTCCTCGCCTGCTGCTGCGGTTGTTAGTGCGCGTGCAGGTTGGCCCCGCCCACCCGTGACCCTTTGGGAGCGCGCCGGGAAACCCCGTGCAAGCGCGGCAGCCATCTTTGTGAGTGAGAGAGGGGAATACACAGAAGAGCGGAAGCGAAAAATACCGGGAGCTGACCGGACCGCGCCGCCCACCGAGGCCTCCTCCTCCTGAGCCGCCGGACGGACCGTCAGCAGCGGGGACTGGACAGGTGAGAGCGGGGCGCCCGGAATGGCGACATCCGGCTGGATGACAGCCCTCAGCCTGCGACGTATCGTCCGGGTGTACGGGCGACACCCCCGGGAGAGTGCACCGGTATACCGGCCTGTACTGCCCCCCCCACCCCGGTGTCACCCCGATATACCTGCCTGTACTGCCCCCCCCCACCCCGGTGTCACCCCGATATACCGGCCTGTACTGCCCCCCACCCCGGTGTCACCCCGATATACCGGCCTGTACTGCCCCCCCCCACCCCAGTGTCACCCCCATATACCGGCCTGTACTGCCCCCCCCACCCCGGTGTCACCCCGATATACCGGCCTGTACTGCCCCCCTACCCCGGTGTCACCCCATATACCGGCCTGTACTGCCCCCCTACCCCGGTGTCACCCCGATATACCTGCCTGTACTGCCCCCCCACCCGGTGTCACCCCCATATACCGGCCTGTACTGCCCCCCTACCCCGGTGTCACCCCATATACCGGCCTGTACTGCCCCCCTACCCCGGTGTCACCCCCATATACCGGCCTGTACTGCCCCCCTACCCCGGTGTCACCCCGATATACCGGCCTGTACTGCCTGCCCCCTACCCCGTGTGTCACCCCGATATACCGGCCTGTACTGCCTCCCCTACCCCGGTGTCACCCCTATATACCGGCCTGTACTGCCCCCCCACCCCGGTGTCACCCCGATATACCGGCCTGTACTGCTCCCCCTACCCGGTGTCACCCCGATATACCGGCCTGTACTGCCCCCCTATCCCGGTGTCACCCCATATACCGGCCTGTACTGCCCCCCCTACCCTGGTGTCACCCCCATATACCGGCCTGTGCTGCCCCCTACCCCGGTGTCACCCCTATATACCGGCCTGTACTGCCCCCCACCCCGGTGTCACCCCGATATACCTGCCTGTACTGCCCCCTACCCTGGTGTCACCCCGCTATACCGGCCTGTACTGCCCCCTCCTACCCTGGTGTCACCCCCATATACCGGCCTGTGCTGCCCCCCTACCCCGGTGTCACCCCGATATACCGGCCTGTACTGCTCCCCTACCCCGGTGTCACCCCCATATACCGGCCTGTACTGCCCCTCTACCCCGGTGTCACCCCCATATACCGGCCTGTACTGCCCCTCCTACCCCGGTGTCACCCCATATACCGGCCTGTACTGCCCCCCTACCCTGGTGTCACCCGATATACCGGCCTGTACTGCCCCCCTACCCCGGTGTCACCCCATATACCGGCCTGTACTGCCCCCTACCCTGGTGTCACCCCCATATACTGGCCTGTACTGCCCCCCTACCCTGGTGTCACCCCCATATACCGGCCTGTACTGCCCCCCTACCCTGGTGTCACCCCGATATACCCGTCCTGTACTGCCCTTCCCATACCCCGGTGTCACCCCCATATACCGGCCTGTGCTGCCCCCTACCCTGGTGTCACCCCGATATACCTGCCTGTACTGCCCTCCTACCCCGTGTCACCCCATATACCGGCCTGTCACCCCCCTACCCCGGTGTCACCCCATATACCAGCCTGTACTGCCCCCCCACACTGGTGTCACCCCCATATACCGGCCTGTACTGCCCCCCCACCCTGGTGTCACCCCCATATACCGGCCTGTACTGCCCCCCTATCCCGGTGTCACCCCGATATACCGGCCTGTACTGCCCCCTCCTACCCCGGTGTCACCCCGATATACCTGCCTGTACTGCCCTTCCCCTACCCCGGTGTCACCCCATATACCGGCCTGTACTGCCCCCTACCCCGGTGTCACCCCCATATACCTGCCTGTACTGCCCCCCCTACCCCGGTGTCACCCCCATATACCAGCCTGTACTGCCCCCCCCACACTGGTGTCACCCCCATATACCGGCCTGTACTGCCCCCCCCACCCTGGTGTCACCCCCATATACCGGCCTGTACTGCCCCCTACCCCGGTGTCACCCTGATATACCGTCCTGTACTGCCTCCCTACCCCGGTAGTCACCCCCATATACCGGCCTGTGCTGCCCCCCTACCCCGGTGTCACCCCGATATACCGGCCTGTACTGCCCCCCTACCCGGTGTCACCCGCATATACCGGCCTGTACTGCCCCCTACCCCGGTGTCACCCCGATATACCGGCCTGTGCTGCCCCCTACCCCGGTGTCACCCCATATACCGGCCTGTACTGCCCCCCTACCCCGGTGTCACCCCCATATACCGGCCTGTACTGCCTCCCTACCCCGGTGTCACCCCCATATACTGGCCTGTGCTGCCCCCCTACCCCGGTGTCACCCCGATATACTGGCCTGTGCTGCCCCCCTACCCCGGTGTCACCCCGATATACCGGCCTGTGCTGCCCCCCTACCCGGTGTCACCCGATATACCGGCCTGTACTGCCCCCCTACCCCGGTGTCACCCCCATATACCGGCCTGTGCTGCCCCCTACCCCGGTGTCACCCCCATATACCGGCCTGTGCTGCCCCCCCTACCCCGGTGTCACCCCCATATACCGGCCTGTACTGCCCCCCCTACCCCGGTGTCACCCCGATATACCGGCCTGTACTGCCCCCCCTACCCCGGTGTCACCCCGATATACCGGCCTGTACTGCCCCCCTACCCTGGTGTCACCCCGATATACCGGCCTGTACTGCCCCCTCCTGACCCGGTGTCACCCTGATATACCGGCCTGTACTGCCCCCTCCTACCCCGGTATCGCCCCGATATACCGGCCTGTACTGCCCCCTCCTACCCCGGTGTCACCCCATATACCGGCCTGTACTGCCCCTCCTACCCCGGTGTCGCCCCGATATACCGGCCTGTACTGCCCCCTCCTACCCCGGTGTCGCCCCGATATACCGGCCTGTGCTGCCGCTCCTACCCCGGTGTCACCCTGATATACCGGTCTGTGCTGCCCCCCCACCCCGGTGTCACCCCGATATACCGGCCTGCACCCCCTTGTCCCGGTGTCACCCCGTCTGCGGACATTACTCCTCAGTGCACCCCCATGTCCCGGTGTCACCCCGTCTGCGGACATTACACCTCAGTGCAACCCAATATACCGGCCTGTGCTGCCCCCCCCCTACCCCGGTGTCACCCCCATATACCGGCCTGTACTGCCCCTCCTACCCCGGTGTCACCCCCATATACCGGCCTGTACTGCCCCCCCTACCCCGGTGTCACCCCGATATACCGGCCTGTACTGCCCCCCTACCCCGGTGTCACCCCGATATACCGGCCTGTACTGCCTCCCCTACCCCGGTGTCACCCCCATATACCGGCCTGTACTGCCCCCTACCCCGGTGTCACCCCATATACCGGCCTGTACTGCCCTCCTACCCCGGTGTCACCCCGATATACCGGCCTGTGTTGCTCCCTCCTATCCCGGTGTCACCCCGATATACCGGCCTGCACTGCCCCCTCCTTCCCTGGTGTCACCCCGATATACCGCCTGCACTGCCCCCTCCTACCCTGTTGTCACCCCGATATACCGGCCTGTGCTGCCCCCCTATCCCGGTGTCACCCCATATACCGGCCTGTACTGCCCCTCCTACCCGGTGTCACCCCCATATACCGGCCTGTGTTGCCCCTTCCTACCCTGGTGTCACCCTGATATACCGGCCTGTACTGCCCCCTCCTACCCTGGTGTCACCCCGATATACCGGCCTGCACCCCCATGTCCCGGTGTCACCCTGTCTGCGGACATTACACCTCAGTGCAACCCAATATACCGGCCTGCACCCCCATGTCCCAGTGCTCCCCGGTTTACATTTCCTGAGCTCCTATATCAACCTGCAGCGCGTCACCTCGCTGTCACCTCTGATAGACGCTGGTCCCTCCCGACACCTGATGACGCTTCATTTGTCAGCTGACAACATGGCTGCCCCCCCATGTGTATGCCGCGCACCACATACATAGGTCCTGACTGGGTGGGCTGAGCCCCTTTTACACCCTGTGTCAGCCCCGTGCACACCCCATTCATTGTGGTGACCCGGCCGGTCCCAGCGGATCCCCTGGTTGTGTACAGACGTGTTAGACGTTGTGATCGGGGATCCCGGCCTGTGTGATTTTCCAGGTCCTGTATATGCCGCTCATTAACCCTGTGTGGGCCCTACAGCCCAGAGCAACTCCTAGTGTAGAGGCCGGGGACTGAGCGGGGGAAGGGAGGAGGATTGTCCCCTTTGTCACAGCTGAAGTAAGGAAGGCTTCCTGAGACGCTGGGCGGCCTGAGCCTCCGTGAATAAGACAGGCGGCCGGCGAAGACGAGCTGCACATCTGTCGACTGTGAGGTCACTGGTTGTGTGTATATACAGAGAGGTGATGTCACTGGTTGTGTGTATATACAGAGAGGTGATGTCACTGGTTGGGTGTATATACAGAGGTGATGTCACTGGTTGGGTGTATATACAGAGAGGTGATGTCACTGGTTGTGTGTATATACAGAGAGGTGATGTCACTGGTTGTGTGTATATACAGAGAGGTGATGTCACTGGTTGTGTGTATATACAGAGAGTGATGTCACTGGTTGGGTGTATATACAGAGAGGTGATGTCACTGGTTGGGTGTATATACAGAGAGGTGATGTCACTGGTTGGGTGTATATACAGAGGTGATGTCACTGGTTGTGTGTATATACAGAGGGGACGTCACTGGTTGTGTGTATATACAGAGGTGATGTCACTGGTTGGGTGTATATACAGAGAGGTGATGTCACTGGTTGTGTGTATATACAGAGAGGGGATGTCACTGGTTGTGTGTATATACAGAGAGGTGATGTCACTGGTTGTGTGTATATACAGAGAGGTGATGTCACTGGTTGTGTGTATATACAGAGAGGTGATGTCACTGGTTGTGTGTATATACAGAGAGGTGATGTCACTGGTTGTGTGTATATACAGAGGTGATGTCACTGGTTGTGTGTATATACAGAGAGGTGATGTCACTGGTTGGGTGTATATACAGAGAGGTGATGTCACTGGTTGGGTGTATATACAGAGAGGTGATGTCACTGGTTGGGTGTATATACAGAGAGGTGATGTCACTGGTTGGGTGTATATACAGAGAGGTGATGTCACTGGTTGGGTGTATATACAGAGAGGTGATGTCACTGGTTGGGTGTATATACAGAGAGGGATGTCACTGGTTGGGTGTATATACAGAGAGGTGATGTCACTGGTTGGGTGTATATACAGAGAGGTGATGTCACTGGTTGGGTGTATATACAGAGAGGGATGTCACTGGTTGGGTGTATATACAGAGAGGTGATGTCACTGGTTGGGTGTATATACAGAGAGGTGATGTCACTGGTTGGGTGTATATACAGAGAGGTGATGTCACTGGTTGGGTGTATATACAGAGAGGTGATGTCACTGGTTGGGTGTATATACAGAGAGGTGATGTCACTGGTTGGGTGTATATACAGAGAGGTGATGTCACTGGTTGGGTGTATATACAGAGAGGTGATGTCACTGGTTGGGTGTATATACAGAGAGGTGATGTCACTGGTTGGGTGTATATACAGAGAGGTGATGTCACTGGTTGGTGTGTATATACAGAGAGGGATGTCACTGGTTGTGTGTATATACAGAGGTGATGTCACTGGTTGGGTGTATATACAGAGAGGTGATGTCACTGGTTGGGTGTATATACAGAGAGGTGATGTCACTGGTTGGGTGTATATACAGAGAGGTGATGTCACTGGTTGGGTGTATATACAGAGAGGTGATGTCACTGGTTGGGTGTATATACAGAGAGGTGATGTCACTGGTTGGGTGTATATACAGAGAGGTGATGTCACTGGTTGGGTGTATATACAGAGAGGTGATGTCACTGGTTGGGTGTATATACAGAGAGGTGATGTCACTGGTTGGGTGTATATACAGAGAGGTGATGTCACTGGTTGGGTGTATATACAGAGAGGTGATGTCACTGGTTGGGTGTATATACAGAGAGGGGATGTCACTGGTTGGGTGTATATACAGAGAGGTGATGTCACTGGTTGGGTGTATATACAGAGAGGTGATGTCACTGGTTGGGTGTATATACAGAGAGGTGATGTCACTGGTTGGGTGTATATACAGAGAGGTGATGTCACTGGTTGGGTGTATATACAGAGAGGTGATGTCACTGGTTGGGTGTATATACAGAGAGGGATGTCACTGGTTGGGTGTATATACAGAGAGGGGATGTCACTGGTTGGGTGTATATACAGAGAGGTGATGTCACTGGTTGGGTGTATATACAGAGAGGTGATGTCACTGGTTGGGTGTATATACAGAGAGGTGATGTCACTGGTTGGGTGTATATACAGAGAGGGGATGTCACTGGTTGGGTGTATATACAGAGAGGTGATGTCACTGGTTGGGTGTATATACAGAGGTGATGTCACTGGTTGGGTGTGTATATACAGAGAGGGGATGTCACTGGTTGGGTGTATATACAGAGAGGGGATGTCACTGGTTGTGTGTGTATATACAGAGGTGACGTCACTGGTTGGGTGTATATACAGAGAGGGGATGTCACTGGTTGGGTGTGTATATACAGAGAGGTGACGTCACTGGTTGGGTGTATATACAGAGAGGTGATGTCACTGGTTGGGTGTGTATATACAGAGAGGGGATGTCACTGGTTGGGTGTGTATATACAGAGAGGGGATGTCACTGGTTGTGTGTGTATATACAGAGAGGTGATGTCACTGGTTGGGTGTATATACAGAGAGGTGATGTCACTGGTTGGGTGTATATACAGAGAGGTGACGTCACTGGTTGGGTGTATATACAGAGAGGATGTCACTGGTTGGGTGTATATACAGAGAGGTGATGTCACTGGTTGGGTGTATATACAGAGGTGATGTCACTGGTTGGGTGTATATACAGAGAGGTGATGTCACTGGTTGGGTGTATATACAGAGAGGTGATGTCACTGGTTGGGTGTATATACAGAGAGGGATGTCACTGGTTGGGTGTATATACAGAGAGGTGATGTCACTGGTTGGGTGTATATACAGAGAGGTGATGTCACTGGTTGGGTGTATATACAGAGAGGTGATGTCACTGGTTGGGTGTATATACAGAGAGGTGATGTCACTGGTTGGGTGTATATACAGAGAGGTGATGTCACTGGTTGGGTGTATATACAGAGAGGTGATGTCACTGGTTGGGTGTATATACAGAGAGGTGATGTCACTGGTTGGGTGTATATACAGAGAGGTGATGTCACTGGTTGGGTGTATATACAGAGAGGTGATGTCACTGGTTGGGTGTATATACAGAGAGGTGATGTCACTGGTTGGGTGTATATACAGAGAGGTGATGTCACTGGTTGGGTGTATATACAGAGAGGTGATGTCACTGGTTGGGTGTATATACAGAGAGGTGATGTCACTGGTTGGGTGTATATACAGAGAGGTGATGTCACTGGTTGGGTGTATATACAGAGAGGTGATGTCACTGGTTGGGTGTATATACAGAGAGGTGATGTCACTGGTTGGGTGTATATACAGAGAGGTGATGTCACTGGTTGGGTGTATATACAGAGAGGTGATGTCACTGGTTGGGTGTATATACAGAGAGGGGATGTCACTGGTTGGGTGTATATACAGAGAGGTGATGTCACTGGTTGGGTGTATATACAGAGAGGTGATGTCACTGGTTGGGTGTATATACAGAGAGGTGATGTCACTGGTTGGGTGTATATACAGAGAGGTGATGTCACTGGTTGGGTGTATATACAGAGAGGTGATGTCACTGGTTGGGTGTATATACAGAGAGGTGATGTCACTGGTTGGGTGTATATACAGAGAGGTGATGTCACTGGTTGGGTGTATATACAGAGAGGTGATGTCACTGGTTGGGTGTATATACAGAGAGGTGATGTCACTGGTTGGGTGTATATACAGAGAGGTGATGTCACTGGTTGGGTGTATATACAGAGAGGTGATGTCACTGGTTGGGTGTATATACAGAGAGGTGATGTCACTGGTTGGGTGTATATACAGAGAGGTGATGTCACTGGTTGGGTGTATATACAGAGAGGTGATGTCACTGGTTGGGTGTATATACAGAGAGGGATGTCACTGGTTGGTGTGTATATACAGAGAGGGATGTCACTGGTTGGGTGTATATACAGAGAGGTGATGTCACTGGTTGGGTGTATATACAGAGAGGTGATGTCACTGGTTGGGTGTATATACAGAGAGGTGATGTCACTGGTTGGGTGTATATACAGAGAGGTGATGTCACTGGTTGGGTGTATATACAGAGAGGTGATGTCACTGGTTGGGTGTATATACAGAGAGGTGACGTCACTGGTTGGGTGTATATACAGAGAGGTGATGTCACTGGTTGGGTGTATATACAGAGAGGTGATGTCACTGGTTGGGTGTATATACAGAGAGGTGATGTCACTGGTTGGGTGTATATACAGAGAGGTGATGTCACTGGTTGGGTGTATATACAGAGAGGTGACGTCACTGGTTGGGTGTGTATATACAGAGAGGTGACGTCACTGGTTGTGTGTATATACAGAGAGGTGACGTCACTGGTTGGGTGTATATACAGAGAGGTGATGTCACTGGTTGGGTGTATATACAGAGAGGTGATGTCACTGGTTGGGTGTATATACACAGAGGTGATGTCACTGGTTGGGTGTATACACAGAGAGGTGATGTCACTGGTTGGGTGTATATACAGAGAGGTGATGTCACTGGTTGGGTGTATATACAGAGAGGTGACGTCACTGGTTGTGTGTATATACAGAGAGGTGACGTCACTGGTTGTGTGAGGGACAACCCAGGACGAGGGTTCAGGCCATCACTAGTGAGAATCGGGTCCCTTGCAGTGGGTGTTTTGAGCTTCGGGGCCCCTCTTTTTACTGACAGGTCTCTTCTCTTCGGCAGGCTCTGACATCAGCTGAAGTTTGGGCGTCTCTTCTGTTTCCGGCCGTCACTTATCAGGTAAGTCTTCAGAGATGGGGGCACGCCCCCTCCCCATATGAACCGCCATGCAGCAGAAGCCTAACCCTGCTGCCACCCTCACTCTGGGGTTACCTTGGTAGCATCAGCGGACTGTGGACTTCCTGTCATGTGACTCCATTTAGGAGTCGGTTCCTAAGGCTGGAGGTCACATGACAGGAAGTTCACACTTTGAAGGGGTTGGTGCCTTCTGGATACGGCAGCAGTGAAGACAGAATATTGGGGGTTGGGGTGTGGATACCTGTGACGGTAATCTGGGTGTCTGGTGCCTCACGAGGCATGTGACCTCACTGGAGGAGGCTGCGGGGAGGGGCGGCCGCTCTCTGCTTCTCTTATCATCTTCCCTTTCTTTCCTCCCAGCGCCATCATGGCTACCGCACCTTACAACTACTCCTACATCTTCAAGTACATCATCATCGGTAAGTGGTGGCGTCTGCGGCCCTGGCCGTCCTGTGGGGGGCCCCCCATCCATCGCCAGCAGTGATGAGCTCTTCTGTCTTGCAGGTGACATGGGGGTCGGGAAATCCTGCCTGCTGCACCAGTTCACAGAGAAGAAATGTAAGTGAACCCCTCGCCCGGGCGGCAGTTGGAGCTCTGGTTGAGGCTGCGGGATCACTTGGAGGAAGGGGGTGTAGATTCTGTGGGGGGCGGGATCAGTTGGAGGAAGGGGGTGTAGATTCTGTGGTGGGCGGGATCACTTGGAGGAAGGGGGTGTAGATTCTGTGGTGGGCGGGATCAGTTGGAGGAAGGGGGTGTAGATTTTGTGGGGGCGGGATCAGTTGGAGGAAGGGGGTGTAGATTCTGTGGGGTGCGGGATCACTTGGAGGAAGGGGTGTAGATTCTGTGGTGGGCGGGATCACTTGGAGGGTGGGGGTGTGAGATTCTGTGGGGTGCGGGATCAGTTGGAGGGTGGGGGTGTAGATTCTGTGGGGGGCGGATTCACTTGGAGGAAGGGGGTGTAGATTCTGTGGTGGGTGGGATCACTTGGAGGAAGGGGGTGTAGATTCTGTGGTGGGCGGGATCAGTTGGAGGAAGGGTGAGATTCGTGTGGTGGATCACGGAGGGTGGGGTAGATTCTGTGGGGGCGGATCAAAGGAGGAAGGTGTAGATTCTGTGGTGGGTGGGATCACTTGGAGGAAGGGTGTAGATTCTGTGCGGGTGGGACACTGGAGGAAGGTCAGACTGTGGTGGCGGATCAGTTGCAGGAAGGGGTGTAGATTCTGTGGTGGGTGGGATCACTTGGAGGAAGGGGTGTAGATTCTGTGGTGGGTGGGATCACTTGGAGGAAGGGGGTGTAGATTCTGTGGTGGGCGGGATCACTTGGAGGAAGGGGGTGTAGATTCTGTGGTGGGTGGGATCACTTGGAGGAAGGGGGTGTAGATTCTGTGGTGGGCGGGATCACTTGGAGGAAGGGGTGTAGATTCTGTGGTGGGTGGGATCACTTGGAGGAAGGGGTGTAGATTCTGTGGTGGGCGGGATCACTTGGAGGAAGGGGTGTAGATTCTGTGGTGGGCGGATCACTTGGAGGAAGGGGGTGTAGATTCTGTGGTGGGCGGGATCACTTGGAGGGTGGGGTGTAGATTCTGTGGTGGGCGGGATCACTTGGAGGAAGGGGGTGTAGATTCTGTGGTGGGCGGGATCACTTGGAGGATGGGGTGTAGATTCTGTGGTGGGTGGGATCACTTGGAGGAAGGGGGTGTAGATTTTGTGGTGGGCGGGATCACTTGGAGGGTGGGGTGTAGATTCTGTGGTGGGCGGGATCACTTGGAGGGTGGGGTGTAGATTCTGTGCTGGGTGGGATCACTTGGAGGGTGGGGGTGTAGATTTTGTGGGGGCGGGATCACTTGGAGGAAGGGGGTGTAGATTTTGTGGTGGGTGGGATCAGTTGCAGGAAGGGGGTGTAGATTCTGTGGTGGGTGGGATCAGTTGGAGGAAGGGGGTGTAGATTTTGTGGTGGGCGGGATCACTTGGAGGAAGGGGGTGTAGATTCTGTGGTGGGCGGGATCACTTGGAGGGAGGGGGTGTAGATTTTGTGGTGGGTGGGATCAGTTGCAGGAAGGGGGTGTAGATTCTGTGGTGGGCGGGATCACTTGGAGGAAGGGGGTGTAGATTTTGTGGAGGCGGGATCACTTGGAGGAAGGGGGTGTAGATTTTGTGGGTGGCCGGATCAGTTGCAGGAAGGGAGTGTAGATTCTGTGGTGGCCGGATCAGTTGCAGGAAGGGGGTGTAGATTTTGTGGTGGGCGGGATCAGTTGCAGGAAGGGGGTGTAGATTCTGTGGTGGGTGGGATCACTTGGAGGGTGGGGGTGTAGATTCTGTGGTGGGTGGGATCAGTTGGAGGAAGGGAGTGTAGATTTTGTGGTGGGCGGGATCAGTTGGAGGAAGGGGGTGTAGATTCTGTGGTGGGTGGGATCACTTGGAGGAAGGGGGTGTATATTTTGTGGTGGGTGGGATCACTTGGAGGAAGGGGTGTAGATTCTTGTGGTGGGTGGGATCAGTTGGAGGAAGGGGTGTAGATTTTGTGGTGGGCGGGATCACTTGGAGGGTGGGGGTGTAGATTTTGTGGTGGCGGGATCACTTGGAGGAAGGGGGTGTAGATTTTGTGGTGGGCGGGATCACTTGGAGGAAGGGGGTGTAGATTTTGTGGTGGGCGGGATCACTTGGAGGAAGGGGGTGTAGATTTTGTGGTGGGTGGGATCAGTTGGAGGAAGGGGGTGTAGATTCTGTGGTGGGTGGGATCACTTGGAGGAAGGGGGTGTATATTTTGTGGTGGGTGGGATCAGTTGGAGGAAGGGGGTGTAGATTTTGTGGTGGGTGGGATCACTTGGAGGAAGGGGGTGTAGATTCTGTGGTGGGCGCGATCAGTTGCAGGAAGGGGGTGTAGATTTTGTGGTGGGCGGGATCACTTGGAGGAAGGGGGTGTAGATTCTGTGGTGGGCGGGATCACTTGGAGGAAGGGGGTGTAGATTCTGTGGTTGGCAGGATCACTTGGAGGAAGGGTGTAGATTTTGTGGTGGGCGGGATCAGTTGCAGGAAGGGGTGTAGATTTTGTGGTGGGCGGATCACTTGGAGGGTGGGGTGTAGATTTTGTGAGGCGGATCACTTGGAGGAAGGGGTGTAGATTTTGTGGTGGGCGGGATCACTTGGAGGAAGGGGGTGTAGATTCTGTGGGGGGCGGGATCACTTGGAGGAAGAGGGTGTATATTTTGTGGGGGGCGGGATTACTTGATGAAGGGGGTGTATATTTTGTGGGGGCGGGATCACGTGGAGGGTGGGGGTGTATATTTTGTGGGGGCGGGATCACTTGATGAAGGGGGTGTATATTTTGTGGGGGGCGGGATCACTGGATGAAGGGGGTGTATATTTTGTGGTGGGCGGGATCATGTGAGGGTAGAGGTGTATATTTTGTGGTGAGTGGGATCACTTGATGAAGGGGGTGTATATTTTGTGGTGGGCGGGATCACGTGGAGGGTGGGGGTGTATATTTTGTGGGGGTGGATCACGTGGAGGGTGGGGGTGTATATTTTGTGGGGGCGGGATCACTTGGAGGGTGGGGTGTATATTTTGTGGGGGCGGATCACTTGGATGAAGGGGGTGTATATTTTGTGGTGGGCGGGATCACGTTGAGGGTGGGGGTGTATATTTTGTGGTGGGCGGATCACTTGGAGGGTGGGGGTGTATATTTTGTGGTGGGCGGATCACGTGGAGGGTGGGGGTGTATATTCTGTGGTGGGTGGATCACTTGGATGAAGGGGTGTATATTTTGTGGGGGCGGATCACTTGATGAAGGGGGTGTATATTTTGTGGTGGGCGGGATCACGTGGAGGGTGGGGGTGTATATTTGTGGTGGGCGGATCACTTGGAGGGTGGGGTGTAGATTTTGTAGTGGGCGGGATCACTTGGAGGGTGGGGTGTAGATTTTGTGGTGGGCGGGATCACGTGGAGGTGGGGTGTATATTTTGTGGGGGCGGATCACTTGAGGGTGGGGTGTATATTTTGTGGGGGCGGGATCACTTGATGAAGGGGGTGTATATTTTGTGGTGGGCGGATCACGTTGGAGGGTGGGGTGTAGATTTTGTGGTGGGCGGGATCACTTGAGGAGGGGGTGTATATTTTGTGGTGGGCGGGATCACTTGGAGGAAGGGGTGTATATTTTGTGGTGGGCGGGATCACTTGGAGGAAGGGGGTGTATATTTTGTGGGGGGCGGGATCACTTGGAGGGTGGGGGTGTATATTTTGTGGGGGGCGGGATCACTTGATGAAGAGGGTGTATATTTTGTGGGGGGGCGGGATCACTCGCAGGAAGGGGGTGTATATTTTGTGGTGGGCGGGATCACTTGGAGGAAGGGGGTGTATATTTTGTGGGGCGGGATCACTTGGAGGGTGGGGTGTATATTTTGTGGGGGCGGGATCACTTGATGAAGAGGGTGTATATTTTGTGGGGGCGGGATCACTCGCAGGAAGGGGGTGTATATTTTGTGGTGGGCGGGATCAGTTGGAGGGTGGGGTGTAGATTTTGTGGTGGGCGGGATCAGTTGGAGGGTGGGGTGTAGATTTTGTGGTGGGCGGGATCACTTGGAGGAAGGGGGTGTATATTTTGTGGGGGGCGGGATCAGTTGGAGGGTGGGGTGTAGATTTTGTGGTGGGCGGGATCACTTGATGAAGGGGGTGTATATTTTGTGGTGGGCGGGATCACTTGATGAAGGGGGTGTATATTTTGTGGGGGGCGGGATCACTTGGGTGTTTGGGCCTGACCTCGGGGTGCACATACTTTCCTGCTGATCACATGACTCTCTGCCCCTCCCCCAGTCATGGCGGACTGCCCTCACACCATCGGGGTTGAGTTTGGTACCCGGATCATAGAGGTCAGCGGGCAGAAGATCAAGCTGCAGATCTGGGACACGGCGGGTCAGGAACGCTTCCGGGCCGTCACCCGCAGCTATTACCGGGGAGCGGCCGGTGCGCTGATGGTGTATGACATCACTAGGTAAGTGGCCCCGCCGCCTTCAGAGGAGGCTGAACTCAGGATCTCTGCTTGCTGTCAGCGCTGTCCTCCTCTTTACAGGAGGAGCACTTACAACCATCTAAGCAGCTGGCTGACTGACGCCCGGAATCTCACCAACCCCAATACTGTAAGTACCAGCGGGCGGGGGAGGGGTGTGACCTCGGCCCCAGCATCACCCGGTAACGCCTCTGCTCCTCCCCGCTCAGGTCATCATTCTCATCGGCAATAAAGCGGACCTGGAGGCTCAGCGCGACGTCACCTACGAGGAGGCCAAGCAGTTTGCTGAGGAGAACGGTACGTAGAGCGCTCCGGGCTGAATACTCTCATCATCACCGCACACTAGGGTTGTCACCATACCAAAACTTAGATTCAACTGCGATACCCGATACCGTCTAATATCGAGCGGAAATAAAGCCGCGTGCATTGCGCATTTCATGGAACGTCCGGCCCATAGCAGAACAGTCACATCCTGTTTTTGGGGGACAAAGTGACAGAAAGAAAATAAAAACCGTGTGATTCGCCATTTTATGGTTACGGTGCTCACCGCATAGGACTTTTCGGACGTGGCGATACGGAATATGTGCAATTAGGAAAGGGGGTGATTCATACTTAACATTTTCATTCACTATCGCCCCCTGAGGGGCTGGAACCCTTGTCCTACGCAGCCCGATAGAGAGCGCACTCTCCCTGCTGGGCACACAGCAGCGTCCTGGCTGCCATGGTAACCGATCGGAGGCCGCCATTACACTGCTGGGGCTCCGATCACAACTGCCACCAATGGAGGGGAGGGGACCCTGTGACCACTGCCACCAATGGTACTAACCCCTATTAACCCCTCAGGTGCCACTCCTGATGGGTTAATTGCCACGGATCGCATGCGCTGTTGTTGAGGCCGGGTCTGTGATACCGCCGCTGGCAGCCATGTCGCAGTGGGGAGGGAGGGGCGGACTCTGTCCTTCTCCACTGTGCTGAGAGCGGCGCGTGCCATGTTCTCTGATATTAGGCTGCGCAGCCTCGTATCGGTAAGGGTGCTTTCACGCTTAAGTTGCCAGATCCGGAAATCTGTACGCAAACGGACAGCATTTGTAGACTGATCTGGATGCGCATCCGTCTCACAAATGCATTGCAATACCGGATCCGTCTCTCCAGTTGTCATCCGGAACAACGGATCCAGTATTTATCTTTTTTCACAATTTTAAAGATCTGCGCAGACTAGGAGACCAGATCCGTCAATGCGGTAATTTTAATGCCGGATCCGGCATTCCGGCAAGTGTTCCAGAATTTTGGACGGAGACAAAACTGCAGCATGTGCGGTATTTCCTCCGTCCAAAGCGCCATCCTGATCCTAAACGGATTTCTCTCCATTCAGAATGCAGTAGGATATAACTGATCAGCTATTTTCCGGTATTGAGCCCCTCGGACGGAACTCAATGACGGAAAAGAAAAACGCAAGTGTGAAAGTAGCCTAAATATTAAGACCCGGATGTAAAAGTACCGCACACTCATCTTATCTCTCGTCTCTTTCTACAGGTCTCTTGTTCCTGGAGGCGAGTGCAAAAACGTAAGTGATGACATCCCCTCCGACTGAATGTGTGGTGCGAGGATGCTGGGGGTAGTAGTGAATCTGCAGTCTTGGCTTTAGAATACATTTTCTGCCCCTTTAGTCAGGCCACGCCCTGGTTTTTCGGCAGCCGCTGTGGTAAATGGTTGAGGATGGCGTGACTCCAGGGCCCTGTGATCACAGCAGCCTCAGCACTGGGGTGTGATGGGAGCCTGCAGGCACAGTGACCGGTGCTCGGGCTCCTAGATTCTGACAGTAGGATATGGCATATCTGAGCGGGGGTCCCATGGGACTGATGTGGACGTGTCTGCCATCGGAATACCACTTTAATGTTTAAAGGCTCTTGTGGGGGAGGGGCACGGGAGGAGGATACAGAAACCCCTTATATAAGATCGCATCCGCCATGCTGGGCTCCTGAGCCACTTACGGACTGATGATGGGCTCCGTCAGTTTCCTGTCCAGTATTGGCAATGTGAACAGGGCCGCGCCTGGTCACGTGTCCTGCCGGATCAGGTGACTCTTTAAGGGGCCTGGTGCCGGATCAGGTGACTCTTTTCACGGGGCCCTGTGCTGGATCAGGTGACTCTTTTTACGGGGCCCGGTGCTGGATCAGGTGACTCTTTTTTAGGGGCCCTGTGCCGGATCAGGTGACTCTTTTTTTAGGGGCCCGGTGCCGGATCAGGTGACTCTTTTTAAGGGGCCCGGTGCCAGATCAGGTGACTCTTTTACGGGGCCCGGTGCAGTCGGCGGCTGACTTGTCTTATTTTGTCTTCCACAGAGGAGAGAATGTGGAAGATGCATTCCTAGAGGCGGCCAAGAAAATCTACCAAAATATCCAAGATGGAAGCCTAGATCTGAACGCGGCGGAGTCTGGGGTACAGCACAAGCCGTCGGCCCCCCAGGGGGGGCGGCTAACCAGCGAACCCCAGCCCCAGAGGGAAGGCTGCGGCTGCTAGTGACCCGTGCGGCCCGCCGCTCTGCCTGATCCTCCTCTGTCTCCAGCAGTATTTTTTGCTGCCCCGTTCTGTACATCCTACTGGTTAAATTACAGGTGGAGGGGGACTCTGCTGCGACGACAGTAACACGATACTAAACCGCTACGTAACTAGATGTATTCAGGTTCTCCAAGGCGAAGCCGCGTAATAAACACCCAGAACTCCGCCCCTTCCTGCATGGCCCCGCCTCTCGCTCCCTCCTGTGACGTGTCCGTTCTGTCGCTTCATTTGCTGTGAATATCACGGTTGATAAGGGGATCCCGCCGTCTGTCGCCGCCGCCCGTCTCTTCCTGTCCCGGGGGGTTCATACTTTTACTTCTGTCTTAACTTTTTTTGAGTGAAAATAATGTTTTGTGCTGAATCTCCTTTATTTTCATTTCTATTGTGTAAAAATGTAAAGACCCCCGCAGAATGGGAAGATCCGCTGTGCGCGTACGGTCCGCGACCACCTGCCCCCGCTAGACAGGGCCGCCACCATCCACACAGGCGCGGTTTCTGTCCGTTTTTTTTGCACTGTGGCTTCTTCTAAGCTGTTTTTTTTTTTTTTAATGAATCCTCCCATCCTCCCGTGGACTGATCAGCGAGATGATGGTGGTGATAGTTCTGATGATTTTGGTCCATCTCCCATGACGCTCTGCTCGAGGCCGGTTACTTGTTGCGCACATTCTCTTTTTTTTAACCCTTGCTGTTGGGAGCTTCGTTTTCTTCTGCTTTTAGAATGAACTTTCTCGTGCGTTTTTAACACTACAGTCGCTGGTTTTTACGCAGTTTGGGTAGTCGCTGATTAGTTTATTCCAGTGGATGGTTCTGAGGCGCTCGACCGACACTGCTCCATCTAAGCGTCACAGGTTAACCACACGCTGTAGGCCAAAACTGGAACGGGATGGGGTCAGGGGGTGTGGGGCCCCTTGAAGATGGATCTCTCTTTTTTTTATGATTATTACGGGGTTTCTTTTTCGGGGGAGTTAATGAATTTTGCATCCATCAGATCAGCAGAATGTCTTGTGCAGGGACCACAATCCAGTTGGTGACCGGAGGCGCCTCGCCCGGCGCTGCGCCACTTTCCTCCATGTAACGAGATGCTATTAATCTATTTGTAAATAAACTTCCTGGATCTAGATAATTTACAGGGCGTGTCCTCCTTCATTCCTGCCGTCATCTGGTGGTCAGTGTGTCCTGACCTCTGGATTAGTCTGCCTGGTACCGCAGCGGGCGGGCGCTGGACATGCCTGCAGGGGGCTGCGGAGCAGGAGTGCTGAGAGCGCGGCCCTGCTGTGAGGTGTTCTCCAGCATGCACATGATCAGCCCTGACACAACCCCGGACCACCCGCCATCTCCTGCGCTGACAAGAAGGGACCAGGCGTCTAAAAAGGGTCATTTATTAAAAGAAAAATCTTTTTAAAAAATGGACACAAAAATAAATAAATCTGTACAAATGAGTGCAATCCCTGACAGAGCGGGGGCACTGCGCCCATAGATCCTTCCTGAGTGTGCGTCACAGGCGGTAATACATCCACCGAGATCCAGAGCCGCATCTTCACACCTCCGCCCCTGAAAGACAACAGGTAACAGCTGCTGAACCCCCAAACAAGGAGATACCCCCAACACACTACCGGAAATCTGCCTCTATACACGGCCGTAGTACAGAAGTTATATTCTTGTACATAGGAGGCAGTATTATAGTAGTTATATTCTTGTACATAGGAGGCAGTATTATAGTAGTTATATTCCTGTACATAGGAGCAGTATTATAGTAGTTATATTCTTGTATATAGGAGGCAGTATTATAGTAGCTATATTCTTGTACATAGGAGCAGTATTATAGTAGTTATATTCTTGTACATAGGAGCAGTATTATAGTAGATATATTCTTGTACATAGGAGCAGTACTATAGCAGTTATATTCTTGTACATAGGAGCAGTATTATAGTAGTTATATTCTTGTACTTAGGAGGCAGTATTATAGCAGTTATATTCTTGTACATAGGAGCAGTATTATAGTAGATATATTCTTGTACATAGGAGCAGTATTATAGTAGTTATATTCTTGTACTTAGGAGGCAGTATTATAGCAGTTATATTCTTGTACATAGGAGCAGTATTATAGTAGATATATTCTTGTACATAGGAGCAGTATTATAGTAGTTATATTCTTGTACATAGGAGGCAGTATTATAGTAGTTATATTCTTGTACATAGGAGGCAGTATTATAGTAGTTATATTCTTGTACATAGGAGCAGTATTATAGTAGTTATATTCTTGTACATAGGGGGCAGTATTATAGTAGTTATATTCTTGTACATAGGAGCAGTATTATAGTAGTTATATTCTTGTACATAGGAGGCAGTATTATAGTAGTTATATTCCTGTACATAGAAGCAGTATTATAGTAGTTATATTCCTATACATAGGAGGCAGTATTATAGTAGTTATATTCTTGAACATAGGGGCAGTATTATAGTAGTTATATTCTTGAACGTAGGGGCAGATGTATGATACCAGTCTAAAAGAAAATCTTGCCCGTAGAAACCAGTCATGCCGAAGCTTTTATTTTTGAGGGGCAGAATGTGAAATGAAAGCTGCTCTGTGATTGGCCGTTATGGGCACACCGCCCCTGTAGCTGGTGGTACCTGGAGCCCCCTGGGTTGGGTGCACTTACCTGCTCAGGGCTGGGTGCTAGGCTGATAATTCTGTTGGATCAGGTGCGGTGCTGGATCTTTGTTTAATACCCTAAGACACAGAAGAGTTCAGTCCTGCCCATCGTGTCAGGTTCTGGAGCCCCCGATCCATACATCAGTGGGGACCTGTAGGCGACGTTCTTCCGGCTCACCTGGTTTAGTAGCAGGCTGTGCACCCCCCGGGTCGGGGCGTTCTTCAGCCCGTGGGAATCGGTGGATACACTTGAGACCAGGTCGTCGAGTGCATCGAGCTGCCGCCTGAGACTGTGCAGGGAGCCCTCCGTCTGCTGACGCCCCCGGCTCAGCACATCCGCTTGTTTGGACATGCGCTGGTGGAGCTGCGCCTACAAGGAACCACATGACATCATCAGCCGGCGTTCACATACCGGCCGAGGAGTTTATAAAGGACGACCCTGGCAGTGTGGTGGTGAGGGCACTAATGGTTGATTGTCACCCAGCCGCCTGTAGAGAAGGATGCCATCACCTTCAGTCGATCCTCCTGCTGCCGTAGATTTTCTCGTAAGGCCTCTCCGCGCCACTGTTCATCCTGTGAGGAGGAGACGCAGGGTCTTACACCTTAGCTGGCAGTCCGAGCAGTCCCTCCCACTGCAGTATGTGACCAGCCAGGTCAGACAGCTCATGACTCGGGCCCCTCAGGTTCCACTCACCAGTAGCTGACTCCTAGGGGGGCCCCTGTTCTCCTGGGGGGAGGGGTTTGCTGAGAAAGGGTAGTCGTCCTTCAGATGGTCGAGCTGAGCCTGGAGGCTGTGGTTCTGCTCGAGGTCCACGTCCTCCAGCAGCTCGTCCGCTGCGCTGCTCTGAAGCTCCTGTAAGCTGCTCTGGATCTCCAGCTTCACTTGGGCTTTTAACTCCTTCACTGCCTCATTGACCTCCTGTTGCCGCCGATCCAGTTCTTCCTGGCTCTTCAGCTGCAGTGAAAACAGCAAGTTATTCCCTTCATCCACAGAAATTGTATGAGACAACAACCCCCATCGTCCACCTCTGCCTAAGATGACCTGAGCATGAAGTGCAGACACCGTGTCCCCTCTGTCCCGTGATGTGGCGTCACACAGCATCTGCCTCATCAGTCTGGTCCAGCAGGAGGTGACGCATTCGTCCTTCATTAGGCCTCTTTCACACTTGCATTCTGAGGATCCGGCGGGCACTTCCGTCCCACCGGATCCGTCAGAACGCAAGTCGCCTGAAAGCATCAGGATCCTGATCAGTCTTCGAAATGCTTTGAGGTTACTATGGCAGCCAGGACGCTATTAAAGTCCTGGTTGCCATGGTAGCAGTGGGGAGCGGTATACTTACATTCCGTGCGGCTCCCAGGGCGCTCCAGAATGACGTCAGAGCGCCCCATGCGCATGGATCACGTGATCCATGCATGGGCGCCCTGACGTCACTCTGGAGCGCCCGGAGCCGCACGGATGGTAAGTATACCGCTCCCCACTCATTTACCATGGCAACCAGGACTTTAGCGTCCTGGCTGCCATGGTAACCATTGAGAAAAGCTAAGCGTCTGATCCGGCGACGCGAAAGCGACGTTTAGCTTAGAGCAGATCGGATTAATGCACTTCAATGGGCATTAATTCCGGATCCGGCGTTACGGCATGTCTTCCGGATTTTTGGACGGAGACAAATCCGCAGCATGCTGCGCTTTTGTCAACGTCCAAAAAACGTTGACAATACTGAACGGAAGACGTCCTGATGCATCCTGAATGGATTTCTCTCTATTCAGAATGCATTAGGATGATCCTGATCAGTATCTTTCCATCCTAGAGCCCGAGGACGGATCTCTAGGACGGAAAGCTAAAACGCTGATTTAAAAGGGGCCTTATACTTCTCACTTTCTCAAAGTTGTGTGGGACCCCCCCCCCCCCATAATGTGACTGATGGGGGGCGGGTGCTCACCTGTTTCTGCAGCACCCCGTGCTCCGCCTGCAGCTGTCTGAGCTCCTTCAGGAGCCGCTTGGCTCGCTCGTGGTTGTCGTACGCGGCCTGTTCCACTGTCGTCTGCTGTTTCTTTAAGTTGCTGTTTTCCCTTTTTAGTTCCTAAAAGAGACACAATGGTGAAGGGGCTGTATTAACCAAAACTACAACTCTCATCATACTCTGACAAGCACTCCTGCGCACACAGCCCTGCAGATGTGACCGATATCTATCACGAGTAGCAGGGTCAGAATGTCGCACCTCAGCCACTTCCTCATACTGCAGCCGCTGCTTGCTGATGGTTTCCTTCAGTGTGACGATTCTTTTCTCGTCTCTCTTGCTCGCTGAGGTCGCCTCATCTTGTAAGCGTCTCAGGTCACATCTATACGTCTCCAGCTCCTTCTGCAGAGCAGCCACCTCGCTGGATTTGTCCTGTAGCTGCTTCTCTCGGTCTGACAGGAGACGTCCTGGAAGAATAAGAGGGCGTAATGGGTAGTTTATGAAAGGGAAACTACAACTCTCATCATGAATTGACAGCCACAGACATGCTGGTTGTAGTACTAGAAGACAGAGTGGATGATGAATTCCTGCTATACAGTTCAGGGACATCATGGCTACAGAATGGCCGCGCTGCCATACAGGCGCCCGGCCGCAGCACATGCCATCCATACAGCCGCCCGGCCGCAGCAAGCGCCATCTATACAGCCGCAGCACGCCCCATCCATACAGCCGCCCGGCTGCAGCACACACCATCTATACAGCTGCAGCACGCCCCATCCATACAGGCGCCCAGCCGCAGCACGCCCCATCCATACAGCCGCCCGGCCGCAGCACGCCCCATCCATACAGCCGCCCGGCTGCAGCACACGCCATCTATACAGCTGCAGCACGCCCCATCCATACAGCCGCCCGGCTGCAGCACACGCCATCTATACAGCCGCAGCACGCCCCATCCATACAGCCGCCCGGCCGCAGCACGCCCCATCCATACAGCCGCCCGGCCGCAGCACGCCCCATCCATACAGCCGCCCGGCCGCAGCACGCCATCCATACAGCCGCCCGCCGCAGCACGCCCATCCATACAGCCGCCCGGCTGCAGCACACGCCATCTATACAGCTGCAGCACGCCCCATCCATACAGCCGCCCGGCTGCATACGCCCATCCATACAGCCGCAGCACGCCCCATCCATACAGCCGCCTGGCCGCAGCACGCCCCATCCATATAGGCTCCCAGCCGCAGCACGCGCCATCCATACAGCCGCCCGGCCGCAGCACGCGCCATCCATACAGCCGCCCGGCCGCAGCACGCGCCATCCATACAGACGCCCGGCCGCAGCACGCCCCATCCATACAGGCGCCCGGCCGCAGCACGCGCCATCCATACAGGCGCCCGGCCGCAGCACGCGCCATCCATACAGGCGCCCGGCCGCAGCACGCGCCATCCATACAGCCGCCCGGCCGCAGCACGCCCCATCCATACAGCCGCCTGGCCGCAGCACGCCCCATCCATACAGGCGCCCGGCCGCAGCACGCGCCATCCATACAGCCACCCGGCCGCAGCACGCGCCATCCATACAGCCGCCCGGCCTCAGCACGCGCCATCCATACAGCCGCCCGGCCCCAGCACGCCTCATCCATACAGGCGCCCGCCGCAGCACGCGCCATCCATACAGCCGCCCGGCCGCAGCACGCGCCATCCATACAGCCGCCCGGCCGCAGCACGCGCCATCCATACAGGCGCCCGGCCGCAGCACGCCCCATCCATACAGCCGCCCGGCCCCAGCTCGCGCCATCCATACAGCCGCCCGGCCCCAGCACGCGCCATCCATACAGCCGCCCGGCCCCAGCACGCGCCATCCAAACAGGCGCCCGGCCGCCGCAGCACGCCCCATCCATACAGGCGCCCGGCCGCAGCACGCGCCATCCATACAGCCGCCCGGCCGCAGCACGCGCCATCCATACAGCCACCCGGCCGCAGCACAGTCCTTGTTAGGGTAGATGTGGAACCACTCATCCCGGTCAGGACAGGTAAACATCAGAAGCTGATAACAGAATGATAACACCCATCAGATACAGCGAGGAGCTGCTCATTTCAGTAAAGTCAGAGAGTCTAATTACTTGCAGCGTCCAGCGACTCCTCCAGCGCAGCGCACCACCGCTCCTCCTGCTGCAGCTTCAGGGCACGCCCCTCCTGGGCACTGACTCTTTGGGTGATGATATCCAGGTTGTTCTGCCTGTCGGACAGTTCCCTCTCATAGTTCTGCCTGTCGCGCTCCAGTTTTGCGGCTGCCTCGCGGAGCTGCTCCTCCTGCTCTCTGATTTCTTTCAGGATTTGCTTCAATTGCTGGAGAAACAGAACGAACACATTAAGGGACGGGGACGATGGTAAAGCGCCCTCCATAGTGTCACGTATGACCGGAGGCGTCACTGGCATACAACACCGCCTCGTCAGCATGCCCCCTGCAGGTACTAGATGGGACTGTGACTGGTGGGACCGGTGAGGACCCAGTAATCGGACAACCAGGAATCATCTGCCATAGTCGAAGCCCCTCCATTCCTCTGCACGGTTATTACAGTGGGTGTCCTCACCGCATCCTGCAGGGCGACTTCACCCTCCTTCTCCTCCACAGATCTCTGCAGCTGCCTCAGACGCTCCTCTGTCCTCCTCTCCTCCTCCTGCAGCAGCCTGTGTCTCCCTGCAGCGTCTCTGATCTCCTCCTGCAGAGACGTCTTCTGCTGCAACGCGTCATCCCGATGCTTGGTGGTGCTCCGCAGATCCTGTAAGAGAGCACCGAATCATAAGGGAGACTGTCTATAGTTACAACCGCCCTGCCCCTTTCCACAGTTACAACCGCCCTGCCCCTTTCCACAGTTACAACCGCCCTGCCCCTTTCCACAGTTACAACCGCCCTGCCCCTTTCCACAGTTACAACCGCCCTGCCCCTTTCCACAGTTACAACCGCCCTGCCCCTTTCCACAGTTACAACCGCCCTGCCCCTTTCCAGTGTTACAACCGCCCCGCCCCTTTCCACAGATACAACCGCCCCGCCCCTTTCCAGTGTTACAACCGCCCTGCCCCTTTCCAGTGTTACAACCGCCCCGCCCCTTTCCACAGATACAACCGCCCCGCCCCTTTCCAGTGTTACAACCGCCCTGCCCCTTTCCACAGTTACAACCGCCCCGCCCCTTTCCAGTGTTACAACCGCCCTGCCCCTTTCCAGTGTTACAACCGCCTCGCCCCTTTCCACAGTTACAACCGCCCCGCCCCTTTCCACAGATATAACCGCCCTGCCCCTTTCCACAGTTACAACCGCCCCGCCCCTTTCCACAGTTACAACCGCCCCGCCCCTTTCCACAGTTACAACCGCCCCGCCCCTTTCCACAGTTACAACCGCCCCGCCCCTTTCCACAGATACAACTGCCCCGCCCCTTTCCACAGATACAACCGCCCCGCCCCTTTCCACAGTTACAACCGCCCCGCCCCTTTCCACAGATACAACCGCCCCGCCCCTTTCCACAGTTATAACCGCCCTGCCCCTTTCCACAGTTACAACCGCCCCGCCCCTTTCCACAGTTACAACCGCCCCTTTCCACAGTTACAACCGCCCCGCCCCTTTCCACAGTTACAACCGCCCTGCCCCTTTATACACAAGTAGCTGCATAGACTGTAAAGTTATCGTGCCCCTGTCCCCGGCCAGCAGGGGGCGTCGTGTCACTATTACTCCGTGTTGTACCTGCTCCAGCAGCCGCAGTTGGTCCTTCAGAGCAGCGAGTTCTTTTTTCAGGCCGTTTATCTCCTCGGTTTTATCTGTGATCAGGAGAAGAAGCGTCAGAAACTGCAACCCCCCACATGTCATCACCAGAGGAGCAGCCTTTAGTGTCTCACACTGACCCCCCACATGTAATCACCAGAGGAGCAGCCTTTAGTGTCTCACACTGACCCCCGCACACATCATCAGCAGAGGAGCAGCCTTTAGTGTCTCACACTGACCCCCGCACACGTCATCACCAGAGGAGCAGCCTTTAGTGCCTCACACTGACCCCCCCCCCCCACACGTCATCACCAGAGGAGCAGCCTTTAGTGTCTCACACTGACCCCCCCACATGTAATCACCAGAGGAGCAGCCTTTAGTGTCTCACACTGACCCCCCACATGTAATCACCAGAGGAGCAGCCTTTAGTGTCTCACACTGACCCCCACATGTCATCACCAGAGGAGCAGCCTTTAGTGTCTCACACTGACCCCCGCACATGTCATCACCAGAGGAGCAGCCTTTAGTGTCTCACACTGACCCCCGCACATGTCATCACCAGAGGAGCAGCCTTTAGTGTCTCACACTGACCCCCACACACGTCATCACCAGAGGAGCAGCCTTTAGTGTCTCACACTGACCCCCGCACACGTCATCACCAGAGGAGCAGCCTTTAGTGTCTCACACTGACCCCCCACACGTCATCACCAGAGGAGCAGCCTTTAGTGTCTCACACTGACCCCCACACACGTCATCACCAGAGGAGCAGCCTTTAGTGTCTCACACTGACCCCCACACACGTCATCACCAGAGGAGCAGCCTTTAGTGTCTCACACTGACCCCCACACACGTCATCACCAGAGGAGCAGCCTTTAGTGTCTCACACTGACCCCCACACACGTCATCACCAGAGGAGCAGCCTTTAGTGTCTCACACTGACCCCACACACGTCATCACCAGAGGAGCAGCCTTTAGTGTCTCACACTGACCCCCCACACGTCATCACCAGAGGAGCAGCCTTTAGTGTCTCACACTGACCCCCACACACGTCATCACCAGAGGAGCAGCCTTTAGTGTCTCACACTGACCCCACACACGTCATCACCAGAGGAGCAGCCTTTAGTGTCTCACACTGACCCCCACACACGTCATCACCAGAGGAGCAGCCTTTAGTGTCTCACACTGACCCCCCACACGTCATCACCAGAGGAGCAGCCTTTAGTGTCTCACACTGACCCCCACACACGTCATCACCAGAGGAGCAGCCTTTAGTGTCTCACACTGACCCCCCACACGTCATCACCAGAGGAGCAGCCTTTAGTGTCTCACACTGACCCCACACATGTCATCACCAGAGGAGCAGCCTTTAGTGTCTCACACTGACCCCCACACACGTCATCACCAGAGGAGCAGCCTTTAGTGTCTCACACTGACCCCCACACACGTCATCACCAGAGGAGCAGCCTTTAGTGTCTCACACTGACCCCCCACATGTCATCACCAGAGGAGCAGCCTTTAGTGTCTCACACTGACCCCCCACACACGTCATCACCAGAGGAGCAGCCTTTAGTGTCTCACACTGACCCCCCACATGTCATCACCAGAGGAGCAGCCTTTAGTGTCTCACACTGACCCCCCACACGTCATCACCAGAGGAGCAGCCTTTAGTGTCTCACACTGACCCCCACACACGTCATCACCAGAGGAGCAGCCTTTAGTGTCTCACACTGACCCCGCACACGTCATCACCAGAGGAGCAGCCTTTAGTGTCTCACACTGACCCCCACACACGTCATCACCAGAGGAGCAGCCTTTAGTGTCTCACACTGACCCCCCACACGTCATCACCAGAGGAGCAGCCTTTAGTGTCTCACACTGACCCCACACACGTCATCACCAGAGGAGCAGCCTTTAGTGTCTCACACTGACCCCCACATGTCATCACCAGAGGAGCAGCCTTTAGTGTCTCACACTGACCCCCCACACGTCATCACCAGAGGAGCAGCCTTTAGTGTCTCACACTGACCCCCACACGTCATCACCAGAGGAGCAGCCTTTAGTGTCTCACACTGACCCCACACACGTCATCACCAGAGGAGCAGCCTTTAGTGTCTCACACTGACCCCCACACATGTCATCACCAGAGGAGCAGCCTTTAGTGTCTCACACTGACCCCCCCCACACATGTCATCAGCAGAGGAGCAGCCTTTAGTGTCTCACACTGACCCCCCCACATGTCATCAGCAGAGGAGCAGCCTTTAGTGTCTCACACTGACCCCCCCCACACACGTCATCACCAGAGGAGCAGCCTTTAGTGTCTCACACTGACCCCCCACACGTCATCACCAGAGGAGCAGCCTTTAGTGTCTCACACTGACCCCCCACATGTCATCACCAGAGGAGCAGCCTTTAGTGTCTCACACTGACCCCCCACACGTCATCACCAGAGGAGCAGCCTTTAGTGTCTCACACTGACCCCCCACACGTCATCACCAGAGGAGCAGCCTTTAGTGTCTCACACTGACCCCCCACACGTCATCACCAGAGGAGCAGCCTTTAGTGTCTCACACTGACCCCCACACGTCATCACCAGAGGAGCAGCCTTTAGTGTCTCACACTGACCCCCCACATGTCATCACCAGAGGAGCAGCCTTTAGTGTCTCACACTGACCCCCACACACGTCATCACCAGAGGAGCAGCCTTTAGTGTCTCACACTGACCCCCACACACGTCATCACCAGAGGAGCAGCCTTTAGTGTCTCACACTGACCCCCACACACGTCATCACCAGAGGAGCAGCCTTTAGTGTCTCACACTGACCCCCACACACGTCATCACCAGAGGAGCAGCCTTTAGTGTCTCACACTGACCCCCCACACGTCATCACCAGAGGAGCAGCCTTTAGTGTCTCACACTGACCCCCACACACGTCATCACCAGAGGAGCAGCCTTTAGTGTCTCACACTGACCCCCCACACGTCATCACCAGAGGAGCAGCCTTTAGTGTCTCACACTGACCCCCGCACACGTCATCACCAGAGGAGCAGCCTTTAGTGTCTCACACTGACCCCCCACACGTCATCACCAGAGGAGCAGCCTTTAGTGTCTCACACTGACCCCCCACACGTCATCACCAGAGGAGCAGCCTTTAGTGTCTCACACTGACCCCCACACGTCATCACCAGAGGAGCAGCCTTTAGTGTCTCACACTGACCCCACACACGTCATCACCAGAGGAGCAGCCTTTAGTGTCTCACACTGACCCCCCACACGTCATCACCAGAGGAGCAGCCTTTAGTGTCTCACACTGACCCCCCACACGTCATCACCAGAGGAGCAGCCTTTAGTGTCTCACACTGACCCCCACACACGTCATCACCAGAGGAGCAGCCTTTAGTGTCTCACACTGACCCCCCACACGTCATCACCAGAGGAGCAGCCTTTAGTGTCTCACACTGACCCCCACACGTCATCACCAGAGGAGCAGCCTTTAGTGTCTCACACTGACCCCCCACATGTCATCACCAGAGGAGCAGCCTTTAGTGTCTCACACTGACCCCCGCACACGTCATCACCAGAGGAGCAGCCTTTAGTGTCTCACACTGACCCCCACACGTCATCACCAGAGGAGCAGCCTTTAGTGTCTCACACTGACCCCCGCACACACGTCATCACCAGAGGAGCAGCCTTTAGTGTCTCACACTGACCCCCGCACACGTCATCACCAGAGGAGCAGCCTTTAGTGTCTCACACTGACCCCCACACACGTCATCACCAGAGGAGCAGCCTTTAGTGTCTCACACTGACCCCCGCACACGTCATCACCAGAGGAGCAGCCTTTAGTGTCTCACACTGACCCCCCACACACGTCATCACCAGAGGAGCAGCCTTTAGTGTCTCACACTGCTCCGTTATTTCCCGCCTCACCTTGCAGGGTCTGTTGAGCGGCCTCAGTTTCCCGCCTCGCCGCCTGCTTCTGCCTCTTCAGGTCACTCAGCTCGTTCTCTAAGCTCCTTACATCAGCCTCCAGCCTCTCCAGAGCGCTCCCCGCTGTCCTGTTACATTGCTCCGTGTCTGACAACTCTCTGACAACAAAAACACAGGAAACAAACTCACAAGGAAGTCACATCGAGAACAACAGGAAAGCAAAATCAGACAGCAACCTGTCCCTGCCTGCATCCGACCCCTCCTCCTACGGCAGTCTACTCCCTTGTCTCCTCCTCCTGACTCCTCCCCCTGCTGCAGTCTTCTCCCTTGTCTCCTCCTCCTGCTGCAGTCTTCTCCCTTGTCTCCTCCTCCTGCTGCAGTCTTCTCCCTGGTCTCCTCCTCCTGCTGCAGTCTTCTCCCTCGTCTCCTCCTGACTCCTCCCCCTGCTGCAGTCTTCTCCCTCGTCTCCTCCTGACTCCTCCTGCTGCAGTCTTCTCCCTTGTCTCCTCCTCCTGCTGCAGTCTTCTCCCTCGTCTCCTCCTCCTGCTGCAGTCTTCTCCCTCGTCTCCTCCTGCTGCAGTCTTCTCCCTGGTCTCCTCCTCCTGCTGCAGTCTTCTCCCTGGTCTCCTCCTCCTGCTGCAGTCTTCTCCCTGGTCTCCTCCTCCTGCTGCAGTCTTCTCCCTGGTCTCCTCCTGCTGCAGTCTTCTCCTGTCTCCTCCTCCTGCTGCAGTCTTCTCCCTCGTCTCCTCCTGCTGCAGTCTTCTCCCTCGTCTCCTCCTGCTGCAGTCTTCTCCCTCGTCTCCTCCTGCTGCAGTCTTCTCCCTCGTCTCCTCCTGCTGCAGTCTTCTCCCTCGTCTCCTCCTGCTGCAGTCTTCTCCCTCGTCTCCTCCTGCTGCAGTCTTCTCCCTCGTCTCCTCCTGCTGCAGTCTTCTCCCTCGTCTCCTCCTGCTGCAGTCTTCTCCCTCGTCTCCTCCTGACTCCTCGCCCCTGCTGCAGTCTTCTCCCTGATCTCCTTCTGACTCCTCGCCCTGCTGCAGTCTTCTCCCTCGTCTCCTCCTGACTCCTCCCCCTGCTGCAGTCTTCTCCCTCGTCTCCTCCTCCACCTGCTGCAGTCTTCTCCCTCGTCTCCTCCTGACTCCTCCCCCTGCTGCAGTCTTCTCCCTCGTCTCCTCCTCCTGCTGCAGTCTTCTCCCTCGTCTCCTCCTCCTGCTGCAGTCTTCTCCCTTGTCTCCTCCTCCTGCTGCAGTCTACTCCCTTGTCTCCTCCTCCTGACTCCTCCTCCTTCTGCAGTCTTCTCCCTCGTCTCCTCCTCCTCCCTGCTGCAGTCTTCTCCCTCATCTCCTTCTCCTGACTCCTCCCCCTGCTGCAGTCTTCCCCCTCGTCTCCTCCTCCCCCTGCTGCAGTCTTCTCCCTTGTCTCCTCCTGACTCCTTCCCCTGCTGCAGTCTTCTCCCTTGTCTCCTCCTGACTCCTCCCCCTGCTGCAGTCTTCTCCCTTGTCTCCTCCTCCTGCTGCAGTCTTCTCCCTTGTCTCCTCCTCCTGCTGCAGTCTTCTCCCTTGTCTCCTCCTCCTGCTGCAGTCTTCTCCCTTGTCTCCTCCTCCTGCTGCAGTCTTCTCCCTTGTCTCCTCCTGCTGCAGTCTTCTCCCGACTCCTCCCCCTTCTGCAGTCTTCTCCCTCGTCTCCTCCTCCCCCTGCTGCAGTCTTCTCCCTCATCTCCTCCTGACTCCTCCCCTTCTGCAGTCTTCTCCCCTCGTCTCCTTCTCCTGACTCCTCCCCCTTCTGCAGTCTTCTCCCTCGTCTCCTCCCTGCTGCAGTCTTCTCCTTGTCTCCTCCTCCTGCTGCAGTCTTCTCCCTTCTCCCTGCCTCTTTCTGCATGGCTCCACTTCTGCATTTTGATTTAACCCTTTATAAACTACTAGTAAATAAATGATTCTCTGTTGTCAGCCAGCTCCTCCTGTGATGACTGTCCCCAGTGGTGAGGACGGTGTATGACACTTACTTTTGGCTCTGGTCGAGTTTGCGCTCCAGCTCCTTGTTGTTTCCCTGCAGGTTCTCCTTCTGGTTGCTCAGGGCCTCCACCTTCTCCTGCAGGGCGTGCATCTGCGTCATCAGGAGCTCAACCTCCTGGTGGTCTTTCTCCAGCTCCAGCTTTCCCTGCGGACACAGTGCTCATTTAACCCTCATTAGCTCGGATACTACAGGTCACTGCACACCCAGGACATGGAGCAGATGCCACAGAATGATTGGGGAGCGCAGTGCGCATGTAGCGCAGCACATCTCACCTGCAGCAGCAGCGCCTGCGTCCTCGCCAGGTCACTGATCTTCTGCTCGTGCTGGAGTCTCAGTCCCTGAAGCTCGCTGTCCTCCAGCTGCTGCATCTCCAGAATGCGTTTCAGCTCTGTCAACAAGAGAAGCGATCAGTGCTGGATTCCGCGGGAGTTGTCAGCACGCTCAGCCACCCCGGGGGTCATGAGGTCACGTGCGGTATATGCACACGCATGGGCGCTGACATCTCACCGCACTTCTCTTTGTGGACCTCAGAGATGGTTTTCTGCAGCTTCTCTTCTTCCTCCAGGACTTCCTGCCTGCTGGCGGAGAGCTGCGCCCTCTTCTCGTTCAGCTGCGCGCTCATTTCGCCTTTCTGGACGCTTAAATCTTCCAGGATGGATTTCACCTCCTGCAAATGACAAAAGAGACTCAGAAACGGCAAAGCTACGAGGTTTTCAGACTAATACATCTTCATGTGACTTAGGACTAACCATTCTGTCCTGAAGCCTCATCACACGTCAGTGTTTGGTCAGTGATTGTGAGCCAAGATTGGAGCCTCCACAGACATGAGGTATAAGGGAGGATCCGCTCCTGGTTTTGGCTCAGAATCACTGATGGAAATCACTGACCGAACACTGACATGTGACTGAGGCCTTATACTCCAGTTTCTTCCTGTGCAGATGGAAACTACAAGCAGAGTCTGAAGGACGTCATCCGCTGCATACAATCACTAAGCTGCAAGGACCTTTTGCCCAGATGAAGTGACATGGGTAACACTTAGCGGATACATGAAACAACCGGCGCATGCACAGCTCCACGTCACCTATTCTATAAGCCCCTTCGTATCAGGAAATTAACCCTTTCCCGACCAGCACCGTAATAGTACGGCCTGTGGCCTGCTGTTTCTTATAGCAGACACCTGCAGCTAATGTCCACAACCGGCAGTAATGCCGATCGCAGACATTTAACCCCTCAGATGCCATGGTCAATCCAGCTCCAGCTTCCCCGTGCGGCGATCGGAGGAGCCGGAGCTTGTGTGCAGCAGCTGCCCTGTCTTTGTGAACGGCAAGAGGCTGCTGCATAGAATTTACTACGGAGCCCCTGCCTGTAATAGACTCCATACAAAAGTAGCAGTTTTCTCATAGACCTGAAAACGCCCATAGTATAAAATTATATTCCCCGTACGGCAAACAGCAAAACGGAAAAAAGCGTCAAAATGGGAGATTCGCCGTTTTTGGTTGCTTCATTTTCTTCAAAAAATATTAAATAAAAAGTGATCAAAAAGTCACAGGCACGGCAGAAAGGTATCAATGAAAAGTTCAGATCGCGCCACAGACAATGAGCCCCCATACAGCTCCGTACACATAAATACAAAAAAGTTATTGGGGTCAAAATATGGCGACGAAAGCGCAAGAAAAACTACATATAGGGTATCGCCGGATTCGTCCCGACTTGTAGAATAAAAGTCACCGGGCAGTTTTATCGCACATCGAACGTCGAAAATAAAAAAAACCCGTAAAACTGTGGCGGAATAGCTTTTTTTTTGCAATTTCAGCCCAATTTGATTTTTTTCCCCGCTTCCCACTACATCATATGCAATATTAAATGGTGGCGTCGGGAAGTACAACTTGTCCTGCAAAAAACAAGCCCTCGTATGGCCACGTGAACAGACAAATAAAGTTATGGCTCTGGGAAGGCAGGGAGCGCAAAACATCAAAAAATCTGGGGTAGAAAGGGTTAAGTGTTGATGTCTGGAAAGAGGGGTCACATGACCGAGTGACATCATAAGGTCCAGGAGGAGGATCAGTGGGTGGAGGGAACGCCCCCCTCAGTTAGCAATATTCTGGGACTTGTAGACAAGACTGCAGCAACATGGCAAGGAAATCTGAGAGCAGCAGCCATATTTAATGAATACCAGCACAGTCAGAACTGCCTTCACCCCCAGCCGGCACCCCCTTACTTTGATCTCCTGCCTCTTCTCCGCCACGTCCAGCTCGCCATCCCGCAGGGCGTCCTTCAGGTCGACGTTCTTCTGCTCGATGTGTCTCTGGAGGAGCTGAAGCTCCTGCTTCTTTTGGCCCAGGATCCGGTCCAGCTCAGCCGCCTCCTCCTGCTGTTCGGATATCTGTGGGTGACGGGCAGAGGCGACGTTGGTGTGCGGGTCATGCCTGATGCCGCCTCAGGCAGGGGTGATGTACACAGCGGGCACTTACCTGGCAGAGCAGTCGTTCCAGCGCGCTTCTCTTCTCCAGCATTAGGTCCTCCACTTCCTTCAGAGTCTGGACATGTTCTTCTTCCTTCCCCTCGGCCGCTTGGATTTCTTCCTGCAGTTTTTGAAGACTGAAAAGAAATCAAACATGAGAAGAGGACTGATCTATGCGGACTGCGGGTGCGGGCACGGGCGGCTCTCACCTTTCTGCCGTGACTTCCATCTTGCGGTTCAGGGCCTGGAACTCTGCGTCTTTGGCGGCCAGGACGCTGTTGATCCCCTGCAGGGTGTTTTCCTGCGCTGCTCTGTGCTGCTCCAGGTCCCGGGCGTCACCCTGCAGCATCCTGTGAACACCCCCCATATCATTATCGCAGTCCTGACCCGGGGCCCCAGTAATCACACCAGAGCCCGTACATACCGCAGCTGCTGGTCTGCTTTCACCAGGTTCACCGCCGTCCCCTGCGCCCTCCTCTCCAGCTCCTCCGCATCGCTCTCCGCCTGACACAGCTGTTGCTTTGCTGCATTGTATTTTACCACTAAGTCCATAGTCTAGAAGAAAGGAAATAACCCAAATCAGAGAAAAAAAAACGGGGAAACTGCCACTGACAGCAAGCAGAGATCTTGGAAAGTAAGTGAATAATTCTGATGGGGGCTAGGCTGCACAGCCCTGTTATAGATTGTGCGCTCACCTTCTCCTGCGCATCCTTCAGCTTGCTCTCGGCCGTGGCCAGCAGTCGGTCGGCCTCTCGCAGCTCCGCTCGCCGCTTCAGGAGGGTTTTCTCCAGGCAGTCGATCTCGTCTTCTAGGTTATCGTGACGATGCAGGGACCGCTCCAGTTCCAGCTCTGTGATCAGACTCTCCACGTGACCGTCCACAAAGTTCCTGAAAAGGGCCATTGCTGTGTGAGGGCTGGACGGTACAGCGGTTGTGGTGGAGCTGGGGTGGCGGTACTATGTCACTTACTTGTGCTTGCATTTTTTGGCCGTGTCTCGTAACTTCTCGACCTCCCTGTTGAGCGCTTCTCTCTGGCTCTCCAGGACGGTTATGTCCTCCCGCAGTGCCGCCTTCTGCCGCTTCTCCTTCTGCCGCTGAGACTTCAGGTGATCGATGACGTCCTCAAGGCGGTTGAGCTCATTCTCCTGTAAATTTACAGATAAGTGAGAGACCATGATAAATGAGGTAGCCCTGGAAGACCCGAGGCATCCTCAGCCAGACGTGTGTAGGACATGGCTGACAGGAGCGCCTCATGCCTCAGCGACCCCAGCATCAAGACAACAGCTCAATCCCCATCATCCCCGGTGGGCTCTGTACTACTGATGAGGGGGGGTGTCAGACACACATGGCGCTGGGGGTCGTGTCTGACACTAGAACCACATGAAACACTGCTCAGCCCTGACCCCAACCCCCATCATCCTCAGCAGCTGGGAGTGCCTCTGACTGGATGTCACCTGGACGCCTCCTGCTGAGCACGCTCACACACAGCACGTACCAGATCATGGTGTGAGGACACGTTGCAGTGGAGGACGCCCACTGGGACAATGGGAATGGTGAACTGTGGTGGGGGTGGTCCATACACGATCTGGGAGCCGATAGGTGGGGGTCCGTAAATGACCGTCCCTGGAGCCAGTGGTCTGCCCTCGGAGGGTGGTGGTGGACCATAGACAACCGTGCCTTGTGGGACGGGGGTACCGTCTGGGAATACCGTGTAAATAACAGAGCCGGGAGGAGGAAGAAAGCGGCAAGAGGGCGGCACATCGCCGTCACTGTCATCCTCGTCATCTGCGGAGAGAAGCATCGTCTGAATGAGTCCATGGCCAGGAGACGGCGCCAGGGAGAGGACACCCAGGAATGACAGCGGAGCTCACCCCTGTGACAGCGGGCGCCGGCAGGACGCAGTGGTGAAAATACCCAGTGCCCAGCCGCTGACGTCTTCATGTGGTGACAGTTGTGGCGCTTCTCCGGTGAGGAGGTCAGCGGACAATGTAAGCCGACCCCGGAGTCTTTTGTGCTGAGAGAATCGCGGGCGGAGTTCTGCAACGAGAAACCGGGAAACTGAAAATCTACAAGAGGAAGGCTGCAAATGTCGGCACAACGCAGGCCCGCCCGTCGGCACAACGCAGGCCCGCCCGTCGGCACAACGCAGGAACGCCCGTCGGCACAACGCAGGCCCGCCCGTCGGCACAACGCAGGCCCGCCCGGCACAACGCAGGCCCGCCCGCCGGCACAACGCAGGCCCGCCCGCCGGCACAACGCAGGGCCGCCCCCGGCTACGCAGGCCCGCCCGCCGGCACAACGCAGGCCCGCCCGCCGGCACAACGCAGGCCCGCCCGTCGGCACAACGCAGGCCCGCCCGTCTGTCCTCAGGTGACCCTGTGCACTCACTGGGGAGGAGGCCGGCAGGTAGTACCAGTAACCTTTCCTCCGGTACAGCGCGGCCATGCTGCTGAGGTGGTCGCTGTGATGACCGAGCGCTCGTCTGAGCTCCTGAACTTCCTTCAGCAGATTCTCCATTTCCTCAGCGTTATCTACAAGACACAGGAAGAAGGTTACAAGACGCGGCCATTATTTCATATATAGCAGCTCCTGTCTGCCCATTATAGAATCGAGGTGCTGCAGCCACAGTGGCCGAGCCTCCGCTGCCTCCCCGGTTCCTCTTCGCCCAGGTCTTACCCGCCCGGGCGTGCTCCAGCAGGTGTCGGAGTCGTTCCATCTCCGCCCGTTGTTTTCGCAGAACATCATTCAGTCGGTCGATCTCCAGCTGCTGGGAGGAGATTGCGGGGGGCCCGGCGATCTGTACCTCCTCCTGCAACTGTGACGAGAAAAGAGGCTGCGATCAGCTGCCCATGGAGCAGACACGTCCATCCAGCCCTGGCTGTGGCCCCTGGGGAGCTCACCCCCCCTCTGGTACAGGGCTCTGTGTTGTGTGGCCCCTGGGGAGCTCACCCCCCCTCTGGTGCAGGGCTCTGTGTTGTGTGGCCCCTGTACAGCTGACCCCCTCTGGTGCAGGGCTCTGTGTTGTGTGGCCCCTGGGGAGCTCACCCCCCCTCTGGTGCAGGGCTCTGTGTTGTGTGGCCCCTGGGGAGCTGATTCCCCTCTGGTACAGGGCTCTGTGTTGTGTGGCCCCTGTACAGCTGACCCCCTCTCTGGTACAGGGCTCTGTGTTGTGTGGCCCCTGTACAGCTGACTCCCCCCTCTGGTACAGGGCTCTGTGTTGTGTGGCCCCTGGATAGCTGATTCCCCTCTGGTACAGGGCTCTGTGTTGTGTGGCCCCTGTACAGCTGCCCCCCTCTCTGGTACAGGGCTCTGTGTTGTGTGGCCCCTGTACAGCTGACCCCCTCTCTGGTACAGGGCTCTGTGTTGTGTGGCCCCTGTACAGCTGACCCCCCCTCTGGTACAGGGCTCTGTGTTGTGTGGCCCCTGGATAGCTGATTCCCCTCTGGTACAGGGCTCTGTGTTGTGTGGCCCCTGTACAGCTGACCCCCCTCTGGTATAGGGCTCTGTGTTGTGTGGCCCCTGTACAGCTGACCCCCCTCTGGTAAAGGCCTCTGTGTCGTGTGGCCCCTGTACAGCTGACCCCCTCTGGTAAAGGGCTCTGTGTCGTGTGGCCCCTGTACAGCTGACCCCCCTCTGGTACAGGGCACAGTGTTGTGTGGCCCCTGTACAGCTGACCCCCCCTCTGGTACAGGGCACCCTGTTGTGTGGCCCCTGAGGAGCTGCCCACCCTCTGGTTCAGGGCTCTTGGTCATGTGGCCCCCATGCGGTGTGGCCCTATCAGATGGTACCTGTCTCTCCCGGTCATGGAGCAGTTCCTGGAGAAGTTCTATCTCTGCCTCAGCTTTAGCAAGGCCTCGAGCTGCCCGGGCAGCCTGGGAGTAGTAGTCCTCAGCCTCCTGCATCTCCTACACAAAACAGTTCAGAAAACCATCATTACCCTGTTTGAGATGGGAGCTTTCAGGGGCCCCGGCCTGAGATAGGAGCTTTCAGGGGCCCCCGGCCTGAGATGGGAGCTTTCAGGGGCCCCGGCCTGAGATGGGAGCTTTCAGGGATCCCGGCCTGAGATCTGAGCTTTTAGGGGCCCCAGCCTGGGATTGAAGCTCTCCATTCCTGTGGCATCAGACACGCTCATGAACGGGGCCCCCCAGGTCAGGGTCACAGCCTTTTGGATATTTAAAGGGGTTTTACAAGAATTCAATAGATGACCTATCCTGGGGATCAGAGGTGGTCCGATCCCAGCCCCCCGCTGATCAGCTGTCCGAAGGGGCCGCAGCCTCTTCCTTGGCCAGTGATGTCACATTCATCGGTCACATGACCTTTGAGCGACTCAATCCTATTCAAGTGAACGGGGCCGGGCTGCAATACCAAGCACAGCCACTACATAATGGACGGCGCTGTGCTCAGGAAGCTGTGCGGGGGCTTCCACAGGCATCCGATCAGTGGTGGCGCCAGAAGATACAGATAACCTAGCCTGAGGATAGCTCATCAATATTTTATTAACGGAAACCCCCCTAAGAGCCTTCATCGGGCCCCGGGCAGTCTGCTCTGGCCCTCAGTGCTTCATCACTGTCTATCATACCTTGGTCCGCTCTCGGTTGATCTGGAGGACTGTGCCTTGCAGGGATCGCAACTGGTCTTTGGTGCTGGTCAGTTCTGAGACGGCCATCTTGTCGGACATGGCCACAGCCCTCTTCAGTTCCTTCAGCTCATGGTCCAGCCCAGACAGCTCGTCCTGCGCTCGGGAATCCTCCATCTTCTTCTACAAAGCAGAAGATGTCAGCACAGGGGAGACACAATCTGCTGTGTGTACGGGGAGAGTGTGGGCATGCTCTGCTGTGTGTACGGGGAGAGTGTGGGCACGCTCTGCTGTGTGTACGGGGAGAGTGTGGGCATGCTCTGCTGTGTGTACGGGGAGAGTGTGGGCACGCTCTGCTGTGTGTACGGGAGAGTGTGGGCATGCTCTGCTGTGTGTGCGGGGAGAGTGTGGGCACGCTCTGCTGTGTGTACGAGGAGAGTGTGGGCACGCTCTGCTGTGTGTACGGGGAGAGTGTGGGCATGCTCTGCTGTGTGTACGGGGAGAGTGTGGGCATGCTCTGCTGTGTGTACGGGGAGAGTGTGGGCACGCTCTGCTGTGTGTACGGGGAGAGTGTGGGCATGCTCTGCTGTGTGTACGAGGAGAGTGTGGGCACGCTCTGCTGTGTGTACAGGGAGAGTGTGGGCACGCTCTGCTGTGTGTACGGGGAGAGTGTGGGCATGCTCTGCTGTGTGTACGGGGAGAGTGTGGGCACGCTCTGCTGTGTGCATGGGGAGAGTGTGGGCATGCTCTGCTGTGTGTACGGGGAGAGTGTGGGCACGCTCTGCTGTGTGTACGGGGAGAGTGTGGGCACGCTCTGCTGTGTGTACGGGGAGAGTGTGGGCACGCTCTGCTGTGTGTACGGGGAGAGTGTGGGCATGCTCTGCTGTGTGTACAGGAGAGTGTGGGCATGCTCTGCTGTGTACAGGAGAGTGTGGGCATGCTCTGCTGTGTGTACGGGGAGAGTGTGGGCACGCTCTGCTGTGTGTACGGGAGAGTGTGGGCACGCTCTGCTGTGTGTACAGGGGAGTGTGGGCATGCTCTGCTGTGTGTGGGAGAGTGTGGGCACGCTCTGCTGTGTGTACGAGGAGAGTGTGGGCATGCTCTGCTGTGTGACGGGAGAGTGTGGGCACGCTCTGCTGTGTGTACAGGAGAGTGTGGGCATGCTCTGCTGTGTGTACAGGGAGAGTGTGGGCATGCTCTGCTGTGTGTACGGGAGAGTGTGGGCACGCTCTGCTGTGTACAGGGAGAGTGTGGGCATGCTGCTGTGTGTACAGGGAGAGTGTGGGCATGCTCTGCTGTGTGTACAGGGAGAGTGTGGGCATGCTCTGCTGTGTGTACGGGGAGAGTGTGGGCATGCTCTGCTGTGTGTACGGGGAGAGTGTGGGCATGCTCTGCTGTGTGTACGGGGAGAGTGTGGGCACGCTCTGCTGTGTGTACGGGGAGAGTGTGGACACGCTCTGCTGTGTGTACGGGGAGAGTGTGGGCACGCTCTGCTGTGTGTACGGGGAGAGTGTGGACACGCTCTGCTGTGTGTACGGGGAGAGTGTGGACACGCTCTGCTGTGTGTACGGGGAGAGTGTGGACATGCTCTGCTGTGTGTACAGGATACTGTGGGCATGCTCTGCTGTGTGTACAGGATACTGTGGGCATGCTCTGCTGTGTGTACGGGAGACTGTGGGCACGCTCTGCTGTGTGTACAGGGAGAGTGTGGGCACGCTCTGCTGTGTGTACGGGAGAGTGTGGGCATGCTCTGCTGTGTATACGGGGAGAGTGTGGACACGCTCTGCTGTGTATACAGGAGAGTGTGGGCACGCTCTGCTGTGTGTACAGGGGAGAGTGTGGGCATGCTCTGCTGTGTGTACAGGAGACTGTGGACATGCTCTGCTGTGTATACGGGAGAGTGTGGACACTGCTCTGCTGTGTGTACGGGGAGAGTGTGGACATGCTCTGCTGTGTGTACAGGATACTGTGGACATGCTCTGCTGTGTGTACAGGATACTGTGGGCATGCTCTGCTGTATACAGGATACTGTGGGCATGCTCTGCAGTGTATACAGGATACTGTGGGCATGCTCTGCTGTATATTCAGGATACTGTGGGCATGCTCTGCTGTATATACAGGATACTGTGGGCATGCACTGCGGTATATACAGGATACTGTGGGCATGCTCTGCGGTATATACAGGATACTGTGGGCATGCTCTGCGGTATATACAGGATACTGTGGGAATGCTCTGCGGTATATACAGGATACTGTGGGCATGCTCTGCGGTGTATACAGGATACTGTGGGCATGCTCTGCGGTATATACAGGATACTGTGGGCATGCTCTGCAGTGTATACAGGATACTGTGGGCATGCTCTGCAGTGTATACAGGATACTGTGGGCATGCTCTGCGGTATATACAGGATACTGTGGGCATGCTCTGCAGTGTATACAGGATACTGTGGGCATGCTCTGCAGTGTATACAGGATACTGTGGGCATGCTCTGCAGTGTATACAGGATACTGTGGGCATGCTCTGCAGTGTATACAGGATACTGTGGGCATGCTCTGCGGTGTATACAGGATACTGTGGGCATGCTCTGCGGTATATACAGGATACTGTGGGCATGCTCTGCAGTGAATACAGGATACTGTGGGCATGCTCTGCGGTATATACAGGATACTGTGGGCATGCTCTGCAGTGTATACAGGATACTGTGGGCATGCTCTGCAGTGTATACAGGATGCTCTGCAGTATATACAGGATACTGTGGGCATGCTCTGCGGTGTATACAGGATACTGTGGGCATGCTCTGCGGTATATACAGGATACTGTGGGCATGCTCTGCAGTGTATAAAGGATACTGTGGGCATGCTCTGCGGTATATACAGGATACTGTGGGCATGCTCTGCAGTGTATACAGGATACTGTGGGCATGCTCTGCAGTGTATACAGGATACTGTGGGCATGCTCTGCAGTATATACAGGATACTGTGGGCATGCTCTGCAGTATATACAGGATACTGTGGGCATGCTCTGCAGTGTATACAGGATACTGTGGGCATGCTCTGCAGTGTATACAGGATACTGTGGGCATGCTCTGCAGTGTATACAGGATACTGTGGGCATGCTCTGCGGTGTATACAGGATACTGTGGGCATGCTCTGCTGTATATACAGGATACTGTGGGCATGCTCTGCGGTGTATACAGGATACTGTGGGCATGCTCTGCGGTGTATACAGGATACTGTGGGCATGCTCTGCTGTGTATACAGGATACTGTGGGCATGCTCTGCAGTGTATACAGTGCTGTTCGCTTCACCTCGGCGTCCAGGTCATTCAGCTCCGCCAGCAGCCTCTCCCGCTCCTCCTCAGCCTCCAGCAGCTGCTGGTCAGCCAGGCCTTGGATCTCCTCCATGGTCTTCAGCTTCTCGTTCAGCTGCCGCACCTCGCGCTCCAGCTCACGCACTTTGGCCTCGTTCTGTCGCTTCTCTTGTTGGATCTGCAGGGAAGAAAACAAGATGTTCTCAATTTCTTCACTCATTAAGGGCTCATGCACACAAATGTATTTTCTTTCTGCGTCTGTTCCGGTTTTTTTTTGCGGACCGTATGCCGAACCATTCATTTAAATGGGTCCACAAAAAAACGGAAGTTACTCCGTGTGCATTCCGTTTCCGTATGACCGTTCTGCAAAAGAGTAGAACACGTCCTATTACTGTCCGCATTACGGAGAAGGATAGGACTGCTCTATCAGGGGGCGCCTGTTCCGTTCAGCAAAATACAGAATGCACACGGACGTCATCCGTATTTCTTGTGGATCCGTTTTTTATGGACGGCAAAATACATACGGTTGTGTGCATGAGCCCTAAAGCGGTATTCCCATCTGGAACATTGATATCCGCCATCATAATGTCCTCACCCGTGCCTCAGCCGCCTTATTGCACGCCCTCTTATACTCGTCAGGAGCCTGGAGTGCACGCTCCTGCAGCGCAGTCACCTCCTCCTGCAGCCGCCTCAGCCTCTCCTGCGCTTCGCTCTTCTCGTCTTCTGACTTGGCCAGGATCTGATTGATCTGCTGCTGCAGCTCTGCGAGGTTCTGGCCCAGAACATCGGAGGGACCCAAGCGCCTAAAGAGAGGCAAATGTGGTTCCAGGACCAGCGCACATCAGACACAGGGTCAACACGCAATATACATACGTGTCCACATGTAAGACAGAAGAGCTGAGGACAGCATGGAAATCAGGGTGATAAGTCACTGTGCATCCAGAGCAGCACGATCACCGGCACAGCAGAGGTGTGTACACTACAGGGAAGGAAGGAAGGTGTGGCGCGCGCTCCCCAGGTCAGCGGTGGCGCGCGCTCCCCAGGAGACGGGTGGCGCGCGCTCCCCAGGAGACGGGTGGCGCGCGCTCCCCAGGAGACGGGTGGCGCGCGCTCCCAGGTCAGCGGTCGCGCTCCCCAGGTCAGCGGTCGCGCGCCTCCCCAGGTCAGCGGTCGCGCTCCCCAGGTCAGCGGTCGCGCTCCCCAGGTCAGCGGTCGCGCGCGCTCCCCAGGAGACGGGTGGCGCGCGCTCCCCAGGAGACGGGTGGCGCGCGCTCCCAAGGTCAGCGGTGGCGCGCGCTCCCCAGGTCAGCGGTGCCTCCCAGTTCTCTGACTTCCTGGTCCCTGTATACAGGACCGCTCTGGGGACGGCTGAGGTCAGTGATCCTGCCTCCTGATTTGAAAGGTACCAGGAGGTCCAGAGACTGGCAGGAGATGGGGGCAGCATTGGCAGAGCGGCGCATCAGTATGCAGAAGTTACCCATTCTGCCCCTGCACTTCCTGCTCCGTTCCGGCATATACACAGTGAGTAGTGGATGTCGGGCGGCCGCTGTGTACGAATTAACCCCTTGTGCACTATTACATGAACGTACCGGATTTCTCCCACTCCTGTGTGCAGTTTCCTCTTCAGCTCTGACACCCGGGCGGTGATCTGCTCTGGAGGCAGCAAGTTGTCGACAGCATGACTGAGCTGCGCCTTCAAGGACTCGTTCTCTTTCTGAGGAGAAATCAGGGAAATGTCCAAGGTGCAGCAGTGCCCTAGAGCAGGCGCAGCCCCCACCCCCGTCAGTACGTGGCCCCTATTAGTGCACTGTCGGGACCCAACACCGATCTACTGTGTAAGGGCAGCTCCCATCTGTCAGGAGAGAAGGATCGGGCAAACTGAATTGTTTTTACGTGATGCTGTTGTTCTCCCCGGGTATAATGCGGCAGAGGAGTCTGACAACACATGCGTGCGGAGGATGGGCGTCACATACGGAGATTATATGTGGGTCCCACGCCATTGCTGTGGGGAGGACAGTGAAGTGCTTTACCTGCAGCTGCCTGACTTGGGCCAGAAGCTTTTTGTGGTCCTTGTCCTGCTCCTGTAGGACATGGGCTTTGGTCAGCGCGTTATCCAGGGCTCGGCGCTCTCGCTCCAGCTCGGCTTTCCATGCAGAACTCTCGGCCTGTAATGAGATGACACAGATGAGGCATTTCCTCCTGGCGCCTCTGTGCCTCGCCTGTAGCCTCCTCTGCTTACCTGCTGCTGCTGTTTCCGCTGCTCCAGCTCCTGCTTCAGCTGGGAGATCCTGGCCTCGCTGGCTGTGCCCTGGGCCTCCAGCTGAGCCTCATGGGTGCGGAGGTCTCCCTGCGCCTGCTGCAGTGCCTCGTTCACTTCCTGCTGCTCCTGCAGACTGCGCTCCAATTCCTCAATTTCCTGCAATCACACGGTCAGCACCAACTGCAAGTGTCGCCCCAATACACCGTCCCCGAGGTCACATGACCAGCACAGAGACCCCCGAGCGCACCCCGTCTGCTGCACCAGTGCCTCACAGGTAGGGTTGAGCGAACTTCTATTTTAAGTTCCGCGTCCACAGCTTGGGTTCTTAGAATCCCGTTACGGATTCGCTACCACGGACCATAACGGAATTTGGAATCCAAATTCATGCAACCGTCCTTCACTGCTCTGCTTCCTTCTCCTCCACACAGAGCACAGGAGCTCCGCCCCTCAGGTCACATGATCAATATACCACGCCCTTTACCGCCTCTTATCCAATCCAGTACTGAGCCCCGCCCCTGCGCTGATCACATGACGGCGACGTCACCCCAGGTCCTTAGGGTTGTCCAAGGTTCGGGTTCATCGAAGAATCCCCTTATGGATTCCAAATTCCATTATGGTCCACGGTAGCGGAATCCACAACGGGACGCCAAGAACCCGAACTTAAAATACAAGTTCGCTCAACTCTAGTCACAGGAGGACGGAGACTTCCTCGGATCCTCTTCCAGTGTCACAACCTCTGCTAGCTGTCAGTGTAGACCAGGGGTGCACAACATATGTTCTGGGGAGCCCAATCATCCGGTGTCTGCTCACCCTGTGCAGCCATCTCTGTGACCCCCCACAATGAGGGTCCCCTGACCCCGGGGGGCTCTCCAGGAGGTCTCTGTGACCCCCCCACAATGAGGGTCCCCTGACCCCGGGGGGCTCTCCAGGAGGGAGTAGATGAGGTGGTCAGGGACATGTACAGCCATCTCTGTGACCCCCCACAATGAGGGTCCCCTGACCCCGGGGGGCTCTCCAGGAGGGAGTAGATGAGGTGGTCAGGGACATGTGCAGCCATCTCTGTGACCCCCCACAATGAGGGTCCCCTGACCCGGGGGCTCTCCAGGAGGGAGTAGATGAGGTGGTCAGGGACATGTACAGCCATCTCTGTGACCCCCACAATGAGGGTCCCCTGACCCCGGGGGCTCTCAGGAGGGAGTAGATGAGGTGGTCAGGGACATGTACAGCCATCTCTGTGACCCCCACAATGAGGGTCCCCTGACCCCGGGGGCTCTCCAGGAGGAGTAGATGAGGTGGTCAGGGACATGTTCAGCCATCTCTGTGACCCCCACAATGAGGGTCCCCTGACCCCGGGTGGCTCTCCAGGAGGGAGTAGATGAGGTGGTCAGGGACATGTGCAGCCATCTCTGTGACCCCCCACAATGAGGGTCCCCTGACCCCGGGGGGCTCTCCAGGAGGGAGTAGATGAGGTGGTCAGGGACATGTTCAGCCATCTCTGTGACCCCCACAATGAGGGTCCCCTGACCCCGGGGGCTCTCCAGGAGGGAGTAGATGAGGTGGTCAGGGACATGTGCCTCTGGACCCCCACAATGAGGGTCCCCTGACCCGGGGGCTCTCCAGGAGGAGTAGATGAGGTGGTCAGGGACATGGGCAGCCATCTCTGTGACCCCCACAATGAGGGTCCCCTGACCCCGGGGGCTCTCCAGGAGGAGTAGATGAGGTGGTCAGGGACATGTACAGCCATCTCTGTGACCCCCACAATGAGGGTCCCCTGACCCCGGGGGCTCTCAGGAGGGAGTAGATGAGGTGGTCAGGGACATGTACAGCCATCTCTGTGACCCCCACAATGAGGGTCCCCTGACCCCGGGGGCTCTCCAGGAGGGAGTAGATGAGGTGGTCAGGGACATGTACAGCCATCTCTGTGACCCCCACAATGAGGGTCCCCTGACCCCGGGGGCTCTCCAGGAGGGAGTAGATGAGGTGGTCAGGGACATGTACAGCCATCTCTGTGACCCCCACAATGAGGGTCCCCTGACCCCGGGGGCTCTCAGGAGGGAGTAGATGAGGTGGTCAGGGACATGTACAGCCATCTCTGTGACCCCCACAATGAGGGTCCCCTGACCCCGGGGGCTCTCCAGGAGGGAGTAGATGAGGTGGTCAGGGACATGTCAGCCACTCGTGACCCCCACAATGAGGGTCCCCTGACCCCGGGGGCTCTCAGGAGGAGTAGATGAGGTGGTCAGGGACATGTGCAGCCATCTCTGTGACCCCCCACAATGAGGGTCCCCTGACCCCGGGGGGCTCTCCAGGAGGGAGTAGATGAGGTGGTCAGGGACATGTACAGCCATCTCTGTGACCCCCCACAATGAGGGTCCCCTGACCCCGGGGGGCTCTCCAGGAGGTCTCTGTGACCCCCCCACAATGAGGGTCCCCTGACCCCGGGGGGCTCTCCAGGAGGGAGTAGATGAGGTGGTCAGGGACATGTTCAGCCATCTCTGTGACCCCCCACAATGAGGGTCCCCTGACCCCGGGGGGCTCTCCAGGAGGGAGTAGATGAGGTGGTCAGGGACATGTACAGCCATCTCTGTGACCCCCCACAATGAGGGTCCCCTGACCCGGGGGCTCTCCAGGAGGGAGTAGATGAGGTGGTCAGGGACATGTACAGCCATCTCTGTGACCCCCACAATGAGGGTCCCCTGACCCCGGGGGCTCTCCAGGAGGGAGTAGATGAGGTGGTCAGGGACATGTACAGCCATCTCTGTGACCCCACACAATGAGGGTCCCCTGACCCCGGGGGCTCTCAGGAGGGAGTAGATGAGGTGGTCAGGGACATGTACAGCCATCTCTGTGACCCCCACAATGAGGGTCCCCTGACCCCGGGGGCTCTCAGGAGGAGTAGATGAGGTGGTCAGGGACATGTTCAGCCATCTCTGTGACCCCCACAATGAGGGTCCCCTGACCCCGGGGGCTCTCAGGAGGGAGTAGATGAGGTGGTCAGGGACATGTTCAGCCATCTCTGTGACCCCCACAATGAGGGTCCCCTGACCCGGGGGCTCTCCAGGAGGGAGTAGATGAGGTGGTCAGGGACATGTACAGCCATCTCTGTGACCCCCCACAATGAGGGTCCCCTGACCCCGGGGGGCTCTCCAGGAGGGAGTAGATGAGGTGGTCAGGGACATGTGCAGCCATCTCTGTGACCCCCACAATGAGGGTCCCCTGACCCCGGGGGCTCTCCAGGAGGGAGTAGATGAGGTGGTCAGGGACATGTACAGCCATCTCTGTGACCCCCACAATGAGGGTCCCCTGACCCCGGGGGCTCTCCAGGAGGGAGTAGATGAGGTGGTCAGGGACATGTACAGCCATCTCTGTGACCCCCACAATGAGGTCCCCTGACCCCGGGGGCTCTCAGGAGGAGTAGATGAGGTGGTCAGGGACATGTACAGCCATCTCTGTGACCCCCACAATGAGGGTCCCCTGACCCGGGGGCTCTCAGGAGGGAGTAGATGAGGTGGTCAGGGACATGTACAGCCATCTCTGTGACCCCCACAATGAGGGTCCCCTGACCCGGGGGCTCTCCAGGAGGGAGTAGATGAGGTGGTCAGGGACATGTACAGCCATCTCTGTGACCCCCACAATGAGGGTCCCCTGACCCCGGGGGCTCTCAGGAGGGAGTAGATGAGGTGGTCAGGGACATGTACAGCCATCTCTGTGACCCCCACAATGAGGGTCCCCTGACCCGGGGGCTCTCAGGAGGAGTAGATGAGGTGGTCAGGGACATGTACAGCCATCTCTGTGACCCCCACAATGAGGGTCCCCTGACCCCGGGGGCTCTCCAGGAGGGAGTAGATGAGGTGGTCAGGGACATGTACAGCCATCTCTGTGACCCCCACAATGAGGGTCCCCTGACCCCGGGGGCTCTCCAGGAGGAGTAGATGAGGTGGTCAGGGACATGTACAGCCATCTCTGTGACCCCCACAATGAGGGTCCCCTGACCCCGGGGGCTCTCAGGAGGGAGTAGATGAGGTGGTCAGGGACATGTACAGCCATCTCTGTGACCCCCCACAATGAGGGTCCCCTGACCCCGGGGGGCTCTCCAGGAGGGAGTAGATGAGGTGGTCAGGGACATGTACAGCCATCTCTGTGACCCCCCACAATGAGGGTCCCCTGACCCCGGGGGGCTCTCCAGGAGGGAGTAGATGAGGTGGTCAGGGACATGTTCAGCCATCTCTGTGACCCCCCACAATGAGGGTCCCCTGACCCCGGGGGGCTCTCCAGGAGGGAGTAGATGAGGTGGTCAGGGACATGTGTGACCCCCCCACAATGAGGGTCCCCTGACCCCGGGGGGCTCTCCAGGAGGGAGTAGATGAGGTGGTCAGGGACATGTTCAGCCATCTCTGTGACCCCCCACAATGAGGGTCCCCTGACCCCGGGGGGCTCTCCAGGAGGGAGTAGATGAGGTGGTCAGGGACATGTTCAGCCATCTCTGTGACCCCCCACAATGAGGGTCCCCTGACCCCGGGGGGCTCTCCAGGAGGGAGTAGATGAGGTGGTCAGGGACATGTACAGCCATCTCTGTGACCCCCCACAATGAGGGTCCCCTGACCCCGGGGGGCTCTCCAGGAGGGAGTAGATGAGGTGGTCAGGGACATGTTCAGCCATCTTCATGGAAGCGGGGACACCCTCACTACAATGGAGACAGCCGCACGTCCTGGAGTGGGGGGGACCCGGAGACCCCATTACTGGCTGGGAGTCCTGTAGGGGAACTGACACCTACCTGCAATGAATGTCCCCTCAGAGTAGAAGGGTTTGTGCGCCCCATGGTGTTTGTTACAATGTGTCAGTCTGGACTCCTGAGTTTACCCTATAGTGAAGTGTCTGGACTGCACACTGTGACAAACCCTCAGCTGTGAGACATCAGGATGGGTTCTTAGCCCAGAGATCTGTACCTTTCTCATGAGGTCAGCCTCCTGCGCAGCCGCCTCCAGCCGCTCCCGCTCCTCCTCCATCTCCTCCATCCGCTGAAGCAGCAGCTCCCGCTCGGCCTGCAGCTCCCGACACTCGTCATGAGCCCGCCGCGCCCGGCCCTTCACGCTCTCCAGGTACTCCTGCAGCCCCGAAATGATGCCCTCCAGGTCCCTCTTCAGGGCCTCGTTAGCAGCAATCTGACCTTTACAGGGAGAGAGTCATAACAGGAGCGTTATAGGAGCAGCGGCGCATCACTGAGAACGCCGCTGATCTATTCACCAGAGATCAGCGGCGACATCACTGACTACGCAGCCTATCCATCACTAGAGATCAGCGGTGACGTCACTGAGAACGCCGCTTATCTATTCACCAGAGATCAGCGGCAACGTCACTGAAAATGCCGCTTATCTATTCACCAGAGATCAGCGGCAACGTCACTGACAACGCTGATCTATTCACCAGAGATCAGCGGCAACGTCACTGAGAACGCCGCTTATCTATTCACCAGAGATCAGCGGTGACATCACTGAGAATGCAGCCTATCCATCACAAGAGATCAGCGGTGACATCACTGAGAATGCAGCCTATCCATCACTAGAGATCAGCGGTGACATCACTGAGAATGCAGCCTATCCATTCACCAGAGATCAGCGGTGACATCACTGAGAATGCAGCCTATCCATCACTAGAGATCAGCGGTGACATCACTGAGAATGCAGCCTATCCATCACTAGAGATCAGCGGTGACATCACTGAGAATGCAGCCTATCCATCACTAGAGATCAGCGGTGACATCACTGAGAATGCAGCCTATCCATCACTAGAGATCAGCGGTGCCATCACTGAGAATGCCGCCTATCCATCACTAGAGATCAGCGGTGACATCACTGAGAATGCCGCCTATCCATCACAAGAGATCAGCGGTGACATCACTGAGAATGCAGCCTATCCATCACTAGAGATCAGCGGTGACATCACTGAGAATGCCGCCTATCCATCACTAGAGATCAGCGGTGCCATCACTGAGAATGCAGCCTATCCATCACTAGAGATCAGCGGTGACATCACAGAGAATGCCGCCTATCCAACACTAGAGATCAGCGGTGACATCACTGAGAATGCAGCCTATCCTTCACTAGAGATCAGCGGTGACATCACTGAGAATGCCACCTATCCATCACTAGAGATCAGCGGTGACATCACTGAGAATGCCGCCTATCCATCACTAGAGATCAGCGGTGACATCACTGAGAATGCAGCCTATCCATTACTAGAGATCAGCGGTGACATCACTGAGAATGCAGCCTATCCATCACTAGAGATCAGCGGTGACATCACTGAGAATGCAGCCTATCCATCACCAGAGATCAGCGGTGACATCACTGAGAATGCCGCCTATCCATCACTAGAGATCAGCGGTGACATCACTGAGAATGCCGCCTATCCATCACTAGAGATCAGCGGTGACATCACTGAGAATGCAGCCTATCCATCACCAGAGATCAGCGGTGACATCACTGAGAATGCCGCCTATCCATCACTAGAGACCAGCGGTGACATCACTGAGAATGCCTCCTATCCATCACTAGAGATCAGCGGTGACATCACTGAGAATGCCCCCTATCCATCACTAGAGATCAGCGGTGACATCACTGAGAATGCCGCCTATCCATCACTAGAGATCAGCGGTGACATCACTGAAAATGCAGCCTATCCATTCACTAGAGATCAGCGGTGACATCACTGAGAATGCCGCCTATCCATCACTAGAGATCAGCGGTGCCATCACTGAGAATGCCCCCTATCCATCACTAGAGATCAGCGGTGACATCACTGAGAATGCAGCCTATCCATCACTAGAGATCAGCGGTGACATCACTGAGAATGCCGCCTATCCATCACTAGAGATCAGCGGTGACATCACTGAGAATGCCGCCTATCCATCACTAGAGATCAGCGGTGACATCACTGAGAATGCCGCCTATCCATCACTAGAGATCAGCGGTGACATCACTGAGAATGCAGCCTATCCATCACTAGAGATCAGCGGTGACATCACTGAGAATGCCGCCTATCCATCACTAGAGATCAGCGGTGACATCACTGAGAATGCCGCCTATCCATCACTAGAGATCAGCGGTGACATCACTGAGAATGCAGCCTATCCATCACTAGAGATCAGCGGTGACATCACTGAGAATGCAGCCTATCCATCACTAGAGATCAGCGGTGACATCACTGAGAGTGCAGCCTATCCATCACAAGAGATCAGCGGTGACATCACTGAGAATGCCGCCTATCCATCACTAGAGATCAGCGGTGACATCAGTGAGAATGCCGCCTATCCATCACTAGAGATCAGCGGTGACATCACTGAGAATGCCGCCTATCCATCACTAGAGATCAGCGGTGACATCACTGAGAATGCCGCCTATCCATCACTAGAGATCAGCGGTGACATCACTGAGAATGTCGCCTAGCCATCACTAGAGATCAGCGGTGACATCACTGAGAATGCCGCCTATCCATCACTAGAGATTAGCTGTGACATCACTGAGAATGCCGCCTATCCATCACTAGAGATCAGCGGTGACATCACTGAGAATGCAGCCTATCCATCACTAGAGATCAGCGGTGACATCACTGAGAATGCCGCCTATCCATCACTAGAGATCAGCGGTGACATCACTGAAGAATGCAGCCTATCCATCACTAGAGATCAGCGGTGACATCACTGAGAATGCAGCCTATCCATCACTAGAGATCAGCGGTGACATCACTGAGAATGCTGCCTATCCATCACTAGAGATCAGCGGTGACATCACTGAGAATGCAGCCTATCCATCACTAGAGATCAGCGGTGACATCACTGAGAATGCAGCCTATCCATCACTAGAGATCAGCGGTGCCATCACCGAGAATGCCGCCTATCCATCACTAGAGATCAGCGGTGACATCACTGAGAATGCAGCCTATCCATCACTAAGAGATCAGCGGTGACATCACTGAGAATGCAGCCTATCCATCACTAGAGATCAGCGGTGACATCACTGAGAATGCCGCCTATCCATCACTAGAGATCAGCGGTGACATCACTGAGAATGCCGCCTATCCATCACTAGAGATCAGCGGTGACATCACTGAGAATGCAGCCTATCCATCACTAGAGATCAGCGGTGACATCACTGAGAATGCAGCCTATCCATCACTAGAGATCAGCGGTGACATCACTGAGAATGCAGCCTATCCATCACTAGAGATCAGCGGTGACATCACTGAGAATGCAGCCTATCCATCACTAGAGATCAGCGGTGACATCACTGAGAATGCAGCCTATCCATCACTAGAGATCAGCGGTGACATCACTGAGAATGCAGCCTATCCATCACTGGAGATCAGCGGTGACATCACTGAGAATGCAGCCTATCCATCACTAGAGACCAGCGGTGACATCACTGAGAATGCAGCCTATCCCTCACTAGAGATCAGCGGTGACATCACTGAGAATGCCGCCTATCCATCACTAGAGATCAGCGGTGACATCACTGAGAATGCCGACTATCCATCACTAGAGATCAGCAGTGACATCACTGAGAATGCAGACTATCCATCACTAGAGACCAGCGGTGACATCACTGAGAATGCCGCCCATCCATCACTAGAGATCAGCGGTGACATCACTGAGAATGCAGCCTATCCATCACTAGAGATCAGCGGTGACATCACTGAGAATGCAGCCTATCCATCACTAGAGATCAGCGGTGACATCACTGAGAATGCAGCCTATCCATCACTAGAGATCAGCGGTGACATCACTGAGAATGCCGCCTATCCATCACTAGAGATCAGCGGTGACATCACTGAGAATGCCGACTATCCATCACTAGAGATCAGCAGTGACATCACTGAGAATGCCGCCTATCAATCACTAGAGATCAGCGGTGACATCACTGAGAATGCAGCCTATCCATCACTAGAGATCAGCAGTGACATCACTGAGAATGCAGCCTATCCATCACTAGAGATCAGCGGTGACATCACTGAGAATGCAGCCTATCCATCACTAGAGATCAGCGGTGACATCACTGAGAATGCCGCCTATCCATCACTAGAGATCAGCAGTGACATCACTGAGAATGCAGACTATCCATCACTAGAGATCAGCGGTGACATCACTGAGAATGCAGCCTATCCATCACTAGAGATCAGCGGTGACATCACTGAGAATGCAGCCTATCAGTCACTAGAGATCAGCGGTGACATCACTGAGAATGCAGCCTATCCATCACTAGAGATCAGCGGTGACATCACTGAGAATGCAGCCTATCCATCACTAGAGATCAGCGGTGACATCACTGAGAATGCCGCCTATCCATCACTAGAGATCAGCGGTGACATCACTGAGAATGCCGCCTATCCATCACTAGAGATCAGCGGTGACATCACTGAGAATGCAGCCTATCCATCACTAGAGATCAGCGGTGACATCACTGAGAATGCCGCCTATCCATCACTAGAGATCAGCGGTGACATCACTGAGAATGCTGCCTATCCATCACTAGAGATCAGCGGTGACATCACTGAGAATGCCGCCTATCCATCACTAGAGATCAGCGGTGACATCACTGAGAATACAGCCTATCCATCACTAGAGATCAGCGGTGACATCACTGAGAATGCCGCCTATCCATCACTAGAGATCAGCGGTGACATTACTGAGAATGCCGCCTATCCATCACTAGAGATCAGCGGTGACATCACTGAGAATGCAGCTTATCCATCACTAGAGATCAGCGGTGCCATCACTGAGAATGCCGCCTATCCATCACTAGAGATCAGCGGTGACATCACTGAGAATGCCGCCTATCCATCACTAGAGATCAGCGGTGACATCGCTGAGAATGCCGCCTATCCATCACTAGAGATCAGCGGTGACATCACTGAGAATGCAGCCTATCCATCACTAGAGATCAGCGGTGCCGTCACTGAGAATGCAGCCTATCCATCACTAGAGATCAGCGGTGACATCACTGAGAATGCAGCCTATCCATCACTAGAGATCAGCGGTGACATCACTGAGAATGCCGCCTATCCATCACTAGAGATCAGCGGTGCCATCACTGAGAATGCCGCCTATCCATCACTAGAGATCAGCGGTGCCATCACTGAGAATGCAGCCTATCCATCACTAGAGATCAGCGGTGACATCACTGAGAATGCAGCCTATCCATCACTAGAGATCAGCGGTGCCATCACTGAGAATGCCGCCTATCCATCACTAGAGATCAGCGGTGACATCACTGAGAATGCAGCCTATCCATCACTAGAGATCAGCGGTGACATCACTGAGAATGCCGCCTATCCATCACTAGAGATCAGCGGTGACATCACTGAGAATGCCGCCTATCCATCACTAGAGATCAGCGGTGACATCACTGAGAATGCAGCCTATCCATCAGTAGAGATCAGCGGTGCCATCACCGAGAATGCCGCCTATCCATCACTAGAGATCAGCGGTGACATCACTGAGAATACAGCCTATCCGGCACTAGAGATCAGCGGTGACATCACTGAGAATGCAGCCTATCCATCACTAGAGATCAGCGGTGACATCACTGAGAATGCCGCCTATCCATCACTAGAGATCAGCGGTGACATCACTGAGAATGCAGCCTATCCATCACTAGAGATCAGCGGTGACATCACTGAGAATGCCGCCTATCCATCACTAGAGATCAGCGGTGACATCACTGAGAATGCCGCCTATCCATCACTAGAGATCAGCGGTGACATCACTGAGAATGCAGCCTATCCATCACTAGAGATCAGCGGTGCCATCACTGAGGAATGCAGCCTATCCATCACTAGAGATCAGCGGTGACATCACTGAGAATGCCGCCTATCCATCACTAGAGATCAGCGGTGACATCACTGAGAATGCCGCCTATCCATCACTAGAGATCAGCGGTGCCATCACTGAGAATGCAGCCTATCCATCACTAGAGATCAGCGGTGACATCACTGAGAATGCAGCCTATCCATCACTAGAGATCAGCGGTGCCATCACTGAGAATGCCGCCTATCCATCACTAGAGATCAGCGGTGACATCACTGAGAATGCCGCCTATCCATCACTAGAGATCAGCGGTGACATCACTGAGAATGCTGCCTATCCATCACTAGAGATCAGCGGTGACATCACTGAGAATGCCGCCTATCCATCACTAGAGATCAGCGGTGACATCACTGAGAATGCCGCCTATCTATCACTAGAGATCAGCAGTGACATCACTGAGAATGCCGCCTATCCATCACTAGAGATCAGCGGTGACATCACTGAGAATGTCGTCTATCCATCACCAGAGATCAGCGGTGACATCACTGAGAATGCAGCCTATCCATCACTAGAGATCAGCGGTGACATCACTGAGAATGCCGCCCATCACTAGAGATCAGCGGTGACATCACTGAGAATGCCATCTATCCATCACTAGAGATCAGCGGTGCCATCACTGAGAATGCCGCCTATCCATCACTGGAGATCAGCGGTGACATCACTGAGAATGCCACCCATCACTAGAGATCAGCGGTGCCATCGCTGAGAATGCCGCCTATCCGTCCACAAACCTTCGGTGAGCTGCTGCTCCAGGTCCTTGATCTCCTCGGTCTCTCGGGCGATGCGAGACAACATGGCGTCCAGCCGCCCCTCCAGCTGCCGGTACTGCCCGTCCATCATCTCCAGCTGCCGCTCCTTGCTGACCTTCTGCGCTGTCACGTGTGACTGTGGGGAGGAGACGGTGCACATGTATGAAGTGACATCTGCCCATCATGTGATCAGAACACGGGGGAGATAAGCGGTGCCGGCTGTACAAAGGTGGGGGTTACTTGTGACGTGGAACTACAAGTCTCAGCGTGTCATGAGCGGATAATGCTCTGCAGCGCTATCACCTTACTGCCCCTCCCCCACAGGTCACTATAGTCCGGGACTTGTCACCTGCTACTCTAGAACCTCCAGACCCCCTGGAGAACCCGGCCCGAGCGGCGAGCGCAGCAGACAGCATGCAGGCTATGCACACAGCAGGGAGCAGAGCATTGCACCCACTAACTTCCTCATCTCTTGCTGGAAGTTTCCGCTCCGTTCAGAGGCGGCCGCGCACGATCTGCTGCAGGGGGATTGAAATCACAACACAGGAAGCGGGCGGCAGCCAATCAGAGGCCGGCAGCAGCCAATCAGAGGCCGGCACCCCCCTTCCTCCTCCAACAAGGACTTGAATAGTTCTTCTCCCAGCAGCTACAATGTGAGGCTTCATGAGGAGCACAGAGATCAGCCGCCCCCAGGGACACGCCCAATAAGGGGAAGAGATCACTAATAGTTCCCTGAGGGAGATGATCAGATAGGTGGATGTACACAGCATGATGTAAGATCACACAACATACACCGGGACCCCGAGACGGGAGCGCTCAGTACAGCCGAGCACACCAGTACAGTCACAGGACCAGTACACAGAACCAGTACAGTCTATGTAATAGCTGTATACAGCGGTGTATACGGGCCGTCCCCAGTCTATGTAATATCTGTATACAGCGGTGTATACGGGCCGTCCCCAGTCTATGTAATAGGTGTATACAGCGGTGTATACGGGCCGTCCCCAGTCTATGTAATATCTGTATACAGCGGTGTATACGGGCCGTCCCCAGTCTATGTAATATCTGTATACAGCGGTGTATACGGGCCGTCCCCAGTCTATGTAATATCTGTATACAGCGGTGTATACGGGCCGTCCCTCAGTCTATGTAATATCTGTATACAGCGGTGTATACGGGCCGTCCCAGTCTATGTAATATCTGTATACAGCGGTGTATACTGGGCCGTCCCCAGTCTATGTAATAGGTGTATACAGCGGTGTATACGGGCCGTCCCCAGTCTATGTAATATCTGTATACAGCGGTGTATACGGGCCGTCCCCAGTCTATGTAATATCTGTATACAGCGGTGTATACGGGCCGTCCCCAGTCTATGTAATATCTGTATACAGCGGTGTATACGGGCCGTCCCCTCTCTATGTAATATCTGTATACAGCGGTGTATACGGGCCGTCCCCGGTCTATGTAATATCTGTATACAGCGGTGTATACGGGCCGTCCCCGGTCTATGTAATATCTGTATACAGCGGTGTATACGGGCCATCCCCAGTCTATGTAATAGGTGTATACAGCAGTGTATACGGCCGTCCCCAGTCTATGTAATAGGTGTATACAGCGGTGTATACGGGCCGTCCCCAGTCTATGTAATATCTGTATACAGCGGTGTATACGGGCCGTCCCCAGTCTATGTAATATCTGTATACAGCGGTGTATACGAGCCGTCCCCAGTCTATGTAATATCTGTATACAGCGGTGTATACGGGCCGTCCCCAGTCTATGTAATATCTGTATACAGCGGTGTATACGGGCCATCCCCAGTCTATGTAATAGGTGTATACAGCGGTGTATACGGGCCATCCCCAGTCTATGTAATAGGTGTATACAGCGGTGTATACGGGCCGTCCCCGGTCTATGTAATATCTGTATACAGCGGTGTATACGGGCCGTCCCCGGTCTATGTAATATCTGTATACAGCGGTGTATACGGGCCATCCCCAGTCTATGTAATAGGTGTATACAGCGGTGTATACGGGCCGTCCCCAGTCTATGTAATATCTGTATACAGCGGTGTATACGGGCCGTCCCCAGTCTATGTAATAGGTGTATACAGCGGTGTATACGGGCCATCCCCAGTCTATGTAATAGGTGTATACAGCGGTGTATACGGGCCGTCCCCGGTCTATGTAATATCTGTATACAGCGGTGTATACGGGCCGTCCCGGTCTATGTAATATCTGTATACAGCGGTGTATACGGGCCGTCCCCAGTCTATGTAATAGGTGTATACAGCGGTGTATACGGGCCGTCCCCAGTCTATGTAATAGGTGTATACAGCGGTGTATACGGGCCGTCCCCAGTCTATGTAATATCTGTATACAGCGGTGTATACGGGCCGTCCCCAGTCTATGTAATATCTGTATACAGCGGTGTATACGGGCCGTCGCCAGTCTATGTAATATCTGTATACAGCGGTGTATACGGGCCGTCCCGGTCTATGTAATATCTGTATACAGCGGTGTATACGGGCCGTCCCCAGTCTATGTAATAGGTGTATACAGCGGTGTATACGGGCCGTCCCCAGTCTATGTAATAGTCTGTATACAGCGGTGTATACGGGCCGTCCCCGGTCTATGTAATATCTGTATACAGCGGTGTATACGGGCCGTCCCCAGTCTATGTAATATCTGTATACAGCGGTGTATACGGGCCGTCCCCAGTCTATGTAATAGGTGTATACAGCGGTGTATACGGGCCGTCCCAGTCTATGTAATAGGTGTATACAGCGGTGTATACGGGCCGTCCCCAGTCTATGTAATATCTGTATACAGCGGTGTATACGGGCCGTCCCCAGTCTATGTAATATCTGTATACAGCGGTGTATACGGGCCGTCCCCAGTCTATGTAATAGGTGTATACAGCGGTGTATACGGGCCGTCCCCGGTCTATGTAATATCTGTATACAGCGGTGTATACGGGCCGTCCCCAGTCTATGTAATATCTGTATACAGCGGTGTATACGGGCCGTCCCCAGTCTATGTAATAGGTGTATACAGCGGTGTATACGGGCCGTCCCCAGTCTATGTAATATCTGTATACAGCGGTGTATACGGGCCGTCCCCAGTCTATGTAATATCTGTATACAGCGGTGTATACGGGCCGTCCCCAGTCTATGTAATATCTGTATACAGCGGTGTATACGGGCCGTCCCCAGTCTATGTAATATCTGTATACAGCGGTGTATACGGGCCATCCCCAGTCTATGTAATATCTGTATACAGCGGTGTATAAGGGCCGTCCCCAGTCTATGTAATATCTGTATACAGCAGTGTATACGGCCGTCCCCAGTCTATGTAATATCTGTATACAGCGGTGTATACGGGCCGTCCCCAGTCTATGTAATATCTGTATACAGCGGTGTATACGGGCCGTCCCCAGTCTATGTAATATCTGTATACAGCGGTGTATACGGGCCGTCCCCAGTCTATGTAATATCTGTATACAGCGGTGTATACGGGCCGTCCCCAGTCTATGTAATATCTGTATACAGCGGTGTATACGGGCCGTCCCGGTCTATGTAATATCTGTATACAGCGGTGTATACGGGCCGTCCCCAGTCTATGTAATATCTGTATACAGCGGTGTATACGGGCCGTCCCCAGTCTATGTAATATCTGTATACAGCGGTGTATACGGGCCGTCCCCAGTCTATGTAATAGGTGTATACAGCGGTGTATACGGGCCGTCCCCAGTCTATGTAATATCTGTATACAGCGGTGTATACGGGCCGTCCCCAGTCTATGTAATATCTGTATACAGCGGTGTATACGGGCCGTCCCCAGTCTATGTAATATCTGTATACAGCGGTGTATACGGGCCGTCCCCAGTCTATGTAATATCTGTATACAGCGGTGTATACGGGCCGTCCCCAGTCTATGTAATATCTGTATACAGCGGTGTATACGGGCCGTCCCCAGTCTATGTAATAGGTGTATACAGCGGTGTATACGGGCCGTCCCCAGTCTATGTAATATCTGTATACAGCGGTGTATACGGGCCGTCCCCAGTCTATGTAATAGGTGTATACAGCGGTGTATACGGGCCGTCCCCAGTCTATGTAATATCTGTATACAGCGGTGTATACGGGCCGTCCCCAGTCTATGTAATATCTGTATACAGCGGTGTATACGGGCCGTCCCCAGTCTATGTAATATCTGTATACAGCGGTGTATACGGGCCGTCCCCAGTCTATGTAATAGGTGTATACAGCGGTGTATACGGGCCGTCCCCAGTCTATGTAATATCTGTATACAGCGGTGTATACGGGCCGTCCCCAGTCTATGTAATAGCTGTATACAGCGGTGTATACGGGCCGTCCCCAGTCTATGTAATAGGTGTATACAGCGGTGTATACGGGCCGTCCCCAGTCTATGTAATATCTGTATACAGCGGTGTATACGGGCCGTCCCCAGTCTATGTAATATCTGTATACAGCGGTGTATACGGGCCGTCCCCAGTCTATGTAATAGGTGTATACAGCGGTGTATACGGGCCGTCCCCAGTCTATGTAATATCTGTATACAGCGGTGTATACGGGCCGTCCCCAGTCTATGTAATATCTGTATACAGCGGTGTATACGGGCCGTCCCCAGTCTATGTAATATCTGTATACAGCGGTGTATACGGGCCGTCCCCAGTCTATGTAATAGGTGTATACAGCGGTGTATACGGGCCGTCCCCGGTCTATGTAATATCTGTATACAGCGGTGTATACGGGCCGTCCCCAGTCTATGTAATATCTGTATACAGCGGTGTATACGGGCCGTCCCGGTCTATGTAATAGGTGTATACAGCGGTGTATACGGGCCGTCCCCAGTCTATGTAATATCTGTATACAGCGGTGTATACGGGCCGTCCCCAGTCTATGTAATATCTGTATACAGCGGTGTATACGGGCCGTCCCCAGTCTATGTAATATCTGTATACAGCGGTGTATACGGGCCGTCCCCAGTCTATGTAATATCTGTATACAGCGGTGTATACGGGCCGTCCCCAGTCTATGTAATATCTGTATACAGCGGTGTATACGGGCCGTCCCCAGTCTATGTAATATCTGTATACAGCGGTGTATACGGGCCGTCCCCAGTCTATGTAATATCTGTATACAGCGGTGTATACGGGCCGTCCCCAGTCTATGTAATAGGTGTATACAGCGGTGTATACGGGCCGTCCCCAGTCTATGTAATATCTGTATACAGCGGTGTATACGGGCCGTCCCCAGTCTATGTAATATCTGTATACAGCGGTGTATACGGGCCGTCCCCAGTCTATGTAATAGGTGTATACAGCGGTGTATACGGGCCGTCCCCAGTCTATGTAATATCTGTATACAGCGGTGTATACGGGCCGTCCCCAGTCTATGTAATATCTGTATACAGCGGTGTATACGGGCCGTCCCCAGTCTATGTAATATCTGTATACAGCGGTGTATACGGGCCGTCCCCAGTCTATGTAATAGGTGTATACAGCGGTGTATACGGGCCGTCCCCAGTCTATGTAATAGGTGTATACAGCGGTGTATACGGGCCGTCCCCAGTCTATGTAATATCTGTATACAGCGGTGTATACGGGCCGTCCCCAGTCTATGTAATATCTGTATACAGCGGTGTATACGGGCCGTCCCCAGTCTATGTAATATCTGTATACAGCGGTGTATACGGGCCGTCCCCAGTCTATGTAATAGGTGTATACAGCGGTGTATACGGGCCGTCCCCAGTCTATGTAATATCTGTATACAGCGGTGTATACGGGCCGTCCCCAGTCTATGTAATAGGTGTATACAGCGGTGTATACGGGCCGTCCCCAGTCTATGTAATATCTGTATACAGCGGTGTATACGGGCCGTCCCCAGTCTATGTAATATCTGTATACAGCGGTGTATACGGGCCGTCCCCAGTCTATGTAATATCTGTATACAGCGGTGTATACGGGCCGTCCCCAGTCTATGTAATATCTGTATACAGCGGTGTATACGGGCCGTCCCCAGTCTATGTAATAGGTGTATACAGCGGTGTATACGGGCCATCCCCGGTCTATGTAATATCTGTATACAGCAGTGTATACGGGCCGTCCCCAGTCTATGAAATAGGTGTATACGGCGGTGTATACGGGCCGTCCCCGCTCTATGTAATATCTGTATACAGCGGTGTATACGGGCCGTCCCCGCTCTATGTAATAGGTGTATACAGCGGTGTATACGGGCCGTCCCCGGTCTATGTAATAGGTGTATACAGCGGTGTATACGGGCCGTCCCCAGTCTATGTAATATCTGTATACAGCGGTGTATACGGGCCGTCCCCAGTCTATGTAATATCTGTATACAGCGGTGTATACGGGCCGTCCCCAGTCTATGTAATATCTGTATACAGCGGTGTATACGGGCCGTCCCCAGTCTATGTAATATCTGTATACAGCGGTGTATACGGGCCGTCCCCAGTCTATGTAATAGGTGTATACAGCGGTGTATACGGGCCGTCCCCAGTCTATGTAATATCTGTATACAGCGGTGTATACGGGCCGTCCCCAGTCTATGTAATATCTGTATACAGCGGTGTATACGGGCCGTCCCCAGTCTATGTAATATCTGTATACAGCGGTGTATACGGGCCGTCCCCAGTCTATGTAATATCTGTATACAGCGGTGTATACGGGCCGTCCCCAGTCTATGTAATAGCTGTATACAGCGGTGTATACGGGCCGTCCCCAGTCTATGTAATAGGTGTATACAGCGGTGTATACGGGCCGTCCCCAGTCTATGTAATATCTGTATACAGCGGTGTATACGGGCCGTCCCCAGTCTATGTAATATCTGTATACAGCGGTGTATACGGGCCGTCCCCAGTCTATGTAATAGCTGTATACAGCGGTGTATACGGGCCGTCCCCAGTCTATGTAATATCTGTATACAGCGGTGTATACGGGCCGTCCCCAGTCTATGTAATATCTGTATACAGCGGTGTATACGGGCCGTCCCCAGTCTATGTAATATCTGTATACAGCGGTGTATACGGGCCGTCCCCAGTCTATGTAATATCTGTATACAGCGGTGTATACGGGCCGTCCCCAGTCTATGTAATATCTGTATACAGCGGTGTATACGGGCCGTCCCCAGTCTATGTAATATCTGTATACAGCGGTGTATACGGGCCGTCCCCAGTCTATGTAATAGGTGTATACAGCGGTGTATACGGGCCGTCCCCAGTCTATGTAATAGGTGTATACAGCGGTGTATACGGGCCGTCCCCAGTCTATGTAATATCTGTATACAGCGGTGTATACGGGCCGTCCCCAGTCTATGTAATATCTGTATACAGCGGTGTATACGGGCCGTCCCCAGTCTATGTAATAGGTGTATACAGCGGTGTATACGGGCCGTCCCCAGTCTATGTAATATCTGTATACAGCGGTGTATACGGGCCGTCCCCAGTCTATGTAATATCTGTATACAGCGGTGTATACGGGCCGTCCCCAGTCTATGTAATAGCTGTATACAGCGGTGTATACGGGCCGTCCCCAGTCTATGTAATATCTGTATACAGCGGTGTATACGGGCCGTCCCCAGTCTATGTAATATCTGTATACAGCGGTGTATACGGGCCGTCCCCAGTCTATGTAATATCTGTATACAGCGGTGTATACGGGCCGTCCCCAGTCTATGTAATAGGTGTATACAGCGGTGTATACGGGCCGTCCCCAGTCTATGTAATATCTGTATACAGCGGTGTATACGGGCCGTCCCCAGTCTATGTAATATCTGTATACAGCGGTGTATACGGGCCGTCCCCAGTCTATGTAATATCTGTATACAGCGGTGTATACGGGCCGTCCCCAGTCTATGTAATAGGTGTATACAGCGGTGTATACGGGCCGTCCCAGTCTATGTAATAGGTGTATACAGCGGTGTATACGGGCCGTCCCCAGTCTATGTAATAGGTGTATACAGCGGTGTATACGGGCCGTCCCCAGTCTATGTAATATCTGTATACAGCGGTGTATACGGGCCGTCCCCAGTCTATGTAATAGGTGTATACAGCGGTGTATACGGGCCGTCCCAGTCTATGTAATATCTGTATACAGCGGTGTATACGGGCCGTCCCCAGTCTATGTAATAGGTGTATACAGCGGTGTATACGGGCCGTCCCCAGTCTATGTAATATCTGTATACAGCGGTGTATACGGGCCGTCCCCAGTCTATGTAATATCTGTATACAGCGGTGTATACGGGCCGTCCCCAGTCTATGTAATATCTGTATACAGCGGTGTATACGGGCCGTCCCCAGTCTATGTAATATCTGTATACAGCGGTGTATACGGGCCGTCCCCAGTCTATGTAATATCTGTATACAGCGGTGTATACGGGCCGTCCCCAGTCTATGTAATAGGTGTATACAGCGGTGTATACGGGCCGTCCCCAGTCTATGTAATAGGTGTATACAGCGGTGTATACGGGCCGTCCCCAGTCTATGTAATATCTGTATACAGCGGTGTATACGGGCCGTCCCCAGTCTATGTAATATCTGTATACAGCGGTGTATACGGGCCGTCCCAGTCTATGTAATATCTGTATACAGCGGTGTATACGGGCCGTCCCCAGTCTATGTAATAGGTGTATACAGCGGTGTATACGGGCCGTCCCCAGTCTATGTAATATCTGTATACAGCGGTGTATACGGGCCGTCCCCAGTCTATGTAATATCTGTATACAGCGGTGTATACGGGCCGTCCCCAGTCTATGTAATAGGTGTATACAGCGGTGTATACGGGCCGTCCCCAGTCTATGTAATATCTGTATACAGCGGTGTATACGGGCCGTCCCCAGTCTATGTAATATCTGTATACAGCGGTGTATACGGGCCGTCCCCAGTCTATGTAATATCTGTATACAGCGGTGTATACGGGCCGTCCCCAGTCTATGTAATATCTGTATACAGCGGTGTATACGGGCCGTCCCCAGTCTATGTAATATCTGTATACAGCGGTGTATACGGGCCGTCCCCAGTCTATGTAATATCTGTATACAGCGGTGTATACGGGCCGTCCCCAGTCTATGTAATATCTGTATACAGCGGTGTATACGGGCCGTCCCCAGTCTATGTAATATCTGTATACAGCGGTGTATACGGGCCGTCCCCAGTCTATGTAATATCTGTATACAGCGGTGTATACGGGCCGTCCCCAGTCTATGTAATATCTGTATACAGCGGTGTATACGGGCCGTCCCCAGTCTATGTAATATCTGTATACAGCGGTGTATACGGGCCGTCCCCAGTCTATGTAATATCTGTATACAGCGGTGTATACGGGCCGTCCCCAGTCTATGTAATATCTGTATACAGCGGTGTATACGGGCCGTCCCCAGTCTATGTAATAGCTGTATACAGCGGTGTATACGGGCCGTCCCAGTCTATGTAATAGGTGTATACAGCGGTGTATACGGGCCGTCCCCAGTCTATGTAATATCTGTATACAGCGGTGTATACGGGCCGTCCCCAGTCTATGTAATATCTGTATACAGCGGTGTATACGGGCCGTCCCCAGTCTATGTAATATCTGTATACAGCGGTGTATACGGGCCGTCCCCAGTCTATGTAATAGGTGTATACAGCGGTGTATACGGGCCGTCCCAGTCTATGTAATATGTGTATACAGCGGTGTATACGGGCCGTCCCCAGTCTATGTAATAGGTGTATACAGCGGTGTATACGGGCCGTCCCCAGTCTATGTAATATCTGTATACAGCGGTGTATACGGGCCGTCCCAGTCTATGTAATATCTGTATACAGCGGTGTATACGGGCCGTCCCCAGTCTATGTAATAGGTGTATACAGCGGTGTATACGGGCCGTCCCCAGTCTATGTAATATCTGTATACAGCGGTGTATACGGGCCGTCCCCAGTCTATGTAATAGGTGTATACAGCGGTGTATACGGGCCGTCCCCAGTCTATGTAATAGGTGTATACAGCGGTGTATACGGGCCGTCCCCAGTCTATGTAATATCTGTATACAGCGGTGTATACGGGCCGTCCCCAGTCTATGTAATATCTGTATACAGCGGTGTATACGGGCCGTCCCCAGTCTATGTAATATCTGTATACAGCGGTGTATACGGGCCGTCCCCAGTCTATGTAATATCTGTATACAGCGGTGTATACGGGCCGTCCCCAGTCTATGTAATATCTGTATACAGCGGTGTATACGGGCCGTCCCCAGTCTATGTAATATCTGTATACAGCGGTGTATACGGGCCGTCCCCAGTCTATGTAATAGGTGTATACAGCGGTGTATACGGGCCGTCCCAGTCTATGTAATAGGTGTATACAGCGGTGTATACGGGCCGTCCCCAGTCTATGTAATATCTGTATACAGCGGTGTATACGGGCCGTCCCCAGTCTATGTAATATCTGTATACAGCGGTGTATACGGGCCGTCCCAGTCTATGTAATAGGTGTATACAGCGGTGTATACGGGCCGTCCCCAGTCTATGTAATATCTGTATACAGCGGTGTATACGGGCCGTCCCCAGTCTATGTAATATCTGTATACAGCGGTGTATACGGGCCGTCCCCAGTCTATGTAATAGGTGTATACAGCGGTGTATACGGGCCGTCCCCAGTCTATGTAATAGGTGTATACAGCGGTGTATACGGGCCGTCCCCAGTCTATGTAATATCTGTATACAGCGGTGTATACGGGCCGTCCCCAGTCTATGTAATATCTGTATACAGCGGTGTATACGGGCCGTCCCCAGTCTATGTAATATCTGTATACAGCGGTGTATACGGGCCGTCCCCAGTCTATGTAATAGCTGTATACAGCGGTGTATACGGGCCGTCCCAGTCTATGTAATATCTGTATACAGCGGTGTATACGGGCCGTCCCCAGTCTATGTAATATCTGTATACAGCGGTGTATACGGGCCGTCCCCAGTCTATGTAATATCTGTATACAGCGGTGTATACGGGCCGTCCCCTCTCTATGTAATAGGTGTATACAGCGGTGTATACGGGCCGTCCCAGTCTATGTAATAGGTGTATACAGCGGTGTATACGGGCCGTCCCCAGTCTATGTAATATCTGTATACAGCGGTGTATACGGGCCGTCCCGGTCTATGTAATAGGTGTATACAGCGGTGTATACGGGCCGTCCCGGTCTATGTAATATCTGTATACAGCGGTGTATACGGGCCGTCCCGGTCTATGTAATAGGTGTATACAGCGGTGTATACGGGCCGTCCCCAGTCTATGTAATATCTGTATACAGCAGTGTATACGGGCCGTCCCCAGTCTATGTAATATCTGTATACAGCGGTGTATACGGGCCGTCCCCAGTCTATGTAATATCTGTATACAGCGGTGTATACGGGCCGTCCCCAGTCTATGTAATATCTGTATACAGCGGTGTATACGGGCCGTCCCCAGTCTATGTAATATCTGTATACAGCGGTGTATACGGGCCGTCCCCTCTCTATGTAATAGGTGTATACAGCGGTGTATACGGGCCGTCCCCAGTCTATGTAATATCTGTATACAGCGGTGTATACGGGCCGTCCCCAGTCTATGTAATATCTGTATACAGCGGTGTATACGGGCCGTCCCCAGTAGAGGGCCCCGGCGTGTCAGCCCCTAATGATGGGAAGACGGAGGGCAGAATGTATGTAGTACAGACTGTACAGGGCCCCGGTGTGTCAGCCCCTCATGATGGGAAGACGGAGGGCAGAATGTATGTAGTACAGACTGTACAGGGCCCGGTGTGTCAGCCCCTCATGATGGGAAGACGGAGGCAGAATGTATGGTAGTACAGACTGTAGAGGGCCCCGGCGTGTCAGCCCCTCATGATGGGAAGACGGAGGGCAGAATGTATGTAGTACAGACTGTACAGGGCCCCGTGTGTCAGCCCTCATGATGGGAAGACGGAGGGCAGAATGTATGTAGTACAGACTGTAGAGGGCCCCGGCGTGTCAGCCCCTCATGATGGGAAGACGGAGGGCAGAATGTATGTAGTACAGACTGTAGAGGGCCCCGGTGTGTCAGCCCCTCATGATGGGAAGACGGAGGGCAGAATGTATGTAGTACAGACTGTACAGGGCCCCGGTGTGTCAGCCCCTCATGATGGGAAGACGGAGGGCAGAATGTATGTAGTACAGACTGTACAGGGCCCCGGCGTGTCAGCCCCTCATGATGGGAAGACGGAGGGCAGAATGTATGTAGTACAGACTGTAGAGGGCCCCGGTGTGTCAGCCCCTCATGATGGGAAGACGGAGGGCTACTTAGTGATTTCCAGCGCTCTAGAAGATTATTCCGCGTGCAGCCTCAGAGGTTTGTCCGCCTGGAATGAAACCAACTTGGTCCTGGCTGATTATCGAGGTAAGAATATGAACTGATCTATTCCCGATTATTTCTGCGTATATTTTGATGTCCGTGTTTAGTAATAAAGTTGGGTGAATATTAGAAGGTACAGTAGGGTCTCTTCCTGTGTATAGGTCCGGTATATATCTATAGGCTCCCTATAAGGACCACGTTGCCTGCTGACAGTCACTCACACTGAAGGTAACCCACATGCCTGGTCCTGAGGTTCAGTCACAAGCCACCTGGGACCCCCCACCCCAAGAGCCTCCCATGTCCACATGCAGCCCCCGGTGTCACTCACGTGTCTGGGATCCTGAGGACTGAGATTGCGGAGGTGGCACTGCAGCTCGTCAATCTCCCGCTGCGTCCTGTCCATGTCTCTGCGCTGGCGCTCCATCTGTGCCTCCAGCTCCTGCGCCTCCTCCCGCAGCTGGTTTAGGAGATGGATCCTGCGGCTCAGCTGCTGCCGCAGCTCTTCCTTCTCCGCCTCGGAAACCTTCACAACAAGAAATCATCATCAGCGGCCGAGCGATGCTAGAGTACATACAGGGCGCTGCCAATCCCCGGGCCCACCGATGGGCTGAAACCTCAGTATAGAGCGAAGACTGCCGGGGAGCAGAACTCACAAGGGTTAACACACAGGTCAAGTTTTTGGCACATTTAGCGATTTTGTAAAAAAGGGGAAAAAAATACCGGATCTGACACCCAGCTTTTCCAGGCTCCGGCACAGTAAATGTCCTGGATATGCAGCAGCACGTCCGTTGTGCTAGGACTGCTGCACGATTAGGAAAGGGGGAAAGCTGGGTGAGCAGAAATGGTGGCCAGCTGTCCTAGGGGTCATGGGATTGCCTCCACACTCACCTTCTTCTGGGCGACGGCGTCTTCCAGCTCCTTCAGCTCCTCGGAAGCTTGTAACATCTGCTCCTCGGCGTCGACGATTCTGTGTCGCAGTTCAGTCAGTTTGGCTTCAGCTAAAAAAATAAAAATTAAATTCAGAACTTTCTGACGCCAAGATGTGGACCCAGAGGGCACTGCACGTCCGACCCAATATGTGGACCCAGAGGGCACTGCACGTCTGACCCGATATGTGGTGGACCCAGAGGGCACTGCACGTCTGACCCGATATGTGGACCCAGAGGGCACCGCACGTCTGACCCGATATGTGGACCCAGAGGGCACCGCACGTCTGACCCGATATGTGGACCCAGAGGGCACTGCACGTCTGACCCGATATGTGGACCCAGAGGGCACTGCACGTCTGACCCGATATGTGGTGGACCCAGAGGGCACTGCACGTCTGACCCGATATGTGGACCCAGAGGGCACCACACATCTGACCCGATATGTGGACCCAGAGGGCACTGCACGTCTGACCCGATATGTGCACCCAGAGGGCACTGCACGTCTGACCCGATATGTGGTGGACCCAGAGGGCACTGCACGTCTGACCCGATATGTGGACCCAGAGGGCACTGCACATCTGACCCGATATGTGGTGGACCCAGAGGGCACTGCACGTCTGACCCGATATGTGGTGGACCCAGAGGGCACTGCACGTCTGACCCGATATGTGGACCCAGAGGGCACTGAACGTCTGACCCGATATGTGGACCCAGAGGGCACTGCACGTCTGACCCAATATGTGGACCCAGAGGGCACTGCACGTCTGACCCGATATGTGGTGGACCCAGAGGGCACAGCACGTCCGACCCAATATGTGGACCCAGAGGGCACAGCACGTCCGACCCAATATGTGGACCCAGAGGGCACCGCACGTCTGACCCGATATGTGGACCCAGAGGGCACTGCACGTCTGACGCCAAGATGTGGACCCAGAGGGCACTGCACGTCTGACCCGATATGTGGTGGACCCAGAGGGCACCGCACGTCTGACCCGATATGTGGACCCAGAGGGCACTGCACGTCTGACCCGATATGTGGACCCAGAGGGCACTGCACGTCTGACCCGATATGTGGACCCAGAGGGCACTGCACGTCTGACCCGATATGTGGACCCAGAGGGCACCACACATCTGACCCGATATGTGGTGGACCCAGAGGGCACCACACATCTGACCCGATATGTGGTGGACCCAGAGGGCACCACACATCTGACCCGATATGTGGACCCAGAGGGCACTGCACGTCTGACCCGATATGTGGACCCAGAGGGCACCACACATCTGACCCGATATGTGGACCCAGAGGGCACTGCACGTCTGACCCGATATGTGGACCCAGAGGGCACTGCACGTCTGACCCGATATGTGGACCCAGAGGGCACTGCACGTCTGACCCGATATGTGGTGGACCCAGAGGGCACCGCACGCCTGACCCGATATGTGGACCCAGAGGGCACTGCACGCCTGACGCCAAGATGTGGACCCAGAGGGCACTGCACGTCTGACCCGATATGTGGTGGACCCAGAGGGCACCGCACGCCTGACCCGATATGTGGACCCAGAGGGCACTGCACGTCTGACCCGATATGTGGTGGACCCAGAGGGCACTGCACGCCTGACCTGATATGGTGGACCCAGAGGGCACTGCACGCCTGACCCGATATGTGGTGGACCCAGAGGGCACTGCACGCCTGACCCGATATGTGGACCCAGAGGGCACTGCACGTCTGACGCCAAGATGTGGACCCAGAGGGCACTGCACGTCTGACCCGATATGTGGACCCAGAGGGCACCGCACGCCTGACCCGATATGTGGACCCAGAGGGCACTGCACGCCTGACCCGATATGTGGACCCAGAGGGCACCGCACGTCTGACCCGATATGTGGACCCAGAGGGCACTGCACGCCTGACCCGATATGTGGTGGACCCAGAGGGCACCGCACGTCTGACCCGATATGTGGACCCAGAGGGCACTGCACGCCTGACGCCAAGATGTGGACCCAGAGGGCACTGCACGCCTGACGCCAAGATGTGGACCCAGAGGGCACTGCACGTCTGACCCGATATGTGGGACCCAGAGGGCACCGCACGTCTGACCCGATATGTGGACCCAGAGGGCACAGCACGTCTGACCCGATATGTGGTGGACCCAGAGGGCACCGCACGCCTGACCCGATATGTGGACCCAGAGGGCACTGCACGCCTGACGCCAAGATGTGGACCCAGAGGGCACTGCACGTCTGACGCCAAGATGTGGACCCAGAGGGCACTGCACGTCTGACCCGATATGTGGACCCAGAGGGCACCGCACGTCTGACCCGATATGTGGACCCAGAGGGCACTGCACGCCTGACCCGATATGTGGTGGACCCAGAGGGCACTGCACGCCTGACCCGATATGTGGACCCAGAGGGCACCGCACATCTGACCCGATATGTGGACCCAGAGGGCACCGCACGCCTGACCCGATATGTGGTGGACCCAGAGGGCACTGCACGTCTGACCCGATATGTGGTGGACCCAGAGGGCACTGCACGTCTGACCCGATATGTGGACCCAGAGGGCACTGCACGTCTGACCCGATATGTGGTGGACCCAGAGGGCACTGCACGTCTGACCCGATATGTGTGGACCCAGAGGGCACTGCACGCCTGACCCGATATGTGGACCCAGAGGGCACTGAACGTCTGACCCGATATGTGGACCCAGAGGGCACTGCACGCCTGACCCGATATGTGGACCCAGAGGGCACTGCACGTCTGACCCGATATGTGGACCCAGAGGGCACTGCACGCCTGACCCGATATGTGGACCCAGAGGGCACTGCACGCCTGACCCGATATGTGGACCCAGAGGGCACTGCACGTCTGACGCCAAGATGTGGACCCAGAGGGCACCGCACGTCTGACCCGATATGTGGGACCCAGAGGGCACTGCACGTCTGACCTGATATGTAGACCCAGAGGGCACTGCACGCCTGACCCGATATGTGGACCCAGAGGGCACCGCACGTCTGACGCCAAGATGTGGACCCAGAGGGCACCGCACGTCTGACGCCATGATGTGGACCCAGAGGGCACCGCACGTCTGACACCAAGATGTGGACCCAGAGGGCACTGCACGTCTGACCCGATATGTGGACCCAGAGGGCACCACATGTCTGACGCCAAGATGTGGACCCAGAGGGCACCGCACATCTGACCCGATATGTGGTGGACCCAGAGGGCACTGAACGTCTGACCCGATATGTGGACCCAGAGGGCACTGCACGTCTGACCCGATGGACCCAGAGGGCACTGCACGTCTGACCCGATATGTGGACCCAGAGGGCACTGCACGTCTGACCCGATATGGTGGACCCAGAGGGCACTGCACGCCTGACCCGATATGTGGACCCAGAGGGCACTGCACGCCTGACCCGATATGTGGACCCAGAGGGCACTGCACGTCTGACCCGATATGTGGACCCAGAGGGCACTGAACGTCTGACCCGATATGTGGACCCAGAGGGCACTGCACGTCTGACCCGATATGTGGACCCAGAGGGCACTGCACGTCTGACGCCAAGATGTGGACCCAGAGGGCACCGCACGTCTGACGCCAAGATGTGGACCCAGAGGGCACCGCACGTCTGACGCCAAGATGTGGACCCAGAGGGCACTGCACAACTGACCCGATATGTGGACCCAGAGGGCACCACATGTCTGACGCCAAGATGTGGACCCAGAGGGCACCGCACGTCTGACCTGATATGTGGACCCAGAGGGCACCGCACGTCTGACGCCAAGATGTGGACCCAGAGGGCACCGCACGTCTGACGCCAAGATGTGGACCCAGAGGGCACTGCACGTCTGACCCGATTTGTGGACCCAGAGGGCACCACATGTCTGACGCCAAGATGTGGACCCAGAGGGCACCGCACGTCTGACCTGATATGTGGTGGACCCAGAGGGCACTGAACGTCTGACCCGATATGTGGACCCAGAGGGCACTGCACGTCTGACCCGATATGTGGACCCAGAGGGCACTGAACGTCTGACCCGATATGTGGTGGACCCAGAGGGCACTGAACGTCTGACCCGATATGTGGTGGACCCAGAGGGCACTGAACGTCTGACCCGATATGTGGTGGACCCAGAGGGCACTGCACGTTTGATCCTGAGGGTACCGCACATATGACACCTAGATGTGGACCCAGAGGGCACCGCACGTCTGACACCTAGATGTGGACCCAGAAGGCAGCACACGCCTGGCACCAGCCGGTCTATACACTGTACCTACAAGTGTAACTTCTGAACTGCTGAGGTGATGCTACAACCCTCAACATTGTGCAGATGCTGCCCTAGTGGTCTCCCACAGGCTGTGCGTGGTCTTACCGGCTCGTATGCTCTTCTCCTTCTCGCTCAGGTCCACGTCGAGGCTGGTATGAATCCTTGCCCGGATCTGCTGATTTCTGATCTGGTCATCGGTATCCGGCTCGATCTTCCCGACCTGTATGTGCTGGGCATGACTGGGGATGTAGTCCTCTCGAGCATACAGGTTCCTCTTGTACTTGGCTTTCCCAATGTACGGGCTCTCTCCAGGAGCATCCTCGGCATCTACCTCCTGTACATGACAGAAACCAGCATATGACAGCAGGGAGTATAACCCCTATTCTGCATTACAGAACGGGTGTGGTGGCCCCTAGAGATTGATAAGATCCCAGCCACTGACAACCAATGCTGGAGCGTACCACTCCCACGTGTTGTCACCCAGCTTTCGAAGTGGTCTGCAGAGCTAGTTCGCCTAGCCCAGCAGCATTATGGGGGCACGGCTCGGTTACTGGCTGACCTGCCCGGCTTCTGGAAAGCTTAGGACAGGGACCTCGACCTAAAAGATCCAGCAGCTTACTGCTGGACTCAACACCACACACAACTACAACTCTCATCAGTCAGGTGGGCTAGAAGGAGAGGTCACCTCGGAGGTGAGATATCCCAGGGGCTCGAACTTGGCGTCGATCTTGTAGAAGGCGAGCTCCTGCTCCAGCTCGTACTGCTTCTGACAGGCGCGGGTCAGCTCCAGCGTCTTCTGCTTCAGCTACAAAGAGAAAAGCGGAAGTGAGCGCGAGGAGAGAGCGGGGCGACTACGGACATCACACCACCACACAGCACAGAACACGCCACAGATCATGATGGCTGCAGGTCTACATGCTGAGGGTAGTAGTTCTGCACCCGCCTTCAGCCATCATGAGACCACTTGTGATATTGTACCTCACACACAGCATGCAGAGCGCCTCCCACAGGACACACATGGCAAGTCTAATGGAGGAGAGACAGCACAGAGTGAAGTCATGCAGATCAGAGCAGATGACATGCAGCCTGCTATAGGGAGACGTGCTCCAATACCTGCACACGGGGGGCCCAGGAGGCGCTGCAAGGAAGAGAGAAGGAGTCAAGAAGAGAGGTGCTGGGGCCCACAGGACACCCCTACATCACAGCCCCAGAGAAACCCCGTGCACCGCTATGGATGGCACTTCACAGCGTCGGCCCGCCCGCCAGCCCGGCACACAGCTCTCCTCAGAGCAGACATCGGTTCCATGCTGCGCAGTGTAGGCTGCTAAACATGAGCAGAGCTGGGGAAGCGCTGCCCGTCTGGGGATTCACAGCTTCTCAACCACCAGCGCCAGCTATTAGAGTTGAGCGAACTTCTGTTTAAAGTTCGGCTTCGGGTTCTCCAAGCATCCCGTCATGGATTCCGCTACCACGGACCATAACGGCATTTGGAATCCATAGGGGGATTCTTCAATGAACCCGAACCTTGGACAACACGGAGGACTTGGGGTGACGTCATGTGATCAGTGCAGGGGGCGTGGCTCAGTACTGGATTAGATAAGAGGTGGTAGCCTATGACCTTTTATCCAATCCAGTACTGAGCCACGCCCCCTGCACTGATCACATGACGGTGACGTCACCCCAGGTCCTTCACCCTGTGTTCCAAATGCCGTTAGGGTCCGTGGTAGCGGAATCCATAACGGGATGCTTGGATAACCCGAACCCGAACTTTGAACGCCAAACTTAAAACAGAAGTTCGCTCAACTCTACCAGCTATCTAAAGCATCGATGGGCTGTGGGGGAAAGCGGGGCGTTGGGCCCTGTATCCTTGCGATGGCTGCATTTGTTATGTAGAGGCCCGAAAGTTGCGATAGGAGTAAATGGGGAGTGGGGATCAGTTAGGAGGTCCCCGACAGGGGCGCCCTATCTCTCCCCTTCACCATTGCTATAGAGCGATTGACATGTTTACTCCGAACTTCTTCACAAAAGATTGTCTTCAGAGGGGGGGGGGGGGGCGCGTTTCCGTGTACGTGAGGATAACGCCGTCAGACCCAGTAGCACAGGAGCTCAGTCCTGGCCATAAGAGGAGGGCAGCCCCGGCAGAGCTGAATACTGCTAAGAGGAGGGAAGCCCCGGCAGAGCTGAATACTGCTAAGAGGAGGGCAGCCCCGGCAGAGCTGAATACTGCTAAGAGGAGGGCTGCCCCGGCAGAGCTGAATACTGCTAAGAGGAGGGCAGCCCCGGCAGAGCTGAATACTGCTAAGAGGAGGGCTGCCCCGGCAGAGCTGAATACTGCTAAGAGGGGGACAGCCCCGGCAGAGCTGAATACTGCTAAGAGGAGGGCAGCCCCGGCAGAGCTGAATACTGCTAAGAGGAGGGCAGCCCCGGCAGAGCTGAATACTGCTAAGAGGAGGGCAGCCCCGGCAGAGCTGAATACTGCTAAGAGGAGGTCAGCCCCGGCAGAGCTGAATACTGCTAAGAGGAGGGCAGCCCCGGCAGAGCTGAATACTGCTAAGAGGAGGTCAGCCCCGGCAGGACTGAATACTGCTAAGAGGAGGGCAGCCCCGGCAGAGCTGAATACTGCTAAGAGGAGGGCAGCCCCGGCAGAGCTGAATACTGCTAAGAGGAGGGCAGCCCCGGCAGAGCTGAATACTGCTAAGAGGAGGGCAGCCCCGGCAGAGCTGAATACTGCTAAGAGGAGGGCAGCCCCGGCAGAGCTGAATACTGCTAAGAGGAGGGCAGCCCCGGCAGAGCTGAATACTGCTAAGAGGAGGGCAGCCCCGGCAGAGCTGAATACTGCTAAGAGGAGGGCAGCCCCGGCAGAGCTGAATACTGCTAAGAGGAGGGCAGCCCCGGCAGAGCTGAATACTGCTAAGAGGAGGGCAGCCCCGGCAGAGCTGAATACTGCTAAGAGGAGGGCAGCCCCGGCAGAGCTGAATACTGCTAAGAGGAGGGCAGCCCCGGCAGAGCTGAATACTGCTAAGAGGAGGGCAGCCCCGGCAGAGCTGAATACTGCTAAGAGGAGGGCAGCCCCGGCAGAGCTGAATACTGCTAAGAGGAGGGCAGCCCCGGCAGAGCTGAATACTGCTAAGAGGAGGGCAGCCCCGGCAGAGCTGAATACTGCTAAGAGGAGGGCAGCCCCGGCAGAGCTGAATACTGCTAAGAGGAGGGCAGCCCCGGCAGAGCTGAATACTGCTAAGAGGAGGGCAGCCCCGGCAGAGCTGAATACTGCTAAGAGGAGGGCAGCCCCGGCAGAGCTGAATACTGCTAAGAGGAGGGCAGCCCCGGCAGAGCTGAATACTGCTAAGAGGAGGGCAGCCCGGCAGAGCTGAATACTGCTAAGAGGAGGGCAGCCCGGCAGAGCTGAATACTGCTAAGAGGAGGGCAGCCCCGGCAGAGCTGAATACTGCTAAGAGGAGGGCAGCCCCGGCAGAGCTGAATACTGCTAAGAGGAGGGCAGCCCCGGCAGAGCTGAATACTGCTAAGAGGAGGGCAGCCCCGGCAGAGCTGAATACTGCTAAGAGGAGGGCAGCCCCGGCAGAGCTGAATACTGCTAAGAGGAGGGCAGCCCCGGCAGAGCTGAATACTGCTAAGAGGAGGGCAGCCCCGGCAGAGCTGAATACTGCTAAGAGGAGGGCAGCCCCGGCAGAGCTGAATACTGCTAAGAGGAGGGCAGCCCCGGCAGAGCTGAATACTGCTAAGAGGAGGGCAGCCCCGGCAGAGCTGAATACTGCTAAGAGGAGGGCAGCCCGGCAGAGCTGAATACTGCTAAGAGGAGGGCAGCCCCGGCAGAGCTGAATACTGCTAAGAGGAGGGCAGCCCCGGCAGAGCTGAATACTGCTAAGAGGAGGGCAGCCCCGGCAGAGCTGAATACTGCTAAGAGGAGGGCAGCCCCGGCAGAGCTGAATACTGCTAAGAGGAGGGCAGCCCCGGCAGAGCTGAATACTGCTAAGAGGAGGGCAGCCCCGGCAGAGCTGAATACTGCTAAGAGGAGGGCAGCCCCGGCAGAGCTGAATACTGCTAAGAGGAGGGCAGCCCCGGCAGAGCTGAATACTGCTAAGAGGAGGGCAGCCCCGGCAGAGCTGAATACTGCTAAGAGGAGGGCAGCCCCGGCAGAGCTGAATACTGCTAAGAGGAGGGCAGCCCGGCAGAGCTGAATACTGCTAAGAGGAGGGCAGCCCCGGCAGAGCTGAATACTGCTAAGAGGAGGGCAGCCCCGGCAGAGCTGAATACTGCTAAGAGGAGGGCAGCCCCGGCAGAGCTGAATACTGCTAAGAGGAGGGCAGCCCCGGCAGAGCTGAATACTGCTAAGAGGAGGGCAGCCCCGGCAGAGCTGAATACTGCTAAGAGGAGGGCAGCCCCGGCAGAGCTGAATACTGCTAAGAGGAGGGCAGCCCCGGCAGAGCTGAATACTGCTAAGAGGAGGGCAGCCCGGCAGAGCTGAATACTGCTAAGAGGAGGGCAGCCCCGGCAGAGCTGAATACTGCTAAGAGGAGGGCAGCCCCGGCAGAGCTGAATACTGCTAAGAGGAGGGCAGCCCCGGCAGAGCTGAATACTGCTAAGAGGAGGGCAGCCCCGGCAGAGCTGAATACTGCTAAGAGGAGGGCAGCCCCGGCAGAGCTGAATACTGCTAAGAGGAGGGCAGCCCCGGCAGAGCTGAATACTGCTAAGAGGAGGGCAGCCCCGGCAGAGCTGAATACTGCTAAGAGGAGGGCAGCCCCGGCAGAGCTGAATACTGCTAAGAGGAGGGCAGCCCGGCAGAGCTGAATACTGCTAAGAGGAGGGCAGCCCCGGCAGAGCTGAATACTGCTAAGAGGAGGGCAGCCCGGCAGAGCTGAATACTGCTAAGAGGAGGGCAGCCCCGGCAGAGCTGAATACTGCTAAGAGGAGGGCAGCCCCGGCAGAGCTGAATACTGCTAAGAGGAGGGCAGCCCCGGCAGAGCTGAATACTGCTAAGAGGAGGGCAGCCCGGCAGAGCTGAATACTGCTAAGAGGAGGGCAGCCCCGGCAGAGCTGAATACTGCTAAGAGGAGGGCAGCCCCGGCAGAGCTGAATACTGCTAAGAGGAGGGCAGCCCCGGCAGAGCTGAATACTGCTAAGAGGAGGGCAGCCCCGGCAGAGCTGAATACTGCTAAGAGGAGGGCAGCCCCGGCAGAGCTGAATACTGCTAAGAGGAGGGCAGCCCCGGCAGAGCTGAATACTGCTAAGAGGAGGGCAGCCCCGGCAGAGCTGAATACTGCTAAGAGGAGGGCAGCCCCGGCAGAGCTGAATACTGCTAAGAGGATGGCAGCCCCGGCAGAGCTGAATACTGCTAAGAGGATGGCAGCCCGGCAGAGCTGAATACTGCTAAGAGGAGGGCAGCCCCGGCAGAGCTGAATACTGCTAAGAGGAGGGCAGCCCCGGCAGAGCTGAATACTGCTAAGAGGAGGGCAGCCCCGGCAGAGCTGAATACTGCTAAGAGGAGGGCAGCCCCGGCAGAGCTGAATACTGCTAAGAGGAGGGCAGCCCCGGCAGAGCTGAATACTGCTAAGAGGAGGGCAGCCCCGGCAGAGCTGAATACTGCTACGAGGAGGGCAGCCCCGGCAGAGCTGAATACTGCTAAGAGGATGGCAGCCCCGGCAGAGCTGAATACTGCTAAGAGGAGGGCAGCCCCGGCAGAGCTGAATACTGCTACGAGGAGGGCAGCCCCGGCAGAGCTGAATACTGCTAAGAGGAGGGCAGCCCGGCAGAGCTGAATACTGCTAAGAGGAGGGCAGCCCGGCAGAGCTGAATACTGCTAAGAGGATGGCAGCCCCATCAGAGCTGAATACTGCTAAGAGGAGGGCAGCACCGGCAGAGCTGAATACTGCTAAGAGGAGGGCAGCCCCGGCAGAGCTGAATACTGCTAAGAGGAGGGCAGCCCCGGCAGAGCTGAATACTGCTAAGAGGAGGGAAGCCCCGGCAGAGCTGAATACTGCTAAGAGGAGGGCAGCCCCGGCAGAGCTGAATACTGCTAAGAGGAGGGCAGCCCCGGCAGAGCTGAATACTGCTAAGAGGATGGCAGCCCCATCAGAGCTGAATACTGCTAAGAGGAGGGCAGCCCCGGCAGAGCTGAATACTGCTAAGAGGAGGGCAGCCCCGGCAGAGCTGAATACTGCTAAGAGGAGGGCAGCCCCGGCAGAGCTGAATACTGCTAAGAGGAGGGCAGCCCCGGCAGAGCTGAATACTGCTAAGAGGAGGGCCCCAGGCGTCTTGGATTGATAACTCTCGATTGGCTTCACGGGAACTTCAGAGATATCGCCTGGCACTAGTGTGACTGGTGAAGCTGCGCCCTTCATCCCGATTTGATCCCGTGCTGAGCCCCCCCCCCCCCCACTGCACTGATCACATGACAGTGACGTCACCCCAGGTCCTTCGGCTGTTCAACAGTTCGGGTTGGTGGCAGCCGCCCCTTATGGATTCCATATGCCGCTATAGTGGAATCCATAACCGGATGCGCGACTTACCACAACCCGAACGCCGGACTTTTTTTTAAAGTTCGCTCATCTCTAGTCACTAAGCCATTCACTGATATTTTGTACCTCACGGATCTTTACTTGAAACCTTAAGAAAAATCTGATTGAAAGAGAAGAAAAGCAGCGCGGGCTGCAGCAGTAAAAGCTGTGGTCAGAGCAGAGGCCGCGCGGCAGCGAGGAGGGCCCCAGGGGCCACAACACCACCCTAATCAAAACAGGACAGGGCCCCGGGCGTCACTCAATGTAATGTAACCTGCAAGAAAGACATGGCGGCGCCTCAAACAAATACTGACAGGAGGAGAATAGGACGAGAAAGTTAAAAGACACAGGACAAACCGGATGTAAGATTATAATATCGCGGTGTGACCGACAGGACCCCATTATAATATACCGGATGTAATATCACCGTGTGACCGGGCAGGACGTCATTATAATATACCGGATGTAATATCACCGTGTGACCGGGCAGGACCCCATTATAATATACCGGATGTAATATCACCGTGTGACCGGGCAGGACGCCATTATAATATACCGGATGTAATATCACCGTGTGACCGGGCAGGACGTCATTATAATATACCGGATGTAATATCACCGTGTGACCGGGCAGGACCCCATTATAATATACCGGATGTAATGTCACCGTGTGACCGGGCAGGACACTCATTATAATATACCGATGTAATATCACCGTGTGACCGAGCAGGACCCCATTATAATATACCGATGTAATATCACCGTGTGACCGGCAGGACCCCATTATAATATACCGATGTAATATCACCGCGTGACCGGGCAGGACGCCATTATAATATACCGATGTAATATCACCGTGTGACCGAGCAGGACGCCATTATAATATACCGGATGTAATATCACCGTGTGACCGGGCAGGACCCCATTATATATATACCGGATGTGAATATCACCGTGTGACCGGGCAGGACGCCATTATAATATACCGATGTAATATCACCGCGTGACCGGGCAGGACGCCATTATAATATACCGATGTAATATCACCGTGTGACCGGGCAGGACGCCATTATAATATACCGATGTAATATCACCGCGTGACCGAGCAGGACCCCATTATAATATACCGATGTAATATCACCGCGGTGACCGGGCAGGACGCCATTATAATATACCGATGTAATATCACCGTGTGACCGGGCAGGACGTCATTATAATATACCGGATGTAATATCACCGTGTGACCGAGCAGGACGCCATTATAATATACCGATGTAATATCACCGCGTGACCGAGCAGGACGCCATTATAATATACCGATGTAATATCACCGTGTGACCGGGCAGGACCCCATTATAATATACCGATGTAATATCACCGTGTGACCGGGCAGGACGCCATTATAATATACCGATGTAATATCACCGCGTGACCGAGCAGGACGCCATTATAATATACCGGATGTAATATCACCGCGTGACCGGGCAGGACGCCATTATAATATACCGGATGTAATATCACCGTGTGACCGGGCAGGACCCCATTATAATATACCGATGTAATATCACCGTGACCGGGCAGGACGCCATTATAATATACCGATGTAATATCACCGTGACCGGGCAGGACATCATTATATTATACCGATGTAATATCACCGCGTGACCGGGCAGGACCCCATTATAATATACCGATGTAATATCACCGCGTGACCGGGCAGGACCCCATTATAATATACCGATGTAATATCACCGTGTGACCGAGCAGGACGCCATTATATTATACCGATGTAATATCACCGTGTGACCGGGCAGGACCCCATTATAATATACCGATGTAATATCACCGTGGACCGAGCAGGACGCCATTATATTATACCGATGTAATATCACCGTGTGACCGAGCAGGACCCCATTATAATATACCGGATGTAATGTCACCGCGTGACCGGGCAGGACGTCATTATAATATACCGGATGTAATATCACCGCGTGACCGAGCAGGACGCCATTATATTATACCGATGTAATATCACCGTGTGACCGGGCAGGACCTCATTATAATATACCGATGTAATATCACCGTGTGACCGAGCAGGACCCCATTATAATATACCGATGTAATATCACCGTGTGACCGGGCAGGACGCCATTATAATATACCGATGTAATATCACCGCGTGACCGAGCAGGACGCCATTATATTATACCGATGTAATATCACCGTGTGACCGAGCAGGACCCCATTATAATATACCGGATGTAATATCACCGTGTGACCGGGCAGGACCCCATTATAATATACCGGATGTAATATCACCGCGTGATCGGGCAGGACGTCATTATATTATACCGATGTAATATCACCGTGTGACCGAGCAGGACCCCATTATAATATACCGATGTAATATCACCGTGTGACCGAGCAGGACGCCATTATATTATACCGATGTAATATCACCGTAGACCGAGCAGGACCCCATTATAATATACCGATGTAATGTCACCGTGTGACCGGGCAGGACGCTCATTATAATATACCGATGTAATATCACCGCGTGACCGAGCAGGACGCCATTATATTATACCGATGTAATATCACCGTGTGACCGGGCAGGACCCCATTATAATATACCGGATGTAATATCACCGTGTGACCGAGCAGGACCCCATTATAATATACCGGATGTAATATCACCGTAGTGACCGGGCAGGACGCCATTATAATATACCGGATGTAATATCACCGTGGTGACCGGGCAGGACATCATTATAATATACCGATGTAATATCACCGTGTGATCGGGCAGGACCCCATTATAATATACCGGATGTAATATCACCGTGTGACCGGGCAGGACGCCATTATAATATACCGATGTAATGTCACCGTGTGACCGAGCAGGACGCCATTATATTATACCGATGTAATATCACCGTGTGACCGGGCAGGACCCCATTATAATATACCGGATGTAATATCACCGTGTGACCGGGCAGGACATCATTATATTATACCGATGTAATATCACCGTGGACCGGGCAGGACATCATTATAATATACCGGATGTAATATCACCGTGTGACCGGGCAGGACCCCATTATAATATACCGGATGTAATATCACCGTGTGACCGAGCAGGACGCCATTATATTATACCGATGTAATATCACCGTGTGACCGGGCAGGACCCCATTATAATATACCGATGTAATATCACCGTGTGACCGGGCAGGACGCCATTATAATATACCGGATGTAATATCACCGTGTGACCGGGCAGGACCCCATTATAATATACCGGATGTAATATCACCGCGTGACCGGGCAGGACCCCATTATATTATACCGATGTAATATCACCGTGTGACCGAGCAGGACGTCATTATAATATACCGGATGTAATATCACCGTGTGACCGGGCAGGACGCCATTATAATATACCGATGTAATATCACCGTGTGACCGGGCAGGACCCCATTATAATATACCGATGTAATATCACCGTGTGACCGGGCAGGACCTCATTATAATATACCGGATGTAATATCACCGTGTGACCGGCAGGACCCCATTATAATATACCGATGTAATATCACCGTGTGACCGGGCAGGACCCCATTATAATATACCGGATGTAATATCACCGTGTGACCGGGCAGGACCCCATTATAATATACCGGATGTAATATCACCGTGTGACCGGGCAGGACCCCATTATAATATACCGATGTAATATCACGCGTGACCGGGCAGGACGCCATTATATTATACCGATGTAATATCACCGTGTGACCGGGCAGGACCCCATTATAATATACCGATGTAATATCACCGTGTGACCGAGCAGGACGCCATTATATTATACCGATGTAATATCACCGTGTGACCGAGCAGGACGCCATTATAATATACCGGATGTAATATCACCGTGTGACCGAGCAGGACGCCATTATAATATACCGGATGTAATATCACCGTGTGACCGGGCAGGACATCATTATATTATACCGGATGTAATGTCACCGTGTGACCGGGCAGGACGCCATTATAATATACCGATGTAATATCACCGTGTGACCGAGCAGGACATCATTATAATATACCGGATGTAATGTCACCGTGTGACCGAGCAGGACGCCATTATAATATACCGGATGTAATATCACCGTGTGACCGAGCAGGACGCCATTATAATATACCGATGTAATATCACCGTGTGACCGGGCAGGACGCCATTATAATATACCGATGTAATATCACCGTGTGACCGAGCAGGACCCCATTATAATATACCGATGTAATGTCACCGTGTGACCGGGCAGGACGCCATTATAATATACCGATGTAATGTCACTGTGTGACCGGGCAGGACGCCATTATAATATACCGATGTAATATCACCGTGTGACCGGCAGGACGCCATTATATTATACCGATGTAATATCACCGTGTGACCGAGCAGGACCCCATTATAATATACCGATGTAATTTCACCGTGTGACCGGGCAGGACGCCATTATAATATACCGGATGTAATATCACCGTGTGACCGGGCAGGACATCATTATATTATACCGATGTAATATCACCGCGGTGACCGAGCAGGACCCCATTATAATATACCGGATGTAATATCACCGTGTGACCGAGCAGGACGCCATTATAATATACCGGATGTAATGTCACCGTGTGACCGGGCAGGACGCCATTATAATATACCGATGTAATATCACCGCGTGATCGGGCAGGACGTCATTATAATATACCGGATGTAATATCACCGTGTGACCGGGCAGGACATCATTATAATATACCGGATGTAATATCACCGTGTGATCGGGCAGGACCCCATTATAATATACCGATGTAATATCACCGCGGTGACCGGGCAGGACATCATTATAATATACCGGATGTAATATCACCGTGACCGAGCAGGACCCCATTATAATATACCGGATGTAATGTCACCGTGTGACCGGGCAGGACGCCATTATAATATACCGATGTAATATCACCGCGTGACCGGGCAGGACGCCATTATAATATACCGGATGTAATATCACCGTGACCGGGCAGGACATCATTATATTATACCGATGTAATATCACCGTGTGACCGAGCAGGACCCCATTATATTATACCGATGTAATATCACCGTGTGACCGGGCAGGACGCCATTATATTATACCGATGTAATGTCACCGTGTGACCGGGCAGGACGCCATTATAATATACCGGATGTAATGTCACCGTGTGACCGGGCAGGACCCCATTATAATATACCGGATGTAATGTCACCGTGTGACCGGGCAGGACGCCATTATAATATACCGATGTAATATCACCGTAGACCGGGCAGGACGTCATTATAATATACCGGATGTAATATCACCGTGTGACCGGGCAGGACGTCATTATAATATACCGGATGTAATATCACTGTGTGACCGGGCAGGACGCCATCTTCAGCGCTCATCAGCTGTGGAGGTGGTACCTGTCCGGGGTGTATGGTGCCGGCACGGCGGGGGCTTTGACCACCTACCAGCTCGTTCTTGGTGCCCATCTCACACTCCAGCTCCTTGTAGCTCTTCTTCTGCTGTTGCAGCTCCTCCCGTAGAGACCTGTTCAGACAGTCCTGGTTGTGGAGCTCGCTGAGGAGCTTGGTCTTCTGGCTCTGCAGGTCCTCAATCTCCTCCATCTTCTTCTCCAAGTCCCTCTCCAGCTTCTCCACCTCCTCTACAAGTAGAAGATGTCAGAATTAAGACTGAGCCCCCTCAGGTGGGAGTGGAGAGAATCGAGAGTCGCCTATGTGCGCCTAGGGGACCCCGGGTAACTCATCTGAGCGGCGGGTGTCGGAGCCTCCCGCCCAGGATCACAGACATGTACAGGTATGAGCCGCTAATCTACAGAGCTGATAGGGGTTGTAGTCTTCTATAGTGCCCTGTAGTTTCCATAGCTACGAGTCGCTAATCTACAGAGCTGATAGGGTTGTAGTCTTCTATAGTGCCCTGTAGTTTCCATAGCTACGAGCCGCTAATCTACAGAGCTGATAGGGGTTGTAGTCTTCTATAGTGCCCTGTGGTTTCCATAGCTACGAGCCGCTAATCTACAGAGCTGATAGGGGTTGTAGTCTTCTATAGTGCCCTGTGGTTTCCATAGCTACGAGCCGCTAATCTACAGAGCTGATAGGGGTTGTAGTCTTCATAGTGCCCTGTAGTTTCCATAGCTACATTCACCGCACGTGAAACCTTGTACTGCTACAAGGTCACATGACTGATTCTAGAGCGCTGCCCCTCGGGTGATTTCCCATCATGCACTGGGCTATGACCCGGTCACATGACTGACTCTAGAGCGCTGCCCCTCGGGTGATTTCCCATCATGCACTGGGCTATGACCCGGTCACATGACTGATTCTAGATGGCTGCCCCTCGGGTGATTTCCCATCATGCACTGGGCTATGACCCGGTCACATGACTGACTCTAGAGCGCTGCCCCTCGGGTGATTTCCCATCATGCACTGGGCTATGACGCGGTCACATGACTGATTCTAGAGGGCTGCCCCTCGGGTGATTTCCCATCATGCACTGGGCTATGACGCGGTCACATGACTGATTTCTAGAGGGCTGCCCCTCGGGTGATTTCCCATCATGCACTGGGCTATGACGCGGTCACATGACTGATTCTAGAGGGCTGCCCCTCGGGTGATTTCCCATCATGCACTGGGCTATGCCGCGGTCACATGACTGACTCTAGAGGGCTGCCCTCGGGTGATTTCCCCATCATGCACTGGGCTATGACGCGGTCACATGACTGACTCTAGAGGGCTGCCCTCGGGTGATTTCCCATCATGCACTGGGCTATGACGCGGTCACATGACTGACTCTAGAGGGCTGCCCTCGGGTGATTTCCCATCATGCACTGGGCTATGACCCGGTCACATGACTGATTCTAGAGGGCTGCCCTCGGGTGATTTCCATCATGCACTGGGCTATGACGCGGTCACATGACTGACTTCTAGAGCGCTGCCCTCGGGTGATTTCCTCATCATGCACTGGGCTATGACCCGGTCACATGACTGATTCTAGAGGGCTGCCCCTCGGGTGATTTCCCATCATGCACTGGGCTATGACGCTGTCACATGACTGACTCTAGAGGGCTGCCCCTCGGGTGATTTCCCATCATGCACTGGGGCTATGACCGGTCACATGATCTCTAGAGTCAGTCATGTGACAGCAGTCATAGCCCAGTGCATGATGGGAAATCACCCGAGGGGCAGCCCTCTAGAGAGTCAGTCATGTGACCGGGTCATAGCCCAGTGCATGATGGGAAATCACCCGAGGGCAGCGCTCTAGAGTCAGTCATGTGACGCGCCATAGCCCAGTGCATGATGGGAAATCACCCGAGGGCAGCTCCTCTAGAATCAGTCATGTGACCGGGTCATGGCCCAGTGCATGATGGGAAATCACCCGAGGGCAGCCCTCTAGAGTCAGTCATGTGACCGCGTCATAGCCCAGTGCATGATGGGAAATCACCCGAGGGCAGCCTCTAGAGTCAGTCATGTGACCGCGTCATAGCCCAGTGCATGATGGGAAATCACCCGAGGGCAGCCCTCTAGAGTCAGTCATGTGACCGCGGCATAGCCCAGTGCATGATGGGAAATCACCGAGGGGCAGCCTCTAGAATCAGTCATGTGACCGCGTCATAGCCCAGTGCATGATGGGGAAATCACCCGAGGGGCAGCCCTCTAGAATCAGTCATGTGACCGCGTCATAGCCCAGTGCATGATGGGAAATCACCCGAGGGGCAGCCCTCTAGAATCAGTCATGTGACCGCGCCATAGCCCAGTGCATGATGGGAAATCACCCGAGGGGCAGCGCTCTAGAGTCAGTCATGTGACCGGGTCATAGCCCAGTGCATGATGGGAAATCACCCGAGGGGCAGCCATCTAGAATCAGTCATGTGACCGGGTCATAGCCCAGTGCATGATGGAAATCACCCGAGGGGCAGCGTCTAGAGTCAGTCATGTGACCGGGTCATAGCCCAGTGCATGATGGGAAATCACCCGAGGGGCAGCGCTCTAGAATCAGTCATGTGACCTTGTAGCAGTACAAGGTTTCACGTGCGGTGAATGTAGCTATGGAAACTACAGGGCACTATAGAAGACTACAACCCCTATCAGCTCTGTAGATTAGCGGCTCGTAGCTATGGAAACCACAGGGCACTATAGAAGACTACAACCCCTATCAGCTCTGTAGATTAGCGGCTCGTAGCTATGGAAACCACAGGGCACTATAGAAGACTACAACCCCTATCAGCTCTGTAGATTAGCGGCTCGTAGCTATGGAAACTACAGGGCACTATAGAAGACTACAACCCTATCAGCTCTGTAGATTAGCGACTCGTAGCTATGGAAACTACAGGGCACTATAGAAGACTACAACCCCTATCAGCTCTGTAGATTAGCGGCTCATACCTGTACATGTCTGTGATCCTGGGCGGGAGGCTCCGACACCCGCCGCTCAGATGAGTTACCCGGGGTCCTCTGGCGCACATAGGCGACTCTCGATTCTCTCCACTCCACCTGAGGGGGCTCAGTCTTAATTCTGACATCTTCTACTTGTAGAGGAGGTGGAGAAGCTGGAGAGGGACTTGGAGAAGAAGATGGAGGAGATTGAGGACCTGCAGAGCCAGAAGACCAAGCTCCTCAGCGAGCTCCACAACCAGGACTGTCTGAACAGGTCTCTACGGGAGGAGCTGCAACAGCAGAAGAAGAGCTACAAGGAGCTGGAGTGTGAGATGGGCACCAAGAACGAGCTGGTAGGTGGTCAAAGCCCCCGCCGTGCCGGCACCATACACCCGGACAGGTACCACCTCCACAGCTGATGAGCGCTGAAGATGGCGTCCTGCCCGGTCACCGCGGTGATATTACATCGGTATAATATAATGGCGTCCTGCCCGGTCACACGGTGATATTACATCCGGTATATTATAATGACGTCCTGCCCGGTCACACGGTGATATTACATCCGGTATATTATAATGGCGTCCTGCCCGGTCACACGGTGACATTACATCCGGTATATTATAATGGGGTCCTGCCCGGTCACACGGTGACATTACATCCGGTATATTATAATGGCGTCCTGCCCGGTCACACGGTGACATTACATCCGGTATAATATAATGACGTCCTGCCCGGTCACACGGTGATATTACATCCGGTATAATATAATGGGGTCCTGCTCGGTCACACGGTGATATTACATCCGGTATAATATAATGATGTCCTGCCCGGTCACACGGTGATATTACATCCGGTATATTATAATGGCGTCCTGCCCGGTCACACGGTGATATTACATCCGGTATATTATAATGACGTCCTGCCCGGTCACACGGTGACATTACATCCGGTATATTATAATGGGGTCCTGCTCGGTCACACGGTGATATTACATCCGGTATATTATAATGATGTCCTGCCCGGTCACACGGTGATATTACATCCGGTATATTATAATGGGGTCCTGCCCGATCACACGGTGATATTACATCCGGTATATTATAATGATGTCCTGCCCGGTCACACGGTGATATTACATCCGGTATATTATAATGACGTCCTGCCCGATCACACGGTGATATTACATCCGGTATATTATAATGACGTCCTGCCCGGTCACACAGTGACATTACATCCGGTATATTATAATGACGTCCTGCTCGGTCACACGGTGATATTACATCCGGTATATTATAATGGGGTCCTGCTCGGTCACACGGTGATATTACATCCGGTATAATATAATGATGTCCTGCCCGGTCACACGGTGATATTACATCCGGTATATTATAATGGCGTCCTGCCCGGTCACACGGTGAAATTACATCCGGTATATTATAATGGGGTCCTGCTCGGTCACACGGTGATATTACATCCGGTATAATATAATGACGTCCTGCCCGGTCACACGGTGATATTACATCCGGTATATTATAATGACGTCCTGCCCGGTCACACAGTGACATTACATCCGGTATATTATAATGACGTCCTGCCCGGTCACACGGTGACATTACATCCGGTATATTATAATGGGGTCCTGCTCGGTCACACGGTGATATTACATCCGGTATATTATAATGACGTCCTGCCCGGTCACACGGTGATATTACATCCGGTATATTATAATGGCGTCCTGCTCGGTCACACGGTGATATTACATCCGGTATATTATAATGACGTCCTGCTCGGTCACACGGTGACATTACATCCGGTATATTATAATGATGTCCTGCTCGGTCACACGGTGATATTACATCCGGTATATTATAATGACGTCCTGCCCGGTCACACGGTGACATTACATCCGGTATAATATAATGATGTCCTGCCCGGTCACACGGTGATATTACATCCGGTATATTATAATGACGTCCTGCTCGGTCACACGGTGATATTACATCCGGTATATTATAATGACGTCCTGCTCGGTCACACGGTGATATTACATCCGGTATAATATAATGACGTCCTGCTCGGTCACACGGTGATATTACATCCGGTATATTATAATGGGGTCCTGCCCGGTCACACGGTGATATTACATCCGGTATAATATAATGACGTCCTGCCCGGTCACACGGTGATATTACATCCGGTATATTATAATGGGGTCCTGCCCGGTCACACGGTGATATTACATCCGGTATATTATAATGGGGTCCTGCCCGGTCACACGGTGATATTACATCCGGTATATTATAATGAGGTCCTGCCCGGTCACACGGTGATATTACATCGGTATATTATAATGGGGTCCTGCCCGGTCACACGGTGATATTACATCCGGTATATTATAATGAGGTCCTGCCCGGTCACACGGTGATATTACATCCGGTATATTATAATGGGGTCCTGCCCGGTCACACGGTGACATTACATCCGGTATATTATAATGACGTCCTGCCCGGTCACACGGTGATATTACATCCGGTATATTATAATGACGTCCTGCTCGGTCACACGGTGATATTACATCCGGTATAATATAATGGGGTCCTGCCCGGTCACACGGTGATATTACATCCGGTATATTATAATGGGGTCCTGCCCGGTCACACGGTGATATTACATCCGGTATATTATAATGGGGTCCTGCCCGGTCACACGGTGATATTACATCCGGTATATTATAATGGGGTCCTGCCCGGTCACACGGTGATATTACATCCGGTATATTATAATGACGTCCTGCTCGGTCACACGGTGATATTACATCCGGTATATTATAATGGCGTCCTGCCCGGTCACACGGTGATATTACATCCGGTATATTATAATGATGTCCTGCCCGGTCACACGGTGATATTACATCCGGTATAATATAATGATGTCCTGCCCGGTCACACGGTGATATTACATCCGGTATATTATAATGGGGTCCTGCCCGGTCACACGGTGATATTACATCCGGTATAATATAATGACGTCCTGCTCGGTCACACGGTGACATTACATCCGGTATATTATAATGGCGTCCTGCCCGGTCACACGGTGATATTACATCCGGTATATTATAATGGGGTCCTGCCCGATCACACGGTGATATTACATCCGGTATATTATAATGATGTCCTGCCCGGTCACACGGTGATATTACATCCGGTATATTATAATGACGTCCTGCCCGGTCACACGGTGATATTACATCCGGTATATTATAATGGGGTCCTGCTCGGTCACACGGTGATATTACATCCGGTATATTATAATGGGGTCCTGCCCGGTCACACGGTGATATTACATCCGGTATAATATAATGGCGTCCTGCTCGGTCACACGGTGATATTACATCGGTATATTATAATGACGTCCTGCCCGGTCACGGTGACATTACATCGGTATATTATAATGGGGTCCTGCTCGGTCACACGGTGATATTACATCGGTATAATATAATGACGTCCTGCTCGGTCACACGGTGATATTACATCCGGTATATTATAATGGGGTCCTGCTCGGTCACACGGTGATATTACATCCGGTATAATATAATGACGTCCTGCCCGATCACACGGTGATATTACATCCGGTATATTATAATGGGGTCCTGCCCGGTCACACGGTGATATTACATCCGGTATATTATAATGGGGTCCTGCTCGGTCACACGGTGATATTACATCCGGTATAATATAATGACGTCCTGCTCGGTCACACGGTGATATTACATCCGGTATATTATAATGACGTCCTGCCCGGTCACACGGTGATATTACATCCGGTATATTATAATGGGGTCCTGCTCGGTCACACGGTGATATTACATCGGTATATTATAATGAGGTCCTGCCCGGTCACACGGTGATATTACATCCGGTATAATATAATGGCGTCCTGCTCGGTCACACGGTGATATTACATCCGGTATATTATAATGACGTCCTGCCCGGTCACACGGTGACATTACATCCGGTATATTATAATGGGGTCCTGCTCGGTCACACGGTGATATTACATCCGGTATAATATAATGACGTCCTGCTCGGTCACACGGTGATATTACATCCGGTATATTATAATGGGGTCCTGCCCGGTCACACGGTGATATTACATCCGGTATAATATAATGACGTCCTGCCCGGTCACCACGGTGATATTACATCCGGTATATTATAATGGGGTCCTGCCCGGTCACACGGTGATATTACATCGGTATATTATAATGGGGTCCTGCCCGGTCACACGGTGATATTACATCCGGTATAATATAATGATGTCCTGCCCGGTCACACGGTGATATTACATCCGGTATATTATAATGAGCGTCCTGCCCGGTCACACGGTGACATTACATCGGTATATTATAATGGGGTCCTGCCGGTCACACGGTGATATTACATCCGGTATAATATAATGACGTCCTGCCCGGTCACACGGTGATATTACATCCGGTATAATATAATGACGTCCTGCTCGGTCACACGGTGACATTACATCCGGTATATTATAATGGCGTCCTGCCCGGTCACACGGTGATATTACATCCGGTATATTATAATGGGGTCCTGCCCGGTCACACGGTGATATTACATCCGGTATATTATAATGACGTCCTGCCCGGTCACACAGTGACATTACATCCGGTATATTATAATGACGTCCTGCTCGGTCACACGGTGATATTACATCCGGTATATTATAATGATGTCCTGCCCGGTCACACGGTGATATTACATCCGGTATATTATAATGACGTCCTGCCCGGTCACACGGTGATATTACATCCGGTATATTATAATGGGGTCCTGCTCGGTCACACGGTGATATTACATCCGGTATATTATAATGGGGTCCTGCCCGGTCACACGGTGATATTACATCCGGTATATTATAATGGGGTCCTGCCCGGTCACACGGTGATATTACATCCGGTATATTATAATGACGTCCTGCCCGGTCACACGGTGATATTACATCCGGTATATTATAATGGGGTCCTGCCCGGTCACACGGTGATATTACATCCGGTATAATATAATGACGTCCTGCTCGGTCACACGGTGATATTACATCCGGTATATTATAATGGCGTCCTGCCCGGTCACACGGTGACATTACATCCGGTATATTATAATGGGGTCCTGCTCGGTCTCACGGTGATATTACATCCGGTATAATATAATGACGTCCTGCTCGGTCACACGGTGATATTACATCGGTATAATATAATGGCGTCCTGCCCGGTCACACGGTGATATTACATCGGTATATTATAATGGGGTCCTGCCCGGTCACACGGTGATATTACATCCGGTATATTATAATGGGGTCCTGCTCGGTCACACGGTGATATTACATCCGGTATAATATAATGACGTCCTGCTCGGTCACACGGTGATATTACATCCGGTATATTATAATGACGTCCTGCCCGGTCACACGGTGACATTACATCCGGTATATTATAATGGGGTCCTGCTCGGTCACACGGTGACATTACATCCGGTATATTATAATGGGGTCCTGCTCGGTCACACGGTGATATTACATCCGGTATATTATAATGGGGTCCTGCCCGGTCACACGGTGATATTACATCCGGTATAATATAATGACGTCCTGCTCGGTCACACGGTGATATTACATCCGGTATATTATAATGACGTCCTGCCCGGTCACACGGTGACATTACATCCGGTATATTATAATGACGTCCTGCCTGGTCACACGGTGATATTACATCCGGTATAATATAATGATGTCCTGCCCGGTCACACGGTGACATTACATCCGGTATATTATAATGGGGTCCTGCTCGGTCACACGGTGATATTACATCCGGTATATTATAATGGCGTCCTGCCCGGTCACACGGTGATATTACATCCGGTATATTATAATGGGGTCCTGCCCGGTCACACGGTGATATTACATCCGGTATATTATAATGGGGTCCTGCCCGGTCACACGGTGATATTACATCCGGTATAATATAATGACGCCCTGCTCGGTCACACGGTGATATTACATCCGGTATATTATAATGACGTCCTGCCCGGTCACACGGTGACATTACATCCGGTATATTATAATGGTGTCCTGCTCGGTCACACGGTGATATTACATCCGGTATAGTATAATGACGTCCTGCTCGGTCACACGGTGATATTACATCGGTATATTATAATGGCGTCCTGCCCGGTCACGGTGACATCACATCCGGTATATTATAATGGCGTCCTGCCTGGTCACCACGGTGATATTACATCCGGTATATTATAATAGCGTCCTGCCCGGTCATCACGGTGACAGTACATCGGTATAATATAATGGCGTCCTGCCCGGTCAGCACGGTGATATTACATCCGGTATATTATAATGGCGTCCTGCCCGGTCACACGGTGATATTACATCGGTATAATATAATGGGGTCCTGCCCGGTCACACGGTGATATTACATCCGGTATAATATAATGGGGTCCTGCCCGGTCACACAGTGATATTACATCCGGTATATTATAATGGGGTCCTGCTCGGTCACACGGTGATATTACATCCGGTATATTATAATGGGGTCCTGCTCGGTCACACAGCGATATTACATCCGGTATAATATAATGGGGTCCTGCCCGGTCACACGGTGATATTACATCCGGTATATTATAATGGGGTCCTGCCCGGTCACACGGTGATATTACATCCGGTATATTATAATGGGGTCCTGCTCGGTCACACGGTGATATTACATCCGGTATATTATAATGATGTCCCTGCCCGGTCACACGGTGACAGTACATCGGTATATTATAATGGGGTCCTGCCGGTCACAGTGATATTACATCCGGTATATTATAATGACGTCCTGCCCGGTTCACGGTGACATTACATCCGGTATATTATAATGGCGTCCTGCCCGGTCACACGGTGATGTTACATCCGGTATATTATAATGGGGTCCTGCCGGTCACGCGTGATATTACATCCGGTATATTATAATGACGTCCTGCCCGGTCACACGGTGATATTACATCCGGTATATTATAATCGGGGTCCCTGTCGGTCACACCGCGATATTATAATCTTACATCCGGTTTGTCCTGTGTCTTTTAACTTTCGTCCTATTCTCCTCCTGTCAGTATTTGTTTGAGGCGCCGCCATGTCTTTCTTGCAGGTTACATTACATTGAGTGACGCCCGGGCCCTGTCCTGTTTTGATTAGGGTGGTGTTGTGGCCCTGGGGCCCTCCCCGCTGCCCGCGCGGCCTCTGCTCTGACCACAGCTTTTACTGCTGCAGCCCGCTGCTTCTCTTCTCTTTCAATCAGATTTTCTTAAGGTTTCAAGTAAAGATCCGTGAGGTACAAATATCAGTGAATGGCTTAGTGACTAGAGATGAGCGAACTTTAAAAAAAGTCCGGCGTTCGGGTTGTGGTAAGTCGCGGCATCGGTTATGGATTCCACTATAGCGGCATATGGAATCCGATAAGGCGGCTGCCACCAACCCGAACTGTTGAAC